>PVKB01001857.1:210000-286872 GCA_004027205.1 Ctenodactylus gundi
TCCCTGCTAGAGATCACATAAGGGAACTACATTGGAAGACCAAGGCGTGGCAGCATATGCCCATAATCCCAGCCTTCTGGAAGGCGGAGGCAGGAGAATCACAAGTTAGAGGCCAGAGTGTGTAATGTAGCAATTTAGAGAGACACTACATTTTACATTTTGTCTGAAAATAAATGTGAGCTGATCATATAGCTCAATCTCTCCAAAAAGAAGGCAGAAATTAAACAGAGAGATAAAGTGATAATTTCAAATTCAACTCTGACCGTGAGACAAGGGATAAGAGAGGCAGAAACAAAGAGCCAGGGAGTGATACGTAAGGAATGAAGAGTAGTATTGACATAAATGATAAACTCCAGTCTGTGAGCTTTCCTGTCCACATAAGGCACATACATAGATGGTTAAGTATTAAAACATTCCAACCTGGACCTCTTGCTGTTTGAACTTGAACACTGGGACTTTTTATTTCAGCATAAATACTTCAGCTAGTAATCTCACCACCTCCTTGTTTTAGACAAACAAAAATTCTAACACTGGAATATTAAGCCATGTTTTATACTAAGAGTCACGGAAATTTTGGCTTACTCTTATCAATAAAATATATTGAGGGATGCACCTGAAATAAATATGTATTTTAAAAACATGAAAATAAGAATTGGCAATAAAGTGCAAAAAGAATACACATCCAACTTTTTTTCACTCCTACAATGCATATAGTAGGACAATACATTATTTTGTGGACAATACATTCCTAATCACGTTTTTATGAAAGGACTGAATTATTTTTATTATCCCTCATCTCAAGGGGTGTTTTGTTCTACAAAATCTAAGAGACATCAATTTACTATTTACTTTTTCCCTGACAATGCATTTTATTAAGCTTAATCTGGTTGCCAAAACTTTCTCTCAAAGTTTACAATTGTTGTGCTTACTTATATTTTTTACACTACTGGCTTTTAGTCATATGGAACTTATTCCCCAAGTAGATGAAAAATCATTACCTCTACAGTTTCAATCATTGCGCTTGGACTGAGCAAACATAGATGTAAACTTACTTACTTGACCTAGGTTATTTCAAACAACAACACAACAACACAACAACCACAAAAAGAATATATGCTGGACACAATTTTTGAGTGGTTTAAAAACATTCCTTTATGTGCCCTTTCTATGGAAATATGTAAATGAGTATTATTTTGTTAAGAATTCCTTTATAAGAATCATTAAGAACATGAACTTCCCACATCTTAGGTTATTTAAAAGCAGGAAGACTTGTTTAATTATTTCAGCATGTGCCCTACTGGTAATACCTACATTGCATTGCTGGAATAAATAATAGGGGAAAACATAGCCTTGTAAACACAAAGAGATGTGACATTTTATTTGCTCACAGATTTGATTTATATGTATGTCTATATATGTGTGTGTACTCACATGTATATGAACTAATTATCTAAGGTTTTATATGTATTAAAAATAAAAAACAGATACTTCTAAACAGAAAATAATTTTTTCCTATTTAAAAAATATTTTTAAATAATCTCTTAGAGTCTCAGGAAAGAGGAAAAAGTATGAATTGAATGATGCCATTAGACATAGGCACACTGTTGTCAGAAGAGGAGAGAAAATAAGACCTGAGAGGAAATATGTACATCTATGTCTCCAAAAAGTTATCTTTGTTTACGATATTTTCTAAGTCAAACAGACATTTGACATGTTTTCCATACGGGAGCTGTGTTCGTTACTTGAAAGGGCTAGCATTCAGGTTATAGCTTTCCTAAGTCTCTATGTTACACGTTTTTGATAATTTACCTTTGATCTCAAAGTGACTGATCAAAATAACACTAAAATCAGGAAGAAGAAAAAACACTCTAGGAATCAGCTTTAACAGTCCTGTTTAGTGCCAGACACAAGGTTTTTTTTTTTTTTTTGAGACAGTTGTAATTAAAAAGATATGAAACACAAGGGATATATTGTTAGCCATATTGCACCTCAAAAGAGGAGAAAGTGTGATGTGTTACCTCCTGATTAGCAGCAGCTAGTTCTTCTTCCAGGGCAGAGACTCTTTCTAAAGAAACCCTCAGTCGCTCCCTTACCTAGAAGAAAAACCAAAATATGTGCAGTAATGTACATCCCATACCAAACTGTACGGAACTCACCATTAACATATCAGAGATAGTCAAATATTGAAGAATTTGCAACCTTAAGTGCCCAGAGTAATAGACCTGGCAGCAATACTCTGAATACATTGTCATATCCTGGCATTGCAGTACCAAGGGGTTTCCTTATAGGCAGATCCTTTTGCCAGTTCACTGATCAAAATTACAAAGGGATTGGAGATTGATCTTTCACAGCAAGTGGACACAAAGATCAAAAATATATGATGAATTCATTTGAAAACCAGTCACTGATTAAGCATGAAAAATAAAGTTCATAGGCTTCTTTAAAATAAGCAAATTTTTGTTTGCCATTTAGTACTAATTTACTATGAGGGCTAAAATCAAATGTCGTAGTCCGAAAAGTTATCCATTGCTCTTACGATTTTTTATTAATTTGTGGTTTACATTATATTCGGAGGGATTTTAAAGTACAAAATTACTTTGGGATTTTTAACTAGTTTCCAGATACCAAAAGTTGAACCATTATATTTAGTAGAACTAAAAGCTTCACGTATTTTAGTTTGAGAGTATTGACCATTTACAAATGTTTTTATATAACTAAATTTCAAAGATGTGTTTTTGACTCTGTTGCTTTGAGATATTCTATATATGACAATCATTAAATTTTAAAGAGACAGAGAATACACTTGTTAAATAAATAAAATAAATGATTGTAAGCAAGCTAACTATTCCCTAAAAATTCACAACAAACTTCACAGATTTAAGACATAATTCATCATGAATTTTAATTGATTTTTGATTAACAAATATTTTATTTATATTTTATGCAGTGACTACATTTTTTAACATTGTAATTATTTGCCTATAAACTCTAGTTTTATAAATTCAATGATGACATATTTCAATATATAGTAATTTTATATTCTAATACAATTTCATTAAGAATATAAGTTAACATGCATAAGTTATATAAAAATCCAGATGCATAAAAAGGTTAAGGTTTGATTTAATGTCATCAATATGTAAATAATGCTATTATTTTCCAAATATCAATTAAACACAACTAATAATGTTCTGTTTATCTAAAATCTCAATCATGGAATTTAATGCTGTATTATGATAATATGTGTATTCAGGTAACTGCATGTACTTAGCTCCTGAAATGCATTTTTAACAAGCAAAAGAAAATATTCAAGTGGAGTTTTAATATTCATTATATTTTCTTATGCTCCAATTCTCTGAAAAGTATGAATATATGCATACATTTAATATCAAAGAGAGTTGATCATGATTTTTTTCCTTTTCAACTATTCCAGATCAGCTGCCACATGCTAGCGCTTTAAACAAATTTCCACTATTTCATAGAATAAAAATTAGTTCTAATTAATAAGCAAATAGCTAGTTAGAAAGTTTTGATGACTTGTCTTGGAGACTGTTTTTATGGGCAGCTTGGACGCACACATCAGAAACACATATGCTGAAGCCATGAAAATGGGTGGGGCAGCTGATTCATGGAACGCAAACAACAGGAAAGTTGTAATAGACACACTTGGTGTTTCACAGGGACGATCGTGAAGTTTCATATTCACTTCCTGAAACACTAACTGCAAAGCACCACTGTTTGAAAGATAATCTCCAAATCTTTACTATCGAGAACAGCGATATGAAGCCTTGTAAACATATGTTAATAACTCCACTGTATGCAACCTTGAGCAGATCACACTAATGCTGTGGAGAGGCCACAGACCACATTTTCAAAGCTATACTGATACATTGGCAAGTTTCTAAGAGTCATACAGGTCACATAAGAGATGGCTGAATCCAAATCATACTGTAGGTTAACATGTCTTCATGACTTTCTTTCGCAAAACTGAAAAGTTTGGAAAGCGAGCTCGTTTCTATGTCTCCCTGTAGTGAGCCATCAAGGAACAAAAATCATCAAGCTCGTTGAGCAATAAAAAAGGAATAATCTTCCTTCAACAAATTCAGAACTGTTTTTGCAAATTAGATTGCATTATTTACAAAGTAACTCAATAGTAAAAATATCTTTCTGAGTAAAATATTTCTGAATTTATTTTGGATATTATGATGTCAAAGTCAGTGCCTCATCTTCAACAGTATAATATAAATGCCTTAATGACTTTAAATCTTTAGACAAGAGTGAGGTAAGAGCACAGTGGCTTCAACTTTCTCTTATCTCTGCCAAATTTAGTAAGAACAGAAAGTGGGTGCTGGCTATCCAAAGGATGAAAGTTTCCACCACATAAAAAAAAAAAATTCTACTATTTCACCTTATTTACTTGCTTTGAACTGAATTCATAAGAAAATCAAGTATCTCTAGACTTACTTTTTCTTTACTCTGAACATTTCACCAACAGAGTACCATTAAAATAATTCTTTCCTGTTTTTTATATTCTTGTGAAGCTATATAGACATGTTTGAAACAGCATGAAAAATATGTAATTTGAAAATATTCCTAAATATATGTAGGCACCTGATATAGTCATTTATATTTTTTCAATATTTTAAGGGTCAAGTCACTTCAATTAATCTCTTGTCTGCATAGTCTTTCCTTTCAGATAATCTGATTGCGTATTTATCAAGCTATAGCGCATCATTCAACTGTATTCATACATACAGAGTTTTATTTTATTTCTGTATTTCTGTATTTATTTATTTATTTATTCAGTTTTGGGGACTGAAACCAGGACTCTCAAACTGAGCTACAGCCCCAGACTCCCCATTTTTAATTTTTTATAATGACACAAGGTCTGACTCTGTCACTAAATTTTCCAATCTGGACTAAAATGTAAGATCTTTCCTCAGTCTCCCAGAATGCTGACATTATAGGAATGCACTGCCGCACTGTTCTAGAACTAGAGACTTTGATATATATTTTTATCTGATATGTCTTTCAGCTTTAAAATAATGTGGAATGTACTTAGAGAAGCTTTTATTTCTAATATATTTCAAAGCAAAAGAAATTTTATCCCTAAAGGTTAAATGAATACATGTCTCTGAACAGGACAAATGTGTTGCAGGATGGCGAAAGATTGTGATGGAAGAAGTATACATTCCAAATTGAAGTTATGATATGTCAGGGTATCATTTTGGGAAATATTAAACCTAGAAGAGAAAAATTTTGTGAGGAAATTTTTTAGACTAGGAGTTCAAATCCAATTTTGACACAGTGGTATTTGAGTATGAAAATATATTTGAGAAGCATATTTTAATGACTTGTTTTTATTTGTGATTTCACCACTAACTACTCCCCAAAGCTGTGATCCACTGTGTGTTGGAAAAAATATCTGTGAAGGCATTAGCTAAACATTATTTCCGAAGTTAGCAAATGAAATGTTTTTTTTTTTTGAAACAAGTATGGGGACCTATGTAATATTGATATCTTTATTTTGAAAGCTTTAGCAAGTTCTGAAATATCCCCTTGCTAATAATAATATTTATTGATATTAACAGAGGGATTTCCATTTGATAAACCCTGGTTAAAAGTTTTTGTATGTGACATCATATCTAATCGTCTTGACAACTCTGATGTAGTTACTCTTATTACTGTAGTCCAAAAAAGAGGATATAGGATTGCTACTTAGAGGAGGTGTGCAAGTCTGCTTGCCCCGGAGTTCAAGCTCATGCCATTTTCCCTTAGGTTGTTGAGCATATGTACTTGATGATAAGTCCAGTTGCTCCTAATGCACAGAGGCACAGGGTACTTCTTGTGGGTTAGTGGATGCTCTATTATATCTCATAAAGTCATCACACAGGATACTTTGCTTAGGCATACTTAGCTCACAGAACTTACATAAAGTAATTTCTAAATTGTTCAACAGGCTTTTTCTTCCTACTGACGTTCATGTCACTAAATTATTATATTATATACTGTTCATTCCCATCTATTCTGGAAAGCAGTCATTATGTCATAAGAATGTCTGTCACGTAAGTGACATAGGAGGGCTCACTGGGAACATACAACACCGCATATTCTCCAGTACCTTTCTTTAGTCCTTCAAAACTCTTAAATATTTTCTACACACGTCAGGTTGTTCGTACAGGACTGGTTTATTTTATATGTTGGACTTTAAGCTTTTGAAGTATCTTTCTCTGCTTAAAACAACAAAACTTTTTCTTGTATCTCTACAGAGGATGAAAGCCAGCCCTATCTCTGAGCCACTTCCCCACACGTGTTTTTGGCTTTTTTTTTTTTTCACTTGTTTTTATTTTGAGCCAACGTCTTGCTGGGTCATTAAATTGCTATGCCTGGCTCCAACTGGCTACTCCTTTGCTTAGGCCTGCAGGCTGCTGAGATTACATGCAAGTGCTGCCACCTAGCTATTTAATATTCAGATTAACTGACACTCCCTCTCGAAGGCATTCTCCATTTTCTTGTCACTCAAACAGAATCGGTAACTACTTCTTTCTGTGATGCTGAGTTACAGTGCCCGCATATCGTTTTAGCCTTGTCTGCTATTGATAGGTGATTGAGCAACAGTAACTATGATTCCGCGGTAATGTCGAGGCATCTGGCACAGAGCAAATAAAGTCTTGGAAATTTTTAACAATGGACTGTTATAATACAAGAGGAAACATAATAGAAACTAAATATCAGGTATATTGCATGATTATCTGATCTTATATTTAACATGGGTTTTCATGTAACAATTTTTGTTTTATTTAAAATTACTCATAAAACTGGTTTCCTCTCATAGCTAAAATAAAAATAAGACATAATTCCTTCTTAATAATCTAGAAGGCAGAATAACAGTTATCCTTTTGCATACAGTCCACATAATCTTCTCTATGAACATCTGAAAGAGTAGTGATAAAAATTTGTAAGTATATAAATATTAAACAGAACAGAAATTTCCTCATGCTTAAAAGCTAGCTATAAATGGGCAATAATCCTTAGTTAGAATTTTAATGCTCAGAATTCATCATATGGTTTGTAGTGAAGTGTCCCAATTCCTGTTGTACTAAATCCTAAAGCTTTATTAATTTTTAAAGTTAATTCTTTGAAATTTAACAAAATTGAAATTATGTCATAAAACTTGCTAATCTCCAAAGGATATTATCATCAACTCGGCTTATATATGCCAGAAGAATTTATTTGAGTAACAACTAAGAGGAGCTTACAGCTACTTTAGAGAAAACCTAGAAGCAATATTTTCTTTCAAGACCTCGTGCTGTTATTGCAGGCAGAGTCTTAAGATGTATATTTAAAACTTAGTCATAAGAGAACTAAGAAAAATTGGAGTACTTCTAATACAAATGTCTAAAAGTCAGAATACACCGAATTTGGTCTTCAAAATAGGTGTCATTTTTAGCAAGTGATCTCTTACTTTGGCATTGATACACATGCGTTTCAGGGAGAAAGGGAGAGAGCTTGGTAGGGGAAGAAAGAAAGCAGCTGAATGGTGTTAAGCAACATTAAATTTCAAATGGCCACCTGGACTAGGACCACAAGGTGCGATAATAGATGTCTGATTTGCATAAGCCATACGGCCAGTTGTTATAAAAAGAGAACAAGGACAGAAATATTGCTAATACATGCACAATAACCTATTTTCATTTTTAAAAGAGATTTTTCACATGACTCAAACGCGTTTCTCTGAACTGGCTTACTTGATGCGTCAGGTAAGTCAACAGATGAAAGAAGGACCTACATGCTAGTTGCAAACACACCACTGAGCTTGAAATCTGACAGCCATACTATACCTTTTCATCCAAGGCTTTGTGGTGCTCAAACAAAGATTTCAGGGCCTTGAGAACTTCAACTTCGCTAGATACTCCTGAGGGGGACTGGGCTTGCCGTTTGACCACTGTCATTCTCAGTGACCTTTCATGTCTTGACACAAGGCACTCCAAATGCTCCAGCAGCAGCTATTGGATTTAAGACAAGATGCAGTTATCTATGGATAGGATTCATCAATACTTTTGTGAGGTGTGATCAAAAACATGGTAAATATATAATTTTTTTTAAAATTTACAATCTCTCTGCTCAGATGATTTAAGCTTGTAATCTTGGCACATTGGAAGGCAGAAGCAGAAGGATCATGAGTATCTGAGATTGTGAATATAGATTCACATATATGGATCATTTTAAGTGTCAAAATAATATTTTGGTTCAGTATTCCTAACCCATAAATTCAAAATCCAAAATGCTCTGAAACTGGAAACTTCAGCACCAATGGCCACTTTGGGTTTCAGATTTTTGGGTTAGGGCTGCTCTACTGGAAAAGTTCATGTTCATGCCATTATTTCCAAAGTCCAAACAAACTATTTTAACCTCAACTGCTTTTTACCCTAATAATATAATTAGAAGGGGCACTCAAACTGTAATCATTTTTTTTTTCAGTACAAAGATGATATATTTCAAAGATCTTTCCTTTTATTAATCTTAACTATATTCATGATATTCTTTTCTTTTAAATTCCACACACATACTTTTACAGTGCTTTAAATAGAAACTATTTCATATGAGAGATAGGGAATTTTGTCCTGCCTATTTTTCTAAAGTCATAAAATGTCGTTCTTTCTCTGACATCAGTGCTCCGGCCACACCAAGTTACTCTTAGTTCCTTGACACACCCTGAATTTGCACATGTTCTGCTCTTCTCTTGGACTACTGCTCCTATTCGAACAGTTCTTTCCATCAAGGCTCAGTTTAAACATCACCCCTTCGATAAGGCATTTCCACACTAATCTATGTAAAGTAGGTCTCCTCTTTTTTGTTATTATTTTTTGCAGTCTCTCCTCTTTGCAGATTTTGTGATTTAATTTCACCTCTTAACTTTTCCCTCACTATATATCATCATAGACATTTTTAAAATCAGCTTATTAAATTGCATTCTATTTCCTCATAGGATTATTAACCCCATGAGAGTGAGCAGTATCTGCTTACACTCTCTTGATCTTTGTTATATTTAGGTATCAAATCAGTTCTTTAAACCTTTACAAATTCAGTATAGTTGCTAAATGAATATTTAGTATGGATAAAGTCAATCATTTTCTATGTATTCTGGCCTAATCTTTTTATCATAGGACCTTATTATTGTCTCTCACCATATTCATAGCTTCACTATCTCCTACTTAACATTTATAGTTCAGATATTGTTTCCTGATTCAGCAGCTTTCAAAATCTGACCACTTGCCATCACTACTTTTTTGTTCCAAGATCCTTTATCTCCCCCTAAATTATTGTAAACACAGTTTCTTTTTAACCACTAGGTTATTTTCAAAACTCTAAGCTAAAATACAAATTGGGTTATTTATGCCTCTGCTCAAATTCTCAATGTCTTATTTGCCTCAAAAAAATAAATTCACATGTCCAAAGGAATCTAAAGCAGGTTTTCATTTCTTCTGTTTTGTTTGTACAGGAATCAGAGGTCACCTCATCCACATCATCTTTCAACACCGTTCAATCTGTATGTTGGAAACCTGAAATACAACAGATCTGCTCCCAAATTTAAAACAAAATACCGTGAGCTATTTTTTCACTAAAATAAAGTAATCTAGCTGTTGTGGATGCCAGAATTGGTATGAAGAGAAAGCTTCACTGTGTAGATGTTCAACTTTCTGAAGAACAGGGGAAAACCTTGAAACTCACTGGTTTAAAAAAAACTGGCAATAAAATGAAACTGAAGTAGAAAAAGAAAAAAAATAGTAAAAAAGGAAGACATGAGTATAACTCTGGTCAAAAATCTTCCTTACAAATTCACTCAGGATGGATTAGAAGTGTCTGAAGATGCCACAGAGAACAGATTAGTCAGCAAGAATAGGAAGTGTAAAGGGATTAGTTATATTGAGTTTAAGACAGAAGTTGATGCAAGGAAATGCTTTAACAGAAAGCAGAACAGAGATCTGCAGGTGATCCATTTTCCTGTAGTACCTTGGAGATAAAGGTCAAAGTAAAGACTGTAGAAGTAAAAAGAAGAGTTCTTGGAGTGATAAATCAAAAGCTGATTTCAAGCAAACTCTCCAGCAGTGAAACAGAAGAAGGAAGTATTTGAGAAGGCAAGTTTTATCAAGATGCCTTAGAATGAAAAATGGCAAATATATGTACTTATAGACTGATTTATTTGGAGATGTTAAAGAAAATCTAATTTACTGTAATAAATGAGAAACTAAGTAGTAGGACTCGTCCACCTGAGCTAAGATTGGCATGGGTATTGTAGCAGCCGGAATGATCAGCATCACTTTTATGGTTCTCTTTGTTAATATCTGATTATAGATATTATATAGAGTTTCTAACACAGCAGGACTAGGTTGTTAATAACAGGATAATGTTTATTTTTAAAATCCTTATGTCTAAAGGACTGAATCCAGGCATGAATAAATGTGGTAAAGTATTTTCACTTTCTTTAAATCTTACATTTGAGTCATTGCACAAGGTATTTCTTTAAACCAGGTGAAGCTGTTTATTAATTTTTTTGTACTGCTATCATTGAAACTCAGTGCCTTACACATACTGAGTAAGCATGAGTGCTTTGGCATTGAGCCACACCATCAGCCTGAGGTTGAGTATTCTTGTGGAAAAAATTATCACATTCCAATGATAATGCCATACAAGTAGTTCATATAGCTCTTCTAATTCTTCTATCCATATGTGGTGATCTGTAAAATTAAACCAAAGGGTTTTTTTATGACTCCCCTATTACTGAAAGATGGGGAGTTATGTTTCCTTCTCTTAAATTTGGTGGGCCTATAACTCTGCTGGCCAACTTAAGATGGTAGAAGTCACATTTAATGGTGTCTGAGCCTAGATCAGAAAAGACAGACATTTCCACCTGAGTGACTACAACATTTGCTTTAGATTCCTGAGCTGTGATCTAAGAAGAATGATCATTCTGAGGGCAATGAGCTACATAGGGCACATCTAGGTTCTCGTGTATATGGAAAGTCTTAAATGAGCTCTTATGGCCTACACCATTCTACCTCAAGTGTCAGACATGAGAAAGAAGCTGTCTCATAAGAAAAATTTTCTTCCCCTGAATATTTAAGTTACCTCCTGTATCTGGTATGCTAGGTGTGGCTCATTTATGCTTTCAGGGTTGATTTTTAACTTCTAGGAAGCTTGTGAGTAGACAGTTGAGTGCTACCACATTCATAATTTCAAATTAGCCTTGATGAAAACACTTATGTCATGTGAGTTGAGAAACATCATAGAATAGTGTTTTTTGATAAAAGAAACTATTTAACAGTAAATTAACATTGGTGTCATCAAGTCACCCCAGCCTAGACCTCAAGTGTTATGGAGCAGAGAAAGGCCACTCCCAAGGCTCTCTCTGAATCTTTGCCCACAAAATCTATGAACATGATAAAATATTTTTCTTCATCAAATTTTAGAAAATCTTGTAATGATACTAGATAATGCTCAAAACCTCCCTGAACAGGCCTTCCTGTAACTACCCAGCAGGGTAATAGCGCCAAGGAGAGAGACTACTATCATGTCTTGAATATTGATACTGACATAAGGCGAACTCGGGATCCACTATAGAATTGTAGATGAGATGTCCAAAACTATGATGGACAAAAAATTCACCTTTCACATATTAGTCTATTTCCTTGCCACCATAACATCTCAAAATGGGCATTAAAAGAAAAGAGAGATACCATGGTTTTAGGAATAGGAGTTATTCCCTAACCTGAGAAAATGGGCTTTTTAAAGATAAAGGTTTCTATGCTTGTTAACAGTATGGAAGACCAAGACACCAGCTACAGCCATCATAGTCCATCCCCTTATGCGTTTGCAGTGGAGGAAAGTATAAAGTGTACATGGAGAGCAGCTATTCACCTAGAAGCAAGCATATTCCATTAAATCCTTTCAAGGACAAGACAGTTATCTTTTTTTTGCACTCTAATACCTTTGTTACTGTAGGAAACTCTTCACAGACACACATTTCTTTTTCTATAATGGCTACATAGCTATATTTCTTTCTGTAGTGACATCTTACTGGATTTTTGCTTACAATAATGTTACCGAATGGAACGTTACTTTCAATCAAAAACTGATTTTGCAGTGCAAAGAGGAATTCAATTGACAGATGTTCCCAAGATTCTTGGTTTTATCATACTACCAAATCATTCAGAGGCAGCCAGTCCTATAAAATTATTAAATGACCCAAGAAGTACAGTGGTTTGCTTCAAGCCGGGAGACAACACCTCGTTAGTTTAAAACGTTATCTTCCATAACTACTGTATGCTCAGAATTAGTGAGTGAAGTTAGATCAGATTTCTCTTGGAAAAAATATAGGTCCATATAAGAATGTTCTGGAATCAAAAATTAGAATTGGAAGTTGCAATTACCGACCAGGGCCTTATTACCAGTTGGAGAAAAGCAGATTGTTCCTTTAATGTATCATGAATGTGATGCAAAGTGTTTACGTACAACATTGGAAGGAATGTAGGCAAATCTTGCTATTCCATCATGTTCTTTGTGATATTCTTTTTAGGAAAGTAAAAATACTGATGGAGCCCAGGTTGGAGTCAGGAAACCTCATATAGCATCATGATGATGGTCGTATTATTGGAAATACTGCCGGGAATGAGACAGATGCTGATGTTCAACAAGTTCAAAGATATGAATCATCAGTCTAAAAAAGCTGCCCAAAATTCAGATTTTTAAGTGACAAATGAGATGAAAGTAAATAGATTTAAAATATAGTAGGGGTAACTTATCTAAGATATCAATAAAATTTATTAACTGTATATCTTCAGTGAGAGTCAATATTTTAATCTAATATTTAAAGACTGGTTAAAAGATGCCCAAGACACTCCTTTTAATTGATGTATACTCAAAATAACATGCAGAGACTGGTCAAATAGCAATCGTATGTCAGAATTCTTTTGAAAGCCTCTATATCCATATCCACGCAAAACACCCAAACACACACACACACACACACACACACACACACACCACATACACACACTTATTCACAAACCCTCCATAACCATTAGAATTCTTTTTAGACCAAGTTCAGCTTAAAATGCAAAATATCCTCAATAATAAAAATTTTTTACTATGATATTTCAATAATTGCTAAATTATACATCTTTATATTAGATAGGAATTCAACATAATCTTGTATGAAATTATTTTCAATTACAAATAACACTCATGTAGAAACACATTCTGTCCTGAAAACTACTCTGGCTACTGATCATATAATGTAACATTAACAACTTAAATCCTTTAATTGGATGCTTTCATGCTTTGGACAATACCATCCTTAGTTTCAAAACTTGTTTAAAATTTATACACAATGGATTACTATGCATCTGTAAAGTCCAACAGCGTGAAGGCTTTTACAGGCAAATGAAAGAAACTTGAGAACATCATGCTCAGTGAAGTGAGTCAGAAACAGAAGGTGAAACATCGAATGGTCTCTCTGATATGAGAGACCCAGATCACAACTCTTATGGGACTTAAAACGAAAAACAAAGTGATACAGGGGGGTAAGGTGGGGGGTGGGTGGGGTGGGTAGGGGGAGGGACAAAAAGGAGAGTAAGAAAGTCCTTGTCACCTTGACAAGATAGGTAGCTGCACAAAATGTTCAACTTCATTGTAAACCTTAAATTTTGCACATACACATATCAATAAAACTGGAAAAAATCATATATGTTTTGTTATCACAGTGAAGTGGCTGTTTAGGAGTCATAGCGATGCCTGTTCTTAATCACTCTTGTTGTACTTACCACAGTACTTTTAGAAATAAGTATACATGCATACACAGGCACTGCATATAGTATTCATTTTTTTAGCATCCCCCCCCCCCATTTTATTGAGTGCAAAATTTAAGGTTTACAATGAAGTTGAGCATTTTGCACACCTATGTATCTTGTCAAGGTGACAAGGGCTTTCCCACTCTCCTTTTGTCCCTCCCTCTACCCGCCCCTCTTTCCCTCCCCACCCTACCCCCTCTTCACTTTGTTTTTCATTTTAAGTCCCATAAGAGTTGTGATCTGGGTCTCTCATGTCAGAGACACCATTCGACGTTTCGCCTTCTGCTTCAGACTCACTTCACTAAGCATGATGTTCTCTAGTTTCTTCCATTTGCCTGTAAAAGCCTCCACGCTGTTGTACTGTATAGATGCATAGTATTCCATTGTGTATAAATACCACAGTTTGTGTATCCATTGGTTTGGTGATGGGTATATTCTTATCTGCTTACAACTGCTAGTGTTCCTTTTGAGAACGAGATTGTACTTTTTACACATTGAGGAAATACGCTAAGAGGCCATTATTTAATTATGTAGGCAGAGGTTTTTAAAGTATGGGACATTTTTTTTTTTCTAACTGCTGATCTTTTTTTGAACTTCTGTTCAGATAACTACTTTGTCCAAAACAGAAGTAAGGGTCCAGTAGGGGATATTTCAAATTTAATTAAGTCTTTCTCCTTTAGTTTATGATCCATGAGATTAAATTAGTATTTTGCTACTTATAAATGACAAAAAGACAGGCCCTTAATTTCATAGCTTATTTTTCAAAGTCATACAACACTTGTATTCTAAAATACATGTAGGGAGAGAAAAAGTGTCAGGCATGGTTGTATAACTTTAGATGTGATTGCATAATGAGGACTATTCACAAGGGAGGTTCCACAGATCTGTTTTCCTTGATGTAATCAGCAACCACCATCCTTCACATCACTGCTTTTAGGAAGATAGAAAACATTCGAGTTTTATGAATATTTCCAAAACAGCTCCTGCTTAAAAATCAACATTTTCAATTTCTGTTGTCTTAAGGGAATTTCTTATTTTCTCCCTGTGGCTTCTGATTAGGTATTTCAGATAGATCTCACCTTGCTTTCTTTATTACCCACAGCTCCTTTGCGGGTACACATGCCAAAGGTGCTTGTGAGTTTCATGGGATTTATGATGACGAAAAAAGTGTGAATGCTGAAACCCAACCTCCCAATTCTCTGAAATTAGTCACAATTAATAAGAGACAGCACATCATATCCTAAAGCAGTCTGAATCTGCTGCGATGTTTTCTTAGTGTGGCAAATCTTTGAGGTCCTGCATCGATGAAACTGAAGCAATCTTGCTGATGGGTCCCCAGCTGGGAGCAGCGTCTCTGGTTGTAGACATTTTCCCCATTCAATTCCCTTCCCTGCTCTTTACTAACTGTGATTTCCATCAGCTTAACAGATCATTTCTAAATTCACTTCATTTGTCTGTATAATAGGAACATAAGAACTTCTCCTTTAAAGGGGTGTACAGAGGAATAAAGGATGTAGAAAGAATGATATGCACAGGGAAGGCATACACATAGCTGCCAGTGGATTTTAAATGTAAGGACTATATATGGAGAGAGATTTGTGCTATCCTTCTCTCTCAGTTTCCTCTTTCTACTTCTAGTCTTGGCTGCACTGCATTTCATCAGGGAATTTATTACAAAATATTAAAATATAAAGACAAAATAAATCTCATGACAGAAATAAATTTTAAATTTGCATGAAAGAGTACTGTTAAAAATCAAAAGTGGAAAACATATAGATAGTGAGAGGGGAAAAAATTCATCTTATGCCTCATGATATGATCTGAACTGCCCTTGATCTGAGTGCCTGGCTCACCAAAGTCTCAATGAAAACCAATTCGTATGCACATGTGTGAATTCCCTTTACAATACAAGAAGACCCTGATGAGTAAAGACATAAATTGAGTTTGATCACGTAATCATTATGCATGCAATTTGATCTTTCATCACTGGAACGACTCACAGTTTCTGGAGATGTGTTTTTTTATTGCTAAGATCAAGCATAAAATGACTAGATCATTTTTCTTACTTTATTTTCTCAACATTAATTGTTAAAACTATGAAGATTACAACAATTTCTCCTTCTAAGAGTTTAAATTGAACCTATAACCAAGAAGTAGCTTCTTCTTCTTCAAGTAGCAAAAATATCCTCATTTGAGAGTGATGTGGTAATTCATGTATTTTATAAAACTTAGTAAATGTTTCTTCTAAACTAGAAAGTATAGAATCTTTGATCAAATCGTGGACATTGATATTACATGACATTTCATGTGGTTGACACAATACATAAGATTCCAAGGGTAGGCTATAGCAGTATCTATGAAATTAGATTTCACAAAAGCAAAATACAAATCAGAACTGAAAGTCTCCTTGGGGAATACGTAAAATATAAATGATAATCATCTTCCAATTCACAGCTCTATGTTCCAGTAATTTCTATTTTTAACATATTTTCTTGCTTTTTGAATAAACTGTTTGCTGGAATGCAATGAGGGCTCCTTTTTCATAACATCCATCATTTAAACTGTTTGTGGAGGACTCCAAAATCTCCTTTGCTTATTTTCAGCCTCTGAAATATTGCTCTTCTCCCAACACAAACGATTGAAATTTTAAAAAACTCATTACTTAATTACTTAAATGCATCTTTTCTTCTTAAAGTCTGATAAAATAAAAACCAGAAAGAATAAGATTTTTAAAAGAAAAATAGTGATTTAGTAGCCACAACTATAATTTAAATTTACTGTTATTTTGAGTAGTGTGTTCTTCTTTGTCAAAGCAATTAACTTTGATTTAAAATCTGCTTAAACTATTCTTAAAGTCACTCAATTTGCCTGTTTTCTATGCATACTGGATATAAGGCATTGAGCTCCATATGGGCTTAATTCTTGGAAGTGATGGCTTGATACTTACTCTTGTGTTGTTCCTTTCGGCCTTAAGCTCAGAAATCTCTTCTTCTTTCTCCAGAAGCTGTTCCCTGCAGGCATTCAGTTCTTTTGTCAGTGCAGCAAACTCCTGAAAGGAAAATGAAAATATTTAGGACATCTTCAAAATAGAAGAAAGAATTCAAGTAGAAAAATCAAAACATAATATGCAAATTCTTGAATTAAAAAATTATTTAGTTGGCTAGTTAATATGTATAGCTACTATTAAAGTAAGCTGCGTGTACTAATCAAAAACACTACCCTGTGGTTTTTATCATATATACTGCATTATGATATTTTGCTTAAATAGAATATAAGATGTTTTTCAAAAATATAATAAATATATTGAAATAAAAAATAGAATAACTTATTTCTAGGGTAATTGTAACTTGGCTATTTTATGAAACATTTCAAAATTCTTACATTTTGATTCATATTCAGTAGTGTTCAGAGTATAGTAAATAAAACATTGAAAGAACAATATTAATGTGACAAATATTCCTAGAGATTAAGCTTATTTGTTAATAGGATGAAGACAGTCAACCTGTATCTTACAAAATAATAAATACTTAAAAGACTTGATACCATTAACTAAGATTTTATAATTTCCAATAGGTGCCACAACAAGTGCTCATTAATATTTGTTTTCTATGAATAACAATGTGTCACATTGTTTCCCAAAAACCGGGATTCCAGAGTAATCACATCTTCAGGTAATGACATTTTGAAAAAAATGTTACAGACTTCTTATCTCATAATGGGATCAGAAATGATATGATCATGAGTAGTTTTTACTATTAGGTGGTAGAGAGAGATCAAGAAACTTAAGTGAATTATTCTCCCCATTTAAATTATAAAAATATTTAATTTTTTATAATTGTAGCCATATTTATTTCATCATTAAACCATTTAGAGTCATCCTGAGAAGCAAATGTCATTCTAAGTAATGTATGTATATATATTTGGGTTTTTTTGTTTTGGCAAAAAAGTATTTGGGAAAACTGACTTTCAGATTGAGAAGGGAAAAAATGATGAAATCAAGAGATAGAGAGAGGTTTAGTTAACCTAACTTTCATAATGACGAATTTAGTAAAATAATAAATAAATAAATAAATAAATAAATAAATAAATAAATAAATGTGGTGATTATGCAAAGCTCGTAGAGTTTTAAAGTCATATTTTTGCTTGTTTTAAATCACTTATTTGTTGTGTTTGTCTGAATAGCATCACCCTAGTGGGTACTTCAAAGACTTCAGAGCACACTCTAGGGCTTATAATTAAGATGACAAGCCTTCATCTTTCTACTTTGGCCAGTATCACAGATAAATATTTTCTCCCCTGATTGCTTTCTGCTTACATATTGCTGATAATTTTCTGAATTTATCATTTCAGTGGGGAATGGGAAAAAGCAACAAGCATATACAATAAACAGTTCTCTAAAACCAGAAGCTTTCTTCCTGTATTACCTAGGTTTGATGGAGAAGTGATATATAAATATTATTCAGTCTATGTTATTGTCCTACACTCATCTGTTATATCATTGACTAAGATGTTATATATAAGTCAAGGCTCTGTATTTAACTACATACCAATTTAAGAAAATATGTGGTTACGTCTATCATTCTAAGGATACATAGTACATAGTTAAAGACCATAAATAAATATTTCAAAATTGTTTCATATTTTATTAATGTGTATGCAAGCAATGCAAAATGTTTACATTGATAAACCCTTCCCCTCTCCCTTTCTGATCCTCTGACAGCTCCTCCCCTCCCTTAACTCCCACTATCTCCCTCATTTACTTCTATGAAATGAATATTTTCTGAGTTTCTCGTATTAGAGAAACTATTTGATATTTAAACTCCTGTCTCTGACTCACTTCATGAGCACGAGGGTCTCAAGTTGCATCTATTTACCTGCAAATGCCTCCAAATTATCTATCTTTATAAATGAGTAGTAGTACTTCACTGTGTACACAGTCTTTCAGAATTTTAATGTTAAATTCATGCACTGGAGAAATTATCAATACTTTTGTCATTTGGTTTGACCTTGTATGTTCAAGTTATCATGAATTTCGACAGTGATAAAAAGTCCACTTTCATGCTTAGGGAATTAAAAAAAATATTAGCCCATAAGCAAATGAAATCAAGCATCTATTTAGGACAGAAGACAAAAATTGGTCAAGATATTGGTAATAGATGATTGATGTTTGTTATGGCACTGATTCTGAAACTGTTATTCGTGACTCTATATATTAAGATTAATCTCACTTTTATTAACTTTTTAAGAATTTGCAGGAACCACTTTCACATTCCTTCTCTTTCAGCTCTGAAAATCCCTAGTAAAGCAGCCACATTCCCATTTGATGTTGGAGGAAATAACTTACTAAGATTTAAGTTGAAGTTCTCAAAACTCACAAGCCATCAAGAATGAGTTAGCTCTGAGCACAGATCTCCACATTGCAAATTCAGTACTTTCCTACTCTATCATTTTGAATCCAGTTGTTTATTTTGCTTGTTGGACTCAGATTTGGAATGCATATAGAATTTCTCTTTTTTCTTACCTGAAGCATTAATAAGTTTCACTATAATTATCTTTATGATATTTCTTACTTAGTGCAATGGGAGTGAGAAGCCCAAGTTAGGCTTTTCCTTGTGCATAGGGCAGCTGGTGCAAGAAAATCCTGCCCAATCAAAGTAGATATTATATATGAAATTTAACCATCAAAAGTTTTGATACACGTTCTTGAACATTTCTCATTTTTATGTATTTCTCATGTCCTTCGACAACATAAAAAGATTAAAACATAAAATAAAATAACATTAAATATAACATTGAGTCCTTTCAATATTATCAGGAACTCTACTAAGCAATTTACTTCTCATTAATTATCTCATTAATCCAAATAACACCTTGTAATAAAGTACTAAAATCCAATTGAGACATACAGAATTTAAGTCATTTGCCCAAGTTGCACAGTTTGTCATTGTAGGAGTAAGACTTTGAGCTCAAACAATTTATTTAATACTTTGTGAATATAGTTTTTCATGTGGCTACAAGCTTTCCCCTTTTAATGTTTTCCCTCATTTTTTTAAAAAAGCATATATATATTCTAAGTTTGTAAACCTTTCTGAGATTCTAAGCAGGAAACACACCAAATTTAAATAGATTTTAACTAAAATTCAAATCAATGAAAATACGGTTCACTCAATATTAATAACTCATGAGACAATAGCCACTACCATTTAAACAGATGGTATCTGGTTCTGCTATCCTCTGAGCTAAGGGTCTACATGAATTACTTAATTTAGTCTTTTATATTTTAGATAAAAATATCAAACCTTAAATGATTAACTTATTCATGGCTACAGAACTAAAAATTATCCACCCTTTCTGATTCCTGCCTCCATCTGGCTGAAAATGAAAAAGGTCTCCCTTAATTTAATTTCTCAAATTCATTGTGTACTTAGTTGAGCAACAGGCCCTGTCCTAGGTGCTGAAATAAAAAGGCAACTCAGACATGGCTGTTTAATTAGATTCACTGAATTTTCTGATCTTGCATTTAAGACATGCAAAATTTCTGTGATCAACAAACATTTAAAACTCATTGCTAATTTTTGCCACAAACAAACACTATGTATGCATTAATAGCATTAATTCTGCCTTTCAAAAGTCTTCTTCTTAGAAGATTCATTATTTGTATCTGCCTTCACAAAATACACTTCAGTTTCCATTTCCATCTTTTTTTCTCATCTCTCTCTCTGTCTTTCTGCTTCTTTTAAATTTTATCCTGTGTGGCATATTTTTAGGTACCAATCTGCCTTTGTTAGTATTCTATAATAGCTCACAGGACTTTTATGACAATTGAATTATGTGTTTATCTCTTTCAATACGTATTGTGAAATTTTAAGTCAAGGTTACTTTGCTCATTTTTGTTTGATAAAAGTGAAGATGAGGGAGGAGGAAGTAATAACAAAAATATTTTCTATCACTGCTTCGGACCTTTTGTTTTCAGTCACTCATGCAGTCCGACTTATAATTTATTCATTGGACACACCATATTGTTCTTATTCATTTTCCAGTAAAAACACATGCTTAGACAATGTCCTATTTATATATCTATCTAACCCCTCCCAGATTATATTCTTAGGACAATGAGCTTATAAGATTCCCTCTCACCCCTTAAAAGAATTCCCATAGCCAAATAGATTTGAGAATAAATATATTTTATAATTTGCTCTTGGAAATATATAAGAAATGTTGAGCAAAACTAGTTTTATTGTCACAAAATGTAACCACCCTAGATATGTCCATAGGAAAATTATGAATTAATTTAGACAATACACAAGCTGGAGTATTGTATAAGGGATACATAGATCAGATAGTTATTTAAAATGGAAAGATTTCAAGCTATGGAATAACTACAAATGTCATATACACCTGTTAGCCAACAAAGTTAGTGAAAAGTAAATTTCAGAATAAAATTAATTCAGAATTTACGTCTAAATTAAAAGAAGCCCTTAGGAAAAGCTGGGTTTCAGTGAAACAGGACTAGTAGAACAGTCACCAGCCAAAAATATACTCAACTGCTTTTCTGAGCAGTCACTGGATTTTCCAGCTACAGACTGCCCAATTCTTAGCTTTCCCAAAGAACAAAATTTTCTTCACTCTGCATTTTTTTCTTAGAATTTTAAAGAATGTCATATTCCAGTCATAGATCTTGAACATACATTTAGACCCAAGAGAATGTTATCCTTTTCTTCCTCAGTGGGTACTAAGGTGCACCACACACACACACACAAACACACACACACACACACACACACACAGACACACACAGACACACACACAGACACACAGACACACACACACACACACACACACACACACACTCATGCCTAGGACCACCCACTATGTAATGAATATTATTCTAAGCAATAGGAAGATGACAGTTAAAATAGCAAGTTAAAGTTCCTGCTGGTGGTGTGCTCTGAAATTAATCTTTTCTAGTTACATTAAATCTTTCTCAGTGTTTCCTTAACTCGTGCCATTAAATACTTATTCTTTTAAAACCTAGATGAAACCAAAACGTTGGTTTCTTATTAGTGTTATACGAAAGAAGGTTTTATTTATTAAACACACATTTACCTACTTTTTGTGAACTTCTACTTTTAAATTACAAATATCTAAGTTTCATTATTTCTGCTGAATTTTCAGTGTTGCCTTTCTTACCCAATGTTGTGCTCTACCTTTCTCATAAATGATTGTTTTTTTGCCACTTTTATTTTAAGCTAGGCACATTTTTCAAATCTTAAAAATGCTGTATTATTCATTCATTGTTGTAACCTTGTTATTCTCACAATATATGTGTGAAAAACTAATGAAAGAAATCAGATTAGGTGAGTCTATGGAGGCCCATTATAAAACATAGCATCATCCGTGATGCTACTAGCATCCTCCAATCCTGCCAGATCCCAGAATATCACCCTGAGCTGTATCATAAGCACAGTGTCACCCTTGTGTGTTGCCATCTGACTCTAAAATAAGAAACCTGTCTAGCCTATAATTCAAGCTGGTAATATCTCAAACGATAGCCCTTAGATTAAGGGGTTATTCTTAAATAATTTAATGCACGGAAGCTTCTCTTTTGTTTATTGCAGGCTTTATTCTCAAAACCAAAAAAATACTGTCACAAAATAGAGTCACTCAGTTCTGCCCCTGCCCACCTGCACAGTCACCTGCAGAGAAGAACAAGCAGACAGTAAGAACTTCCTCTAGCCACCCTTCCTTTTCCCTTCAACTCCTGCTTTCTCCCACCTGGCAAGTAATCACAACCTACCAGGATTCACCAACACATGTAGTGATTACTATTTGTATCCACTTTCTTCTTTAAATTCATTTTTTGATATTTAGCATTAAACACAAACTAAAGAAACTTCTAAAATCCCTGACTCATTTCTTACCTTGTGCTTACTTGAGCAAGTTTAATTGAGAAGAGGCAAGATATATATATATATATATATGCTTGAACTGCCTGGATTCAATAAGCTTTTCCTTAGTTCAGAAAAGCAGCCACTGGAAGCTGCATGACAATAACGAGGTTGAACCTTCAGTTTCAAGTCAGTAACATCAAGTATTCCCCTGAGAAACGTCTGGCGGCCACTGCTCATGACGACGACTTTAACACATTTTACCTTTCGATTTCTATTTTTGAGCAGCACTTAATTAATAAACTGACACTGACTATTTTCTGCATAAATATAAATAAATGTCTAAATAAATATGGGCTAAAATTATGAATGTGAATCTATATAAGAAGGAAGAGAAAAGAAAAGGGTGGGATTGAGTTCAGCATCAGTGTCAACACCCTCCTCAGCCATAATAAAAAGGCATCTTTTAAGTTTATTCAGCAACCATTTGTGAAAAATCAAAAACAGCTCTCAGGAGAGCATATGGCATGAAAGCATGCTGATTTGACGACCTAGCATTTAATTTAGTCAAATCAACCTCTTCAAACATGTTTTTTATAATGACTTCCTTAAGTAATGTACCACTCCAACCCCATTTACTATATTTTGATGTTTCTTCTTACAATTCTTTCTTAAAATTCTACTTGTAATCCTCAATGAATAGCAATGGATTTTAAATGTATTTCCTTTAATATAATTGTTCATAATTTACATATGTAAGGGGGCATATTTCCTTTGTAAATCACAGAACATGCTTTCCAAAACAGATAATAACAGATGTAATATAGTACAGATTAATAATAGAACTATTATATTAGATAAAAATAAAGCAACAGAAAGATTTAACATACTAATTAAATTTTATTTCTATAAAGATCTGTAGATTGGCCTTTATGAATTCACAAGAATAGTTAGAAATTTGCATTTAGTTTGAAAAGAAAATGTATTTTGTCATAGAAATTAGTACTCATTGTCATATCATATTATATATGTCCACGATGGCAGTTTTGCATTGTTATGTTCTATTATATAATCAAATGTGGTATTAATGACCTCTGCTTTTATAATTGGCTTCTAGACTGACATAAGTCCCTGAAAAGCTGTCATCCAAAATTACTATGTGAAATGGCCATGTCTCATGGTCAGCCCTGGGCGAGACAGCTTGAAGGTAAAACCGCTTGTAAAACTAATGCAATCTGACAAGCACAACTGGACTCACCGTTTTCACAGAACTCGAGGAGAAAGGCTTCCCAAGGTAAAGTGCAAGGGAGATTTAAGCTGCATGCAAGCTATGTTTTTGCCTCCTTTATTTTTATGTATACATATTCTAATTAAAGATTTTTCTGTTTTTTTATTTGAAGGAATTTTCCTCACTATTTTTATTAATATACAAATGTAATACATAGTATTTACAATGAATTTGGGTGTTTCGTACATCTATGTACCATATCGACTTCACAATCCCTGCCCATCTTCTACCCTCCCACCCCCTCCCTGTCCCTTCCCCCGGCTCTGGCTATCACTTCATGCGGTTCCAAAGAATGTCTGTGTTCTGGGATTTCCAAGTCAGGGAAACCATCATAATAGAAAATGTCATTGCATTATGGTAACCAAGAGGAATATAAGCTTGTTTAAAGTTCAAGATGCCACAGAAACCATCTTTTACAGTAGATGTATACGTGGATTCTTGGCAACCTCTGTTTCCAAAACATTCTGATCAATGAAACTAGAATTTACAGAAAGTGGATATAGTTGAAAGCAAATTTTGATGCTTTCAGGTAGCCTTAGATTGGCTTAGCTGTCAAGCCACGTTCAATCTATGAAACATTTAGTAAGCTCCTGGCAAAATGTGTCTTTTTATGTGTCTTGTTTACACTCTGCTTTTTGAGCTTTAATTTATCAGTATGTATGTAGTTCTGCCCTGGGTTTGTGGTGCTCTTAACAACAGCCTGCAAGAGATGATTCCATTCAGAAATAGATCTAAGGTGGCAGGTAGTATCATCATAGATCAGTGAAAAACATTCAGAGGCCAAGTAGGGGTTTATCTTCAGAACTGCCACTCTGCAATGCATCATGTTCTAACGTCTCTGGGAATCTTATCTATGTGGGATGCTTTGCTTATAAGAACATTAAAATTACCTTTTTCTTTAGTTTATAAAAAGAAAACATTCACATGTGTCCTCCCCACTATTATGAGCCCTAAGTTATGCGGTCACTGTGAGTAACCAGAACAATATCTTCATACTCTCGAGTGAAGGAAAGGAGTCACATGTGGAATGATGCAAACCACGCAGCCCTCACAGTGGAACAGAGTTATATTTATAGTTTACCCAGCTACAGGGAGCTTTTTTTAGGCTTCAGTTGTGTGACTGGGTAGTGTAACATAGGTAGCAGTAACTTCTCACTGGATTGGTGTGGATAAACACGAAATTATTGTTACAGATGTGATTGCGACAAGCCCTATTTTCTGTAGTTGTCCAATAGAAGATATGTATTCAATTATTTGGAAGCCATACGTACTTTTTCCAAAATTATGATTGCTTCCATGGCCAGATTTTCCATTTTAGGAAAATCTAATGTTTCCTAAGGCATTTCAAATTGTACAAAAAAACAAGCATTTTATTAATGGTGATTTAAATAGATTACGTCACATATCTGACACCCTCTTACATAAATATTCTAGGTCATTTCTCCTATTTAGGGGGAACTCTAATATCAGCCTTAATTATAAATCAAAGATTGCAAGATTATCCTCTTGAGTAATAGAAGACACTGTTCTACTGTGCTAATAGTGGATAGGTAGGCATAACAGAAATGGATGGTAATGAGATATGGTAAAAATATTTGGCACATTTTATAAGAAAAAATGTTTTATCATACCATTTTACTCCTTTGTACTTAAAAAATTCTTGATAAACAAAGTATAAGATTATGACAATCTAAAGAACATCAAATAACACTCCAAATAATATGAATTTATTTTAGATAGAAACCATGAGATAATTCTTCAGATGCCAAAAAATTCTTCTTAACAGTATGCACCTTTGTACACCTGTCTCTGACTGTATCCTATTATTTTTCCTGTTCTTCCGATTCAATCTATTACCTCTGTCCCAAAGCTCACATAACCCGCAAGTATTATCTAATGTCGGAAATGAAATCATGCTGTGAAAAATATTAGAGGAGTTTGCAGTGACCCCTTGCTTTTTTTTTGGGGGGGGGGGGTTATGCGATGCTATTCAAGATGGCCCTAGCATCTCACAATTGTGGCCAGGACCCAGAGTTGCAGCCAAAAGTCTGGTATTCTCTAATTCAGATAAACAAGTCAAAACCTGTTGCAAAAAAAAACCCTACTTGGAGACTCTCAGCTTGATTGGCTGCCTTACTTGCAAGTTCTATTCCTCTGTATGTCAATACTAAAGTGGAAAAGGGAGGAACAGAATGGTGTAGAAAGAAGATTTGAGTCACCCTTGTTCTCTCTTTCATCTGCTCCACCTCCTTCACTACTCCCCAAGAGCCATATCTCTAGGGTCGGTCTGACTGTGCCAAGTATAGGAAAGAAGAGAAAGATCCTCACATAGAAAATCTAACAGAAATCAGGACTCCTGATTCTACAGTCTAATTAATGGTTGTAGCTTTGGCCTTGACTCATTTTTATGGAAGTAGAGGGAAGGAATCTTTTTATCTCCAGCAATGTTCAAAAGATAATTTTTTTCTCATGTGATGTTGTATCCTTTGAAAATGTATTATTACTCAATACTTGAAATGCATTAGTAAAATCACCTGGCTTAGGAAGCATTGGAGCTAAAGCACCAAGGGCTGAATCGGTGCCAAGCAAAAACCCTGTTGGCAGGGAAAACCAATTTTCAACGTCTCTGACAGTGTAAAGCAGGAGGCATGTTTGACAAGATGCTGCGTATTAATTTAAAAGGCTTTAGCATCTGGTTAGGTAATACCTGCTGTGGCAAACACTCCCAGGCATACAATAGAGCTTTTAAGCTGAATATTTAAATCTCTCAACGAAGCTCTGACTCTAAAAAAAAAAAAAAATTATGTCTCCCTAGTCATCAACAGAGTCATGATTATATAAGCAAAAATGTTTGGGCGAGACCATTCCTCGCTATTCACTGAGCTCAAATGCTGCATTGGGTGCTGTAGAAATCATTAGCACATTAAACATATTGTCCTGCACTCAAGAATTTTGTTGTATTCGGCATTTAGAAGAACTTGGCTCAGAGAATAATATTCTGTGTTCCGATATGTTATAGCTCAAGAAGAATTTGTTGAAGAAGCGTGGTTGTAATCACATCAAGTATC
The DNA here is from genome assembly GCA_004027205.1 of Ctenodactylus gundi. NCBI lineage: Eukaryota > Metazoa > Chordata > Mammalia > Rodentia > Ctenodactylidae > Ctenodactylus > Ctenodactylus gundi. The sequence goes on from PVKB01001857.1 coordinate 237,095, forward strand.
AGGGAACAGTAGAGCTCAGGCAAGGAGGGCTGGCCAGTGTCTCCAGAGAATCCTTCTTTGGAAAGATGTCATGGCCCAAGGATTATGATTGTCTAGAAACAGGGGTAAGGCACGTATATGTTGTGTTCGGGATTTTTTTTAAAGACATAATAACATCAAGTGGTTCCACAAAATATCCAAATATATTAACATGTTCTGATACCATGAACACTTAAAAATAATCATAAGTAATAGAAATTTTTGTGCAGTTTAAAAGAAATTTGCCCTTGTGAGTTAATTTTGGACACTAGCTCTGTTTGATAATCCACTTGGTCATTTTTATTGACTACAGAAAATATCATCAGGTGCTTAATATAGATCTTGTTACTTTTCCAACATTAGAAAAAAAAAAGACCCTGTCAATAGTGACTCCAGTGAAATGTGACACGTCCCAGGTTAATAGCAGTGGTCTTCCTGATCCACTTTTGTTGATACTGAATTTTTTTGAGACTGCTCTGCCTTGGAGAATTAAACACGTTAATGGTTCTAAATTTACACAGAAGATTAAGTTACATGTCCAGTCATTCCCAAGTTGAAGGCCGTGTCTTCCTCTCTGTTCCACACATGCTCTAGGGACACAAAATCCCCAGTTTTCAGTGCCTGGCATCAGCAAAATTCTCCAAGGTACACCGATTTCAAAACACAGTGTGATATTTTGTTTTAAATTGCTTGTTTAGGTAAAAGCAAGGTTATGCATTTAGAGACATTTATTTTGCAATTTATCCAGCATTTTATAGTAGGAAATTCTTTCAGACTTTCATATTTGCCATGCTGGCAATGGGGGAAGTTGAATATGATGAAACAACTTTAATGTTGAGCTCTTCCGCTGAATTAACATTAAACATGCCTCCAGCCATTTGGGAATTATCCCTGGAAATCTTTTCTTTTTTCCCACTCTGCCAGTTATGTAGTCTGTGAGCCATGTAATTAAATGTGATATAAAATACTAATGAATTCATAAAGAAAAATACAAAAATGTAGGTTTATGCACCATAAACATGAACTACACAAAGTATTTCAGTTGGCAGAAGAAGTCATAAATCAACAATGACAACTTCTCCCATGTAGCCTGTTGTAAACACTTTTGTCAAGAAGTTTGGTTTAAAGAAGAAATCACAAAACCTCATTGTATTAGTCACTTTCCCAATGTGGATATAAAATACCTGCCACCTGTAATCCAAAGAAGAGATTTAATTTGGCTCATGGTTTTGGGATTTTAGGCCATGATCCAAAGCAGAAATGACATAATAGAAGGTTATGGCTAAAGAAGGATACCAGGCAACAGTCAGGAAACAAGAGGAAGTGTGGTACCAGGGACAAGAACATATTCTCCTATGTTATATCCCAGTGACCTACTTCTTCCAACAGGGGCCTACCTCCTGACAACACATTTAGCTATGAGCCCCTCATTGGAGTGATCCACAGGTGATCACAGAACCCCCAGATCCAGTAGCCTTCCACAAGTCCCTCCTGTAAACGCCATGAGATTACTTTTGGGGGTGGGGGGAATTATTGTAGTTTGGCCTGGAATAGCCTCCAAAAGTCTCATGTACTTAAATGTTATGGATTGTCTATGTAACTATGTGCTGTTGGTAGATTGGGGCCCGTCTGGAGGGCTGGATTAACAGCATGTAAAATAGGATTAAAGGTGTGTAGTAGACACACCTTCCACACCTGGATCCAGGAGGTGCTAATCACTGGGCTGAGACCTGGAAGGATATCTAAGCTGTTTCCTTCCTTCCTCTCAACTATCTGTGACTATCTTTGTCCTCCTATCTGTGATGTCCTGAGAAGCTGCCTCCACCTCCCTCCACCTCTGCCATGTACTTTGACTGCTGCCGGCCGCCCCTGAATGGACTGTGACCTTCTGCAACAGTGAGCTAAAATAGAGCTTTCCTTTCCTAAATTTGTGGATGTCAAGTATTAAGTCACAGCGATGAACAAGTAAGACAAGGGATCTAGTTTTAAATCATAACACTCAGAATTGAGGGATGGGATTGAAATGAGAGCTGCCTTCAAATATTTGGAATATTTTCACTTGGAAACTTGAAACAGTTGTTTCACATTCAAAGAATGTTATGAGAAAAATGTGTACAAGATGATAAATTTACTGAATTCATACCACCACTTACTTATTCAACATTTTACAAGTAACTGTCATGTATCAAAGACAAGGCAGAGATCACAAAACTATTGAAGTCAAGTTAAGCTGGGAAGTTCTCCTTAAAGGAGCCAGACATGTTTCAGAAATATAATTCATGTGTGTGTGTGTGTGTGTGTGTGTGTGTGTGTGTGTGTGTGTTACTTGAATATTGCTTGATTGGTTTAAAAAACAGAATTTGTTCTTTAAAAGTGGAGGTAATGTATTTCAGCAACTCAGCTGTTAAACTTAAAAAAATATATATACAATCTCATTTCTCATAGCTAGTTAGAATTGTAAAACTGTGCTGTTCCTTTGGAAAATAATTCACCCTGTTCTCAAAACGTGAAAGTGACCATATAACCCAGTGATCTTCTTCTAGTTTTGCACAAGAGAAATAGAAAACACAAGTATTAAAAGAAAAACACCTTTCACCTGCATGTTCACAGTAGTGTTATTCTTAACAGTCAATAAATGGCAACAAATGAAATATCCACCAATTAGTGTTGGCAAACAGAATACCTACATCAGTATGTATTATATTATTGACTTATATGACTACATGGAGGTATTTTGAAAAAAAATTAAGTCACAAAAGACCATATTTTGAGTGTCTTGAATTACACGAAACGTCATCCTGAACAGACAAATCCATCCAGGAAGAAAATGCATTACCCTTTTTCAGGATGATGGTGGGGGAGGAGACAGAGGAAGGAGGCATGATTGCTAAGGGTGTGAATTCACTTGGGGGTTGAAGGAATGGAAATATTCTCCAATTAGACACTAAAGGTTGCCTAACTATTTATATGCTGATAAGTTGAAATATACACTTCATAAAAGCAAACTTTATATGTAAATTATGCCTTGACATTATTTATCAAAAATTACAAGAAAAAGTTATACACAAACTTTAAAAATGAACTTTTATAGAAGCTATTTTCCATCTTTGAAGTCTAATAGCTTTATTTCTATAGAGTATATATTTAAGTTGAATTAAATTCCAATTGTGCTCATGGGAATTTATGCTATTATAAATGTAATCATTTCAAGTCACTTTATAGATAAGCCTCTTCCATCACCTCACTTTTCTGAGAATAGTGAACATACAAAAGTAAATGAGCTCTTGCCCATATGTAGAAACGTGAACTGCCTTCAGGGGTTCGGGGGGTGCAGAAATCACCTTTAAAATGCCCTCCTGCTTCCTTCATGGTCCTGTATTTTTCTTTTAAGGAAACTAAAGAAATCTACTATTGTCTGGGTGAAGTTCCTTTCCTGAGTAATCATTCCATAAATTCTAGTAATTTTGTGCTTTTATTTTGAGGCAATACGTAAGACTAAGTGAAAACTCTAAAATGCCACCAAATAAAAAAGGCAAAAAAGGTGAGGTGAATATAATGAACGAATTTAAAAACTTAGTTCACTTTTTTTTTTTTTTTTTGAGAAAGGGTCTCACTCTGTAGTCTAGAATGGTCCTGTACTCACTATGGAATCCAGGCTAGCATTGGAGCCTTGGACTCACGACATCCTCCTGGCTCAGCCTCCCGAGTGCTGGGATTACAGGTGTGTGCCACCTGTAATCTCGGGTACTTAGCACTTGACTTAGCACTTGCCGATGAGCCATTCCTCCAGCCCCAGTTCTCTTTCTTTTAAGCCCCTCATTGATTGGACATTTGGGGATTGACAGTTTACATAGTGAATCTGATTATCTTGTAATTCCAACTGATTTTGAGACCAGAGAGAAATATTTATCTGGATCCATATTTTAAAAAGCAACAAAGCAAATTATTTTAGGAAATAAACAGTTTAAATTAAAACTATTGAGGTTAATTTGTAAAAATAAAAATCTAAAATGAGACATTTTAAAATAAGAATTTAACATTATCAAGTTCCTATATGTACTTTTAGTTTTAAAAAGATACTTCATTAAATTTTGCTCCAATACCTATCAATAAAATGGGACAATAAAATAAAAAGTCTTAAAAATAAAAATAAAAAGATACTTCATTATGTTTTAACCTCCTATTTACAGTGTATGAACTATTTTCCTGAAGCTTTTTTTTTTCTTGTCATCATTTGTAATTATTTCTGGTGGTTTGTTCCCTGATGCATTTTGTCTAGTTGTTTCTGTATATCACACATTAATAAATATCTTTTGAAATTATTTACTTTCCTGCTACAGTTTGAACATGGAATGCCTCCCTAAAGTCCCATATGAGAAAATCATAATCCCAAGGCCACGGGAGACAGCAGACATTTTTAAGAGATAGAACCTGGTGAAAGGAAGTTAGGCTACTGTGGTTGGTGCCCTTGAGGGGCATTAGCACCCCAGCTTTTGTTTTTATTCTTTTTTTTCACTTTCTTACCAGTAGAGGAGAGTGGCTTTCTCTGGCAAATAATTCTGCCATGAGATTCTGCCTGTTCTAGACCCCAGAGCCACTGGATTAACCAGCCTTGAGCCCTACTGAATCTTTACTCTTTATAAATTAATCATCTCAGGAATTCTGTCACAGGAACAGAAAGCTGCCACATGACCTGCAGCTCACTCTAGGTGTATATCATCCCGTATGTTTTCTCCAATGCTAAACCATGAATAAAAAATATCTCCCCAAGTACTTTAAATATAAAATACTCATTTCAAATTTATCATCCTCTTGTGAATAAAAACTATTAATTTCAAACTCAGGACTCTATGGACTTCAAGGCTAGATCTAAATGATTATGTGAGAGAATGTGCAAGAATCACAGTTCCATAAAAGAATTTTTAAAAAGGCATTTTAAATTTCGCACCAAAAATATATGTTAAAGGTCGCAAAATATTAAAGTCACTTTAAAACACAGTCACCATGAGACTGCAAAATGTAAATTTTTGAATATCTGTATTAACGTCAAAATATGAAGGCCTAAGAATACAGACAGTTTTTGATACCTTTCATCTAAAGGACACTGCATGCTGAACATAAATAATAAAAATTGATGTCAAAATATCTGGACTAAATGGCATGATAATTTCAATTAAAGCAGACTAAGAACCCTTCTGCAGTTAAATTTACTGAGTTATAACACATAAATTCTTCTACATTTGAAATAATTCTGAAATAACACTTCTAATGGGTTAAGAAGTAAATAAGTGTTAAAATGCAAGGAATTCAAAGAATCAATAATAATAATATGTATCTATAATTTTACTGTATCTTAGCACGATTCTATGTGCATATTTTATTTAAATCAACTTATAAGTATTTGTTATTACTGTATAGTGTTGCTACACTTTTTCTTTCTTTGCATGTGGACAAAAGGACTTTTAGAAAGTACAAGTGATTACCCCAAGGTCTATGGGTAGTGATGTCTTACAGAGAAGAGCTGCCACCAGAACTCAGTCCTCTAGTGCGCCCTCTAGTCCTTTAAGCACCAATCTTGTACTTCTGGTCGCATAAGACTTATATATCACAGATAATGCTATAAATTATTATACAAAGCAGACAATCTTCAAGATACAGGCCAACAAATAGCTTAAAATATTGTATTTCTAAAAATGGATATTACAATTATATTTTTATGGTATAAACTGCCTCAGGAAGAAATCTATTTAGTATAAACATACACTGTATTTTAAAACTTTAGATTCCCATTAATAGATTTGTTCAATACATTTACACACAAGAAATTTTAAATTAGCTTGCCACTACACTCTGAAGCTCCTAAGTGTGCCATATAACTCATACGAAGTGACAGTAGAAAACTAGATGTAGACATTCAGCTTAGTGTAAGGGCGTTTAGTTGACTCTTGGATGACAGTAGTCATCATAATAATAATCATGTATCATTTTGCTCACTTAAGTAATTTTTTTCTACATAACTGTCAATTTCAATTTGTTATGAGTTAAACTAAAAGGGATGTAAAGCATTTTTTAGCTAATATTAGTTTGCATTTTTAAGTAAATCTGAAATATGCATCAATCAATTCCATGTACCTCTTATAGTCAAACAATGAAATGTGCAACAGTGGAATCAGAGTCCTTTAAAAATACCATACATTGATTGATTCTATTATTATTTACAAAAGAATGCTTACATTTATAAGACCTGGTATAATAGTGAGCTTCACCTAAGGAAGAAAAATATACAGACGAACTTAGCCCAGTGTGATAAGCTCAGCACATCTGGAACACTAAGCAGCTGTGACTGTGCTGTTCTAGAATGTGCGTGAGGTGAGTCTGCCATGATTCTATACATCCAAGAGAAAAAATGACACTTGAGAAGCCAAGTAAATAAGTTTAATGAATATAATGATTAAGATCTCCAGTTCTTAGGATGAATAACTCATTCTTTGTAGCTCCTAAAAACTTAAATAGCTTGGAACAAATCTAACCAAAGAATTGAAGGACTTTTGCAATGAAAATGACAATAATCTGGAAAAAGAAGTTGAAGAAGACATTTGAAAATGGAAACTCATTCTCTACTCCTGGAGAGGCAGGACTAATACTGCCAAAATGGTTAGACTGCCAAACCTGATACACAGATTCAATGCAATTCCTATCAAAATACCAACATTTTTTGCAACTAGAAAGAAGAGTCCCGAAATTCATGTGAAACCAAAAGAGATCCAGAAGGACCAAAGCAATCCTGAGCAACAAGACAATGCAGGTAGCCTCACGCATCGAGAAATCAAGTTACATTACAAAGCAGCAATGATAAAAATCAGATTGTATTAACACAAGCACTGACAGGGCAGCGAATGGAACAGCGATGGAGAGACAACCTGAAGAACCCTCAGCTATCTGATCCTTGACAAAGGGGCCAATAAGGTACACTGGATATAGAATAACCACTTTAATAAATGGTGCTGGAAGAACATATTATCTGCATGCAGAAGAATGAATCTAGACCCATATCTATTGCTGTGTGCTAAAGGAAATCAAACACATCAAATGTAGGGATTAAAACACAAACATTGAACCTCCTGGAGGCAAAATAAATAAAACTCTTGAAAATCCTGGTGTGGGCAACGATTTCCTTGATAGGACACCTGATGAAAAAGAAATAACTCTCAGAATTAACAAGTGGGATTGTATCCAATTAAAAAGCTACTGGATGCCAAAGGAAACAATTAACAGAGGGAGGAAAGAACTGACAGAATGAGAAAACAAATAACACCTGCATTTCTGACAGGAGGCTAGTGACTAGAATGTGCAAAGAAATGAAGAAAAACACATCCCTCAGAATCAACGCCTCAGTTGAGAAATGGGAAGTTTAAATGAATAAACAGTTCTCAGAAGTACAAATGGCCAGCAAATATATGAAAAAATGTTCAACATGCTTAGCCATTCAAGAAATGTGTGGGCTCATGTGGTCCTCAGTGGTCAAGCACTTGCTTAGCTGTGCAAAAGCTCCTCAGTACAATTCCTCAGCACCACATAAATTGGGCATAATGGCACACATCTATGATCTCAGCACTTGGGATGCTGAAACAGGAGGATTGCTTTGAATTCTAGACCAGCATGGGCTATATATTGAGTTCAGGACCAGTTAGGAAGAAAGGAAGAAAAGAAAGAAAAGAAGGGAAAGAGGAGAATGGACTACTGCAGTTAGAATGGCTTCTATCAAGAACTTAAAGAGCAATGGATGCTCATGAGGTTGGGGTGAAAAGGAAAAGAACCACTTTACATCGCTAGTACAAATGGGTATAGCCACTATGGAAAGCAGTATCGGAATTCAAGAAACTGAAAGTTGATAATCTGGTTGAGTCAGTAATCTGGGTATCTTTCCAAAAGAGTTAAAAGCACCACAAAACAGAGATACATTTGTGTTTTTCTAAAAGAGTTAAAACACCATATAACAGAGATATATTTATGTTTATGCTTATAGTAGCACAACGCATAATAGCTATATCATGGGAGATGCTGAAATACCAGCCAGCAGACCAATGGATACAAAAATATGGTATAAATACACAATGGAATACTACTTTGCAATGAAGAAAGATTTGAGTCATATGCAGAGAAATGGATACAACTTGCCACCATAGGGATCGACTTGATACCTTAGTGAAGAGAATCAGACTTAAAAAGTTAAACATTTCATGATACTGCAATAAAAAACCCAGTGTATAAATAAATTATAGAGACAGGTTGGTGAGATGTCCAGTGTCTGGGGGATGACAGAGGGGATGGGAGGGCAGGAAAGGGGATTGGAATCAAATTTGACTAGTTAGAAGTGTGCACAAAATTCTCAAATTCAATGTAACTGTTGTGTATCACATATATGTACTAATAAAAATGGTGGAAAATAACTAACAAACAAGCAAAAAAAATGAATAAATAAATAAATAAATAAATAAATAAATAAATAAAAATCTCCAGTTCTGGAGGCAACTGCGTATGTCTGAATTTCAGTGTCTTCCTTTGTGTACCATTGAGAAATTTATTTTCCTTTTTATTGTCCCACTTTATCTACATGCAAAGGGATAAATCACATTCTCATTGAGGTACTGTGAGACTTAATTAAGCTATTCATGTCTAATGCTTAGATAATTGTCATTATTTACTAATATTAAGTAATATTAAGACAGGGCTCTTGTCACAGGTGAAAATCGAGTAAAGAATCAAAGAGTCACATAGGTGTTCCCAGCCTCTCCGATCTATGGTACCGCCACATTGACATCAATCATCAGCTTCCATGATGGCCTGCCTTTTTCATGTTCATGGGCCAAATCTCAGAATTCTAATAGGGTCAATTTCAGTTATTTGTGTCATGACAAGAGAAAGCAGTGAAGGAGCCCAATGTAGTCATATTGGCAGATGTTTAAGGGCCAAGCAGAGAGTTGAAGCAGAGCAGGCTGAATGGAAAGAAAAATTAGTAGAAATTGTTACAGAAGGTCAAAGGTTAAAAGGTGATCATACTGATTAGTAATGTGAAATGTTTACAAGAGCAATGAGTCCCATAATTTGATTTTACTATTCATATTTGTATTTTCTTTTGATTTTTTGGGTCACATTTACATTAATAATTTTAAAAACATAATATAGTTAAATAGTTAGTTGCTGTGAAGAATTAATTTTTCCATTCAATTTGAAGAAAGTAAAGTTTTCCTAGGCAACATTTTCATATAAAACTAATCATAGAGGTTTGTGATGGAGTTTTCATTATTTATTATTTTATTATTTCTTTACTACTATATTTTTATTTAGGGAATAGTTTCACACAAACAGGAATCATTTTGCAATTACAGACTATGGTGATAGTATAATTGAAATTTGACAAATCAAATACGTTTATCTCATCGAGCACAGTGCAATGATTTCTTGGTTGCAACATTAGCAACATAAACGATTTCCATCTCCGTTTGGCAAAATAGTCATTTGGGTGCATGGTATCTAACTTCTCTGTGATCTAATGTTATGTTTTGCATATTCTCAAAACACTTTTATTTTAATAATATTCAAACTCGCAAAGATAAAAAGTAATAAGCTTTAATGTCAATCATTATTAGTTACTTACATACTTCATGTATTTCAGCCAGTACTCTTAAAGCATTGGAAAGTGTGGAGTCTATACCTACTACTGTCTAGCCATAGGAAAGACAGATATGAAGCATTTGAAAGAAAATGGGGCATCCTCAGTCAACAGATCAAACACAAAGAACTGACAATTGGCAGATTTCACGCCTGTGAAATTCACAAAAATAATTGTATAAAAGATACCAACAAGATAGATAGGGTAGAAAAGGGGGTTATGGGGGCTAAGGAATGAGACCTATCGAGTCTCTGAGACTGGAGTGGGGAAGACATATGGCTAGGGTAAGAGGGAGAGAAAAAAGAGGCCAAAAATAGTGTCGATGGTCACTTCTCCTGAAACTGTATGTTTTCAATGTGCTATTAATTTTGTAATTCATGCAGAATTTTAAAAAGTTGGTTGTCTTGATATCATATTGTGATATTTTATGATATATGCACAGAAATTATCAGTAGATAGTGAAAATATTCCTAATACATCCCCTTTAAAAGTATTTTATAATGTATTCTGAGTAATAACAAAAATGTTCAAAACACTTTCTCCATGATCAAGGATATAAGCTGTCTGCTTATGTGCATGTTTGCATGCGCATGTGCTTCCCTGTATTGACTTACTGCAATCACAGTAACACAGATAAAAATTATTAGACCTTTTGACTGTGAGCTAGGAAAACAAAAATTGTTAACAGATAGCCTATTTTTAACTTTTGCATTAGTTACCACTTTGGTCCTTTACCCCACAATCCTCAAAAAACAAGCTCTACAAGTAGCTTTGGATAAAAAAAATTATAAAAATAATTCAATTATTACATGGCTACCAGTCACTAGATATTTTAGTGAACTAAAATTTCTTAGATAGAATCCTATTTGCAAAGATTTGTTGCTTGAAAGATTGCAGATGGTTTGTTGCAGAAAAATAACACCTGCATTTTGAAACGTTTTATTCGTTCTCTTTAAGAAATTAAGTCTTTCTGAGTGAATAGTGACAGGAATGTCTTTCAAGTTTTTGCTGCCTAACTTTCTATGAAGTTGGCCATCTACTAAACCCATTTGATATTTCCCAGTTCAGGATAAATGCTATAATCCTTTCATCATTTTCTATCTATCTTTCTCTCTATCATCTGCATCTACTTATCTATTGTCACTTTGTATCATGTGTATCTTTTTATCATATGTGTTTCTTTCACTTGTACATGTGTCCGTTTTCCTCAATATCATATTCTAACAAAGAATGAGTAATTTTCATGGTAGATGTTTGATAAATTCATATTGAAATTGTTGAGTACAGTTTAATTTATGATGTCACCTAATCCACAAGCAGATTTATCTATAGGATTTTAGGACTATAAAGTCAATATTGGAAATTTCCAAACTAGCTTTTGTCAATTTTTCTTGGCATATTGTCCTTGTTGGATATACCAGAAATATGCAACAACAATTTTGAATCTCAACATTAAAAATTCAACACAAGCATTAAAAACCTGACTCTGTTAAGTTCAGAATTGTACAACAGAGACAAGCACAACAGTGCTAAGAGCATCACTCTTTCCCATGGTCTGCTCCAATACCATTTTCCCACCACTGATATTTCTAAGCAAACAACCTACTATTTCTTCCAAATTGGATATTCAAGCGGGTGAAAATGCAAAATACGATCACAGATGCAGATGGGTGTTTGGTGAAGTTTGCATATTTAGATCACTGAGGCATTTTTTTTTTGTGTGTGTGTCACATTCACATTCATCAAGTAAATTCTGTTAAGTGTCTTTTACTGTGCCACAGAAAAAGCAACAACTGAAATTTTGCCTGACTTCTAGGATTTCTAAATAGTTAGATTTGTGTCATGCTGAGTGTGCCTGTCCCTTTCCAACAATCCATCTTTCCTATGATCTTGTCAATCTTTTTTCCAGTTTACTCTTATTTTACACTCCTCTTAATGGCACTTAGGCATTGCAAAGACATGCTCTTTAGATTTTTCTCACGATTACCATTTTCAGTTGACTCAACCTTCTATGAACCATAGCTGATCTACTAAGCATCCTTCCTCTGAAGGAAATGACACACTGATTTGTTATCTGTAATGCATTATCAAACTGCATTTCTTCAAGGTCCCTGAGTATTTTGGGCCTCGTGAGTAAGAGACAAGGATGGGTTAGCAAGACAGAAAAGGGGCCAACTATGAAAAACACAATTAAGTCTGAGAAGTTCCTTCTCTCTTGTCATTCTCCCCAGCTTGCTTTTCTTGACTATTGCACACTCCAGGGCAAACAGCAGACTTGGTAGGCTGCAAATATCTTTAACCTGATTGGGGTCCCATCCACCAGAAGGAGATTACAGATTTCTTTATAAAGTCAATTATCAGTGACAAATATTGTGTTGTAATTTAAATTCCCAAATCAACATACCTGCCCTAACCTTTGCTTCATTCCTTGTATACCAGCTGTTTGGCAGTGGGCCCTCCTCTCCAGAAACAACCAAATGCTTTAGTCACTAATAACAGTTGTGACTAAGGAAATAATCCCCTAAAAGATTGTACTTTGTGATAAATAAAAATAACAGAAGCAACAGTCCCAAAACTGCATTTTCCGGTCATTCCATGATTATTTTTGGCTCAGCAATATTGAAAATTAAACCTTAAAAGCATAAGATCTCTTTGAAGTTGTAAGAGCGACTAGTGACTTCATTTCTTTTTTCCCAAGATTATTTATAAGTGAATTGCCTTTGCATTGATTTTTCATTGTTAGGGCACATGTTTTCATGTACGCTGTTGGCATATGAGTAATAGAAGCAAACAATAGGAATGAACTATAAAAAAAGTTCACACTTCGTGCTGGCTTGCAGCTAAATAAATCCCTGTAGTTTATAGTTCGGGCTTCATTTTTCTTTTTTTCTTTCTTCCTGTCGAGATAATCTATGGTCTGGTTCTAAAGGCTCTTTCTCCTTTTGTGAGCAGTGCTCAGTTTCCTTTTCCAGATTTTGTTCTCCTCAGGACTTTCACATACATCGGCTAGGGGATAATACAGAGAGGGATGAGGGTATGATGTCTTACCTGGTGATACAAACAAAAGCCCATATGGTTGTAGCTTTCACAATCCACAAATTTGCCATGGCTCGGGGAGCACTCTGTGGTATGTGTCATAGAAATGTTCCTCTTAAATTTAGTTTAAAATAATTTTTGACTTATATAATAGAAGAGTTGCAAAGATAGTACATGGAGTATTTATATAAGCTTCATCCATCTTCACCTACTGTTAACATCCTGCATGACCATGGGACATGTACCAAAGAAATAAGTACCCATGGAAAATTCTAAACAGCAGACTCTCCAGATTCCCCAGGCTTAGATACTGATATTCCCACTCCGCCTCAGGATCCAAGTGGAGGTGCCATGACTTATTCCCTCATGTCACCTTAGTCTCATCTAACTTGCTAAAAGCTCTCATCTTTCCTTGTCTTTCAAGGTACTGGCTCTTTTGCAGCAACTGGTCACATATTTTGCAGAATGCCTTTCCATTAGGTTCTCTCAGTATTTTCTTAGGATCTACCTACCATTATACATTTCTATGAAGAATATCAAGAATGTATGTCCTTTTTACTTCCTTCTCTCAGAAAGTACAATCACTGATATGTAAAAATGTTTCTTGCTGAACAAGGGAATTAAAAAACCAATGAGGGGAAACCAAATATTGTTTAATGATATCCCATCACGGTTGACACTTGGGAATATTGGCTGTAAGTAGTTACTGTAGACTAGCAATATATTGAGAGGGAATGTTGACATTTTTACCACTGTAACCTTGCAGCCTTCGCCACCACTGCAGTCACCTCACGGAGCATCCTGTCAGGACCCAATCCTGCCCCTGGATTGCCTCTACTAAAGGTGCACCATTCTACATTTGTTCTTGATTTTGTATTACCAACTACAGCAAAAGCTGGAGAAAGTGCCCAATTATTTTGTCCCAGCTAAGAAAATTGCTGATAATCTCAGAAAAAGGTTAACTTTCACTCTCTCTTTTAAACTACATCAGAGGAGAGATACAGTGAAAAGCAAAGCCCTAGGGGATTCCACACTCTTCTGAATTAATGCTCACTTTGGAGGTACAAGTTTAGCAAATCATATTGTTGAAGGATAGGGAAGGGAGGAGAAGAGTCACGGTTTATGATGGACCACAAGGACATCTTTGTACTGCACTAAGCACATTTTATCAGATCCCATTTAAGTTTAAGAAACGTACAAGATAATTATGATTTTTTTTCCTTTTGACAAATAGAGTGAAGCTCAGTGCAAATTTAAAATTCTTCAGAGTCTGCCAGGTAGTAAGGAGAAAACAGCAAAGTTCACAGCAGGTTATTCCCTCTTATGTGGAGATACCAATCACACACATGGCAGATATCTTCTTATTATCACCCTTGAAATCCAGGCTGAGATCCTGATCCCATTTCCCTTAAGGATAGGTGTTTCAATAATAGTCTTGTACTGGACATTTTAGTGCCTCTCAGTGCACATTTTTGGAAAGGCAAAAATTGTGCAAGCAATAGCATCCACAAAAATAAGCATATTCCATAACGTCTTACCCCTTCTGCTCAACAACACAATATTAAACATATACTCATTGCTGTCAGAAGCAGATAGCTGCCTGTCTCACTCAAGGAGCACAGTACTGCTCCAACCCACAATACAAATGAAAATATTGAGAGGTCAAGAAACTACAAAAATATATTTTCCTCTATTTCTAATGACTACCCAAGTAACATGCAAAAATAATTAAGAATTTATTTTCAGAATGTGGTAAAAAGAGAAACTGATCACAAAGAGTCTTTAATTGTACTCTTAGTTGAAAATGTATCCATCCACTAAAACTTTGAGTCTGCTGAGAACAAATCTTTCATGCACAAGGTTTCGGGGCTTCCTGTAAAAAAAAAAAAAATGGACTGGGGACTATATGGGAAACATGAAACTTCCTAGGAATCTTTTTATTTTCTTTGTCTTGTGACATTCTGTGTCTGGGTGCCTGATACTTTCCCATCCTTTAAGGCCTGTTTGAATCTAAAATATTACTCTTGTAGTTTTTTGAATTGTTATTTCCTGTCTTTCCTGAAACCTTAAAGCCAAAAGACATTACCCTCTTGCCCTGTCTCCTTCAGCCAAGTCAGCTCTGACCAGACTCTCAAAGCAGGAAGCCATTATTGTCATGAGTGTCATTCACATATTTTAGGTCTTCTTTCTTTTCACATATGCAAGCCATGTGCATTTCCTTTCCTTATCTGAACTCAGATGCAGTCCTGTTCAAATCCTAATCTTTCCTTTTGCTAGTTATGAGATATAGACAAGATAGTTAACGTCCTTGAATCTAACTTTGGCCTCTACCAGATGAAGAAAACATATTGTAGACGGTTGTTGTAATGGTTCAATAAATGCATACAATGCCCAGAAGAGACACTTTCAGAATTTCAAAAACAAATTCCCTGTTATGACGGCAATCTGAGTCACTCTTTACCTACGTTTCAGTAGTCAAGTCATGTTACTTCAGGCAGTTGTAGTGAGCACATATTCCTATTGGGAGCAGAGGCTCCTCACTCAGTGTCCTATCTCATTACAGTGGCCCATCTTTCTTGACTCCCCTGAATGAGCTACTATTTCCGATTACACTACTGTCTATTTATATGTCTGTCTATCATCAGCCTATCTCTCTTTTATAGCAGAACAATACTAAATTTAAAATATGCTAGGAAAAACTCTGCCATGGGCAGGCAAAACCCAGCTCACAGGCCATACGGTTTGGCGCAGCTAAGGCAACAGTCACATTAGGGCTATGTTAATGACTTTTTAAAAATATAACAGGGTGATTTTTAAGTTGATTTTGTATGGCTTGTGAATGATGTCTTAAATATTAAGAGGCCCTTGAAAGGCAATGAGTTCCCACCCCTGCATCTAGGCTCTTAAACTAAAGCTGGAAAGTCAGGAACAGAACATCTGTTACAACCAACTAAGTCATTATTATACACTTGACTCCCTACTAAGTGTTTCATGTAAGTACTCTGTTATGTTTTATCTTCCATCGGCACAGTAAAACAGACAGTACAGTCAGCAAAGGTCATAAAGGTGAAGTGCCCTTCTTGAAGTAACAAATGAGGCAAGTATCAGAACTGAGCTCTACCTCTGGCCAAAACCCAGGCCTCGCGGTCACTGCTACATGCACCCTCCCTATCCTGTGGATCACTGTGCCATATTACTCCCCAGCTTTTGTAGGTAGAAAATGTTTGGACTACAAGAAGAATCCATATTTTGTGTTGAATTAAATAACCTGGTGTTATTTAATTATGAATTGTTATGAATTTTAAGTTCATTTTTTATATTTAACCTAAAACTCTAGCCATTTTGCTTTAGAGAGATTCCAGAACTATTATTATAAAGAATACTTTCCATATATGTACATCTGGGCACACGGCATGCTAATTTAATCTTCTCAATCTAGCAATATGTTGCATTTAAATACAGTAGTTTAAATACAAAGTTTGATTTAAAAAACAACTATAGCAAATTATTATAAATATATTTTAAAGTATACAACACGATTTTTCTCCATTTTGGTATTACAGTATGCTAAAAGGCATTTATCTCAAATGCAGTGTTTCAGAGCAAAATGCCAATGGTTCATTTGTTCTAAGGATGTTCCTACATGCACTTTGAAAACTGTTACTTTAATCCTAATTTCTCAGCTGCAGCTGCAGTTTGAAAACAGACTTGACTCTTCTGCTCTGACCTCTGCTTCTCATAATCAGATTAATTCGGATAAAGCTGCTTCAGGGAAGAGGTCAAAATCATTGCCAATAATAGTAGTTGCCCTACTTTATTCTCAACACTGCTGCCAGGAGGTTCTGTTCACACCACAGTCAGATCAGCCTCACCACAGTGCTGATGCTCACAGTACTCTAGTGGTCTCCGTGGCTTTTGGGCTCACTAACGATTAAGCCAAAGAGATTAATGACTAGAAATCTTATGCTCTGTGTGCTCCTCGCCTCTCATTTTGACCGTCCTGTTATGACTGAGTCCTTCTTTGCTGGAGCATGGCAGGGGTATTTAGGCCATGGGGCCTTTTTACTTGTTCTTCTTTGTCTTTCTCTAAATAGCGGTTCTGTCATGTCAGGGAAGTCTTAATTGAGATGTTCCTCTCACAGGAAGGCCCTTGTCACTTCACTGACATTTGCAACACCTTTTCCTGGCTTTATTTTTAGCCAGTAGGCCATTTTTACTAATATATGTTTACTTAAACTAATTTTTATTGTCTATTTCCTCTGAACAGTATATAAGCTCCAAGATGCAAATACTTTCCTCTATTTTGAACACTGTTGTTTACAGAGCCTAGAAGTAGCACCTGGTAGGTCCTCAAAATATATTTGTCATATATCATCCTTAACTTATTATTCAGCTTAAATATTCATGTTAGCAGGCCTAAAATTCTAGCATTACTTAGCCAGGTATTTTTTATTGCATTTCTATATCATTGTTAGAAATTGATCTTAAATATTTTAAGTTTAAAGGAAAGTATTGCAATTATGTAAAAAGCAATGCACTTTCAAGATGGAATTTGCTCTTAGGCGCTTATAGTGCTTATACTATAGCTCCTGTCTGGTTCCTGCTGGAGCAGCTGGCTGCAGCTAGGCACACAATAGTGTGGCTTTGAAGAGGAACATCCCTGAGCCCTGGGACCCAGAGGAAGTTTAAAAAAATAAGGAACATTTTGTCTCAGAAAACAAGGTGAGCACTTCGGGAGCATTTCTCTGTTTTCAAGCGGAATGTCACAATTTTGTAAAAATCCATGACCTGACCTGATGTGATATAATGTTAAGAAAACTGCTTAAGTGACCACTTCGTATAATAAGAAGATCACACAGCAATGTCTACGAGTATTCCCCTCTGGACAATTTTAATACTGATGCTGAGCTAAGCTAACTAAGTGCCTGTAACTGTTTACTTCACAATTATTATGTAAGGTAACTTACCAGAAGTTACATTAAAAAAATGTGTGACTGCGAACTTGCCTTTTCAAAATAAGTAGGGCTTCATGAAAAGACAAATAGTGATGTCAAATAAATTAAAAAAAAAGAAAACACTGATTCATTCAATGGATGGTTCTTTCAATGCTTTCTACATCTTATATTTTCTTGAAAACTCTGGAAAATACTTGCTGTTCACATTTTTCTCCCTTTGTTCATTTATTTATTTATTTATTTATTTTTACAAAATCTTGCTATGTGGTCATATGTGGTCATATGTGGCCAACTCATGAATTTCAAGCTGGCCTAAAACTTGTGATCTTCCTTCCTTTGCTTCCTGTGAGCTGAGATTACAGGTGTGTGTGTGACTCCGATTTGTTCAGTCCAACTAATCCTAATAATTTCAATTTCTGATTTTTCCAAATTATTTAATACACAACTAAACTAAGAAATATGTAGTAGGAAGAAAATGTATACAGGCTCTTTTGCCTAATACTCTTCATTAATTGATTCATCCATTCTAAACTCTACTTGGTATCCATGATGTGATGATAGGAGCTATTCTAGGGATGATATTTTAGTTGAGAAAATATTATTAGGCAGAAAAATAGAAAGTGTGAATCAAATGTTAATACTCTCATGCTATATCCATTCCTATAAAACAATGGCCACTTTTATTCTCACACTTAGGCAACCTGAAATTGAGTAGTCTAGACTGAAGTTTCATCACGTAGCTGATAGTATCTCAGATCTAGTGAACCTAGGCATCACTTCTAACCTAACATAATTCTTCCTGTATCACTCCTCCCTCCTTGGGAATGACTCCTCTAGAAGAAAATATAGTTTCCTTCAAAAGCTACCTGTCTGTGGAAGTTATAAAAGGAAAAGAGAAATTTCATTTGGAAACCCATGGCTGGTATTTGTCCTCTAGATTAAATGCTCTCACTTTCCATAATAAACATTTCACTCTGAACACTCCTTTTTCTCTCTTTCTTTCCTATTGCAATTTCTCTCATCTAGACAGATTCTGACAAAGGCTTCTATCCATTTTTCTGCCTCTTGGAATATTCACTCTTCAAATAATCCTTTATGGTTTCAGGAAACGCTTTTGAAACCCAGATTTGTTCCTTACACAGTAACATAAAAAGTCAGATTAATTCCCATAGAATACATGATGGAGGAGAAGCGGTTGACTCTGGTTAAATCCACCATGCCCTCGCTGGTCCAGTCTAGTTATGTAGGACTACTCATTCCTTTGTTGTTTTGTGAATGAAGATGAAGTAAATGAATAACATAAAAATGGCAATATTTTAGGCATCGAGGCAATTTTAATAACCTTGGAATCCATACCTTTGCATACTGTTAAAATTTTCCTGGATATCTGGTATATTACTTACATATCTTGCATTTTTAATTAACATCAAAGCCTAAATAGTCATGTAAATGCCTGTATATATATATAAACAAGAATTGTTTATGCAGACTGTATAATGTATAAAAAAGTAGGACAGACCACCAAGTAATACTTAGTCTCCAAACTCATTAAAAATAAAATGTTTTGAGCTGTAAGAGATACAAAGAAAAGAATTTGAGCAAAATATTATATATGAAGTAAAATGATTAAGATTATGCAGCAGTAGCTTGGAGAGAGATTATTGGTTTTTTTGTGAGGCACTTTTATGTGAAAGCCATAAAGTAATCTAAATATCAACTAAATATAAACAAATTAGGTATTCCCCAAGAACGTAAAAGCCTTAATCAAGGAATCCTCCTTCTTACAAATTCTGCCCAAGGTCACTGAACTCTGAAAAAAAAAGAAAATGAAGAAACAGCCAAACTCCTCCAAAGATGCTCATGTGAAAGTGTTAAAGTAAGGGTGAAGACACTGCTGTGTTTCGTCTTTGTTGAACAGTGAGAAACCTTGGCACACATTAGGCTCTGGAACTCAATTTCCTTCGATTAAAAGTTGTGCCCATCATGGTTTTCAGTTGGTATCAGAACAGAGCTTTTTCTCTTTACATATGGGATTCTGAACTGTACCCTTGTCTACAGTGCCACCCAGCAGCTGGTTCTCAGTTTGGGGCATTTACCTGCACCCCTTTCCTTTGCATTTGGATTACTTATGAGTACATATAGAAGTTCAATGCTGTTTTCCATTTTTTCTCATCATCAAACTTTTGTTCCATCCAAGAATGAATGCCATATACATGTGTCCATGTGCAAATCCTGGCTCATATATATATATATATATATATATATATATATATATATATATATATATATATGCTCCTCTACTACAAAGAGCTTTCTCATGGGCCTGTGGTCCTAAGGTTGAACATGTTAAAGGTGAGGATTGCAGACAAAGGAAGAAGTTCATTCATCCCTTGGAAGCAGGATAAGACTATTGGGTCAGGGACTTCCAGGTTCCTAATGCACACAGATGGTCTAGTAAGAGAAATGAAATCTTATCCTCAGGAACACTTGGTCTCATTAGGAAGAATGCAATCAAAGAACGCCAGAGCTGGAGTCCCTAAAGAAAAAGCCCAGAACAGGACTGCCTTTATATTCTTATGTCCTTGATAAAGGGTAAGTTTAAAGTATCAGTAAGTCACTGAGCAGGCACTAGTGTCATGAAGATGTTTCCAGGCCTGGAAAGGTGCACGGTTGACAAAGCCTGACATTGGCAGAATCAAATGTGTCAACAAATACTTGATGAAACTTTTACTCTTTGTTCACACATATACCTCTTTTATAAAATTGTTTGCCTTCTTGTCTGCCTGAAAATCTTTCAAAAAGAAAAATTTTTAAAATCCAGATCTATGCTTACTCTACATTTAACTGTCTCCAATATACCAACAGCAGAATCAACTCTTATGTTTCAACAGCACTTTTTATATCACTCAAAGTTATACTGCCACACAGCATTACATTGTCTATGCGTAGTTTCTCTGTTAGAATATTTGTGTAACTTCATTGAAGACATGAACTCATTCTGTCCTTCTCCCAAATCAAATACAGTATTTGATATACACCGAGGATAAAATTAATATCTGATGAATGAATTAAACACAAAGATCAGATTGTTCATTTCTGTATAGTCTTATACATCTTCTTCCCCAAACTAATTATTATCTGTTGTTTTGTAGAAAATGTGATGCAATACCATATTCACTGAATGGCCTCCAACAAATGAATTATCTTCTTTGACTCAGACCTTTCTTAAGCAGCTAACTGCTTAGTAAAATGCCATCTATTAAATAATACTGTCTTTTCTGGCTATTCAGTTTCTTTCCAATCATTCAAATTTTCTGTTGCACCACAGAAGAAATCTGGATAATATGTAAACAAAAAAAAAAAAAAAAAAAAACATAGCTGTCTTACAACAAAACTTTATTTATAAAAACAGCTAAGTAAATATGGCCCCTATATGGACTTTGCCTTTCTCAAATGATTTCACAGAAGAATAAATATAAATTCTGTAAGAAATTCATTTATGTACTGAACTAACTTATCACTTTTGCATTTAGAATGATCATAGTTATATTCACTCTTAGGACTACTGAGAAAGTAGTCACTCAAATAGTTGTTCTTTTTTTTTTAATTTGTGATCAGATAAGTAATCCTAGTTCACAGACTTCTCTAGACAACAATAGACTTTTATTCATAGATAAACCTAAGATTATATTATAGTTTTGTTACATATTGTCATTGGTTTATACTGATTTTTATTTCAAATAAATCACTTTAAGCCTTGTTCTCTTGAGTTATTTTACTATACCTAAATTGAAAATGTATATTTGTATTGTTAATTATTTTCTTATAAATTTTATCAACAGACTTCTTTTTGATATAGCTTTTTTTCACCTTCTTTCTGGCAATGTTAGTAACCCAAGGCATTTCCTTTCCTTTGAATTTTTGCAGTAACCTTTAATTGATCTCTGTTTCCACCCTAGTCTCTTCCAGTCTACTCTCACAGAGTAGCTAGAGATGTCATTTTAAAACACAAAATTATATTATTTTCCATAGTTTAAAATTTAGAGTGTTATCAGCTTCAGAAGAAGAGTAACATGGTGAACATAGGATAACTGTTCATCTGCACACAGATTGTGGCAGATCTAGGGACTAGAAATAAAACATTTAAGTCCTATCTATGAATAGATTTTCTACATTTGTATTCATATGTAGACTCTTTTCTTAGTCTTTTTTGAAAGCTATATAATACTAAATAATATCAAAGAGCCTTTATTTCTTGTTGTGTTTTGGATCTAAAACGTTCACTAGAGGCTTCATGTTTATTTGAATGTTGTGGAGTATCTACAGATTTGGTATGGTGTCGGGAGGTGGGGCCCAGCAAGGTGTCGCAAACCTGTGTAGCAAGTTACTGGGCCTGTGGCCTGAAGGACATATTCTTGACTCAGCTTCTTTAGGTGGCCCTGATTCTTCATTCTTCCTATGGTGAGGATGAGAGCAGCTGCTCTTTTCCAAAACCGTCCTGCCACTACCAGTCACTTATGACTAGACTGAGATTTTCTGAAACTGTGAGCTAAAACAAAATTTCCTACCTTAAGTTATGGATGTTAGGTATTGTATTCCAGTAACGAAAAAGTGATAAGAGTTTGCCTTAAGTTTCAGAGGATTTATTGAACCTGGACTTTTTGGCAGTGCTAGAATTGTTAAGATTTTGGCAATTCTTAACGAAGGTCAAGATGCATATTTTTGTAAGAAGGTGAGCCGCCCTAAAATGAATTGAGACCTTCTAAACTTTGAGCTAAAATAAGTCTTCCCTCCATTAAGTTCTGGATGTCAGATATTGTATCCTAGAAACAAATTGTTTCCTAACATCTTTTATAGACCAAACTGTTTAAAGATCTCATGTGTGAGATTTGATCTTTCATTTCTCTTTCAGTCTCAAAGCTACAGGTCCTTCCCTCACTCTTACAAGTAATATGGACACAACACAGGTAAGAGTTTTAGAAACCTATGCCAAAAAGAAAGAAGGCATTGTCTTTAGAAAAGTACTCCTTTTCTTGCAAAAAAAAAAAATTACCACTTAGCATTATTTTTTATAATCTTATCTTGCATCAGAAGTAAAATATAAATATTTTCAAAAACTCAGGGAAAAAAACCTGCTTCCTGTTAAATGTTAATATAATCTGGAAATTAGAAGAGAGAAAAGTATGTACATCATAGATTAAAGAAATCTGAACCTTTCAAATGTTTAGTCACATGTGCCTTAACTTTGGGTTTGTACATTTAGCAGATTACAAAAGTTATATAGTTTTGTTATACAATTATTAGATATTCCAATTCTATTTTAGAATCTCCAACAAATGATTTTTTAAACCAACGGTTTATGGATTGTTACCCAAAACCTCATATCTTTGGATGTTATGGAATACCTGTGGAACCAATCCTTAGTAATAAATAGTCAAATTAACAATGAAGATGGGCAGAAATGTTTGTATATGTGTGGGGAAGTAATATTCTGTTTTTTTTTTTTTTTGTGTGTGTGTGTAAAAACTCCAATCACATTATCTATAAAAACTACACATTTCTCATGAGATCCAGGCAATTTGAACCTTATCGCACTGGCCTATATGCTAGCTATTAAATTACCAAATGTAAGTGTAAACTATTTTCACAATTGAATTTGGTGTCCATGAAACTTTTAATCTACAAATACAATAATTTAACTACTGATCTGAAACATATAAAACAATGAAATATAATACTAATATTAGACTTTTGATGTATACTATATGTAGTTGCACACTGTTAAATCTTTACATACTTTTGTCTGTTATTACAAAAAAACCACTATGTTTTATGTTTTTGTAAGTTTTAGAAACAAAAAGAAGTTTCAGAATATTATAAACATATGTAGTAGAACAAGAATTTAAACACAAGAGAACTCCAGAATTCTCACTGAACTATTGTTTTAATAAACATATACTAATCTTTTATATTCCTTTTGCATTTGTGCAAAAATCTATTTTTATTTTCACAATAATTTTGTGTCCTTTAAAAAAGTCTAATCATTTGCAGAACACCAATGACATTTATATAACTATAAAGGTAGGATAATCTGACATTCACAGTTAAATAGGTAACTACCTTTTTTTCTCAATACTGGACTTGATCCCAGGGCTTTTGCTCTAAGCTGCACCCCAGACCCACTTTTCGAAAGGCAGAGCAATTATTCTGGGCGTGGTGGCCCACATCTGAAATCCTAGCACTTTGAGAAGCTAAGGTAAGGCGACCACAAGCTCAACTATGGCATGGATAAATTAGGGGAATATTGTCTGAAAAAAATGAGGTTGAGATATAACTCTGTATGACTGTCTTGGGCTCATTCCTCAGTATCACACACACGTACACACACTCACTCATACACAAATGTAATTTGGAGAAAATATCTTCAGAAAGATTTGATATTTGTTATAAAATTCTGATAAAATTAAATGATACTTTTTGACATACACTTCATTTTAAAATAATTACTTTTATACAATGAATAAATCAAAGTCTATTTTTCAAATGAAACAATACTAAATTATCCCACATGGCTTGCTCTTACTCCTTTCTTCAGTTCCCTGTGCTTTCCTTGATGAGGGGTTGGTAGAATAAATCAGCTCCTTTGTGAGCGTATGACATTTGCCATTTAGGCTGCCACTTGTGCTTAGGCTATAAGGAACAATCACTTGGGAGTGCTTAATGCCCTCTTTCTTTTTTATTTTGGAACCATCCAATGTTCTTTTCTGCTACTATTTTTAATTTATAAAATTGTAAACATAAAAGCTAAAAGAAATGTAACAAAAAATGTAGCATGTTTTTACTTCTACTAGTGCTGTGATTTTTATATTATTTGCTTTTCATAATTTGATTGAAAAAGGAAGACATATTTATCATATGTATATGAAATATATGATTTATCTCATATATATTATATGTAACAATCATATATCTATAGATGATAGATAGATAGATAGATAGATAGATAGATAGATAGATAGATAGAAAACAGGGGGTGGGGGTATGGTTTGGTTGTAATGTCACTCCCCTAGTATGCTCAAGGTCCTGGGTTCAGTTTCCTTGCACTATGCAAAAGACTACTTGGGCATAGTGCTACACACCTGTAATCTAGCACTCAGGAGTTTGAGTCAGGAGAATTTCTTTGAGTTTGAGGCCACCCTAGACTACATAAAGAGTTCAGGACCAGTATGGACTGCACAGCAAGACCCTACCTCAAAAACTAAACAAATAAACAACAAATAAATCATCATGATAAAATAATTCCCCTTATAATAAGTAGTATTTAACATTTGAAAAGCAACAGAAAATACTATCAGAGTCTGTAAAGCTATCTTCCTCTTTCCTTCCAGCTAGATGTGTTAAATTGTAGGCAAAGACTAAATCACAAAGAGTAATAAATGTAAAATCAAAATCACATACTTCCACACAAATCTTGAGGATCAATCAACGCATTCTAAACATGAAAATA
Source organism: Ctenodactylus gundi (assembly GCA_004027205.1). NCBI lineage: Eukaryota > Metazoa > Chordata > Mammalia > Rodentia > Ctenodactylidae > Ctenodactylus > Ctenodactylus gundi. The sequence continues at coordinate 262,284 of PVKB01001857.1, forward strand.
ATATGCATATCCCAACGTGTATCCCTTATATTAATAAATATGCTATATTCACAATTAAATAAATAGATAATACCCATTTTTCTAAATGTTCTGCTGTAATCATAGGCAAATCTCTCTCTCTCTCTCTCTCTCTCTCTCTCTCTCTCTCTCTCTCATTAGTTGTTTTTAGGCTTATGTCCTATTCAGCATCTATTCTTATGGTCAGACAAGGCTACTGGATGTTTTTAGGAATTGCTTCTTCCTTCAGTTCAGTTGCTCTTATTACAACACTTAGGGCATGCCATCTGTGTCTGCACCACCTATCGGTAGCAGTGACATATTTTCCAGATGAAGATGGGGGATCTCCCAATTTCTGGCACTTTTACCTGGTGACTAAGAGGAAGGGGGGAAAAGGGATAACATCAAGACTTGACTCTGAACCAATACCTTAGATCTTACAAAGACTGTGTATCCTGTCAAAAGAAAAAAAAAAGACAGAAAAACTAATTCGCAATTTAAGAATTTTAAATCACTATCCGTCATACTTTCTGTGTGCTTTCTCTCTGCCTGTGTGTGGAGAAGCCACTTTTTTGCAAAATTATAATCAAAGATTCATATTTCCATCCTCCACACAGATGAAAGTTTAGGCATCATTTTTTCTTTAATCACATGCTCCACTTGTGCTAAATGTAACTCCACATGGCATTTTCTCCCTTAACTACATTGTCTAGAGATCTAGTAAAGAGACCAGAATCAACTCAAGCCCTCCCCAGTTAGAAAGTCAACAGCTTCTGTGCTCTGTCACTTCTGTCATGATAGGAAGAAAATAAAAAAGACATCAGGGGTATCTCCAGAAACAGCATGTCTATGACACACCTTCAGAGTAAATCTGTCAAACAATATCCACCAATGGCTCACAAAATACTGAGACCTCTGCAAATGCTGCCACAGAAGTTCTGCACACTCTTGCTCGTGTTTGTTTGCAGATCATCCAAAGGCTCAGAAGGACAGGTTTTTGTTTGTTTGTTTGTTTTTTGTTTGTTTGTTTTTGAGAATGTCTGGGATAGACTGAATCTGATATGGAGACTCCTGGATGCCAGAGTAACTTGACAGCCAAGCCTGGTTGTGCAGCCTACAATCCCAACATTCTGGAGGCTAAGGCAGGAAGATTGCAGGTTGGGCCCCCGCCCGGGCTACATGGCAATTTAGAGAGATCCTATCTCAAAATCAAAAATAAAAATGGGCCGGAAACACACCTCAGTGTAAAGGCATTAGACTTGGGCCCCAGTATCACACACACACACACACACACACACACACACACACACACACACACACACACACAGAGAGAGAGAGAGAGAGAGACACACACACACACAGACACAGCTGTATTGAAAGTATATTTCGCATCTTTCTACATTTAAGAACATAATTTTACTTTGTTTTCTGTTGTCATTATTACTGCACAATAAAGGGAATTCTCAAGTTTGTTTCATTCTCTGACCATATTTCTTAGATTCTTCCAAAAACTGGAAATAGGGATAAAATTTTTTTCTTACACAGTTTTTTTTTCTGTATAAAATTTGCGATAATAAAGACTACTTAAAGATGTCTCATATTTACACAGAAGTTTGACAACAATGAGTTATGGATGGCATAAATCAATCTGATCACACCTAAAATTACCTAACAGAACTGGTATTTACTTTTCAGGAGAAAAGAAGGAGTAAGAGGAGGAGGAGGAGGAGGAGACAGGATAGCCCTGGAAAGATCTGTGTTATTTTCATTCCTCTTAAATAACAATGACATTCTTTCTCTTGCTCATTTTTCCCAGGGCCATTCTGAGGGTCACTTGCCTTTTACTGTCACAAGACAGGAGAAATCTGAGAGGATTGCAGAGTGGCTTTCTACAATAGAGGCAAGCCACACTCTGGGGAAATAAGTAGTGCCTGTCATTCAAGACCTTTTCAATATGCAAATTTTCTGTAGTTGGCTACAGTGTGATTTCTGAGAAAGATACTTTATGTTCATAGAAGTTCTCTCTCATGGGAATTTTTAAATGATCACTGAGTGATGACTTCTAGGGGAGGCGGTGGTGAGCACTAATGCACCATTCCCACCAAAAAATCTAATAATGCGGTGGGACATGAGAGTAACACAGGTGGTCAGTGTAACTTCTAGGTAGGGTCTTTACACTTCATCGCTACTTCCGGATTACTAGTCTTGCTTCCCGAAAAACCTTCAGTTTCACATTTTCTACTCTCAGCCTTCACTGACTATTACCATTCCTCACTGCTGCAATTTACAGATGCCTTCAAGAAGTTAACGCAAGCATCATCACTTTCAGATTTACAGTCCAAATCCTGGATGGTTCTATATTCATGCAGAAGATCATGACTTCTGCTCTTCAATGATTTGATCTTCAATCATATCATGGCCAGGTGCTGTCAAGGTTATTCCTGCTCTCTGCTAATAACAATAATTACATTAAAATTTCTACAAACCCAAATGTTTCATTCTCTAAAATCTTTCATACATTTACCTACTATCTCAAGCAGCCAAATTTCAGCAATTCTTCAAAGCTAAAAGGCCTCATATTACTTTTTTCACACTCTTAAATCCCTAGATATTCATCTTAAATGCTATGATCCATCACTATTATTACTTTTATGCAAGCACGTTCTTCTTTATGTGTTCTTTAACATTCCTTAAACCACTTTCCATGTCTTATCATTTTTTATAATTTCTATCTTTGTATCTATGTGGATATGTATCTTTCATCTGTCTACCTGTTTCTTTTCTTACTTCACTATGATCTGCATCAAAGTAAAAACTCATTCACTATGGTTGCCTCAAAACGTGGAACAGTGTCTACTGTGTAGGAAGAGCTTAGCAAATATTTACTAAGTTAATTACACCACCTTAGTCCTTTCTTAATTTAGCTTCATAGTATCTTCATCACATCAGAGTTTCTTTAATATTTTTGAATAAATAAATCATAAAATAAACGATCTTGATGTAATGCAAACTTTTAAAACTTTGTTTGGCCTGATCTCTAAAGGTAAATGGAAAAGTCAACTTCATACAGTTGATAATACATAAGAAATATAAAAGTATTCTATTACTTCTTGTTATATATCATACTTTGAAAGCATTCACTTTTAATTTTTCCTCTTAAAATGTTCCAAATTTTAATAAAAATTATTTCAATTATATTAACAATACAATTTTAAAATGTTAAAAATAGCTGAGAGAACTAACTGAATAAATCTTAAATAATCCAATTAAAATAACTATAGATCATATTAATGTTGTACTGAAAGTCTGATTATCTTTCAATTCACTTTTCCATTTTAAATGTGTCTTTAAGAAGAAAATTAAATGACTAAAAATATTTAAAGATTCTTTGTAATGATGCCATTGAACAGTCATAATGTAGTTCCCAAATTATTAATAGCATTGATTAAATCAACCAGGACAATCTGTTAATAGAAAATGGAGAAGAAAATTAAATTACTAGAAACTATCTAAGCTGATTAGCTAATTGTAGAGAGAGTCACATTATATAACACTAGATGTAAGTGTGCGCTAGGAGAGTCTGCAGTGATCCCCTTACAAGCCTGCAAGTTTGATTCTATATAGTGATGTGGATTTCATTACTGTAGTAAACTTTCTAGAGATCTACAATTTATCAGATGACATTGAATAATGTATTTGAAGAAATGGCTCAACATGCTATCATGATTCACACAATCTTTAGCATTTAAAATATTTCAGGCCAAAAGCTACTTGGAGTTTATCATAGCGAGACTGATGGAGAATTAATTTTGTGATGGACTTTTTTGAGTTTGTTATTTTAACTCATGAATAAATCATTCAAAGCACAATTGCTTTATTCTTTCTTTCTTCCTTAAATAATTTTTGGTCACTTGTTAAGTACCAGATACTTTGACACCCAAATCTGTGAGAAAAATAATACAGAAAGCTGACAGATTTCCAAAAAAATAGGGAATGATCAGTCAAGAGAGAAGGAGGGAGCTTGGATGTATGTCATGGTGGGTTTTTCTGAAAGCACCTACCTACATGTATTTATGTTAGTGGGAAAGAGCATGGTATATTTTAAGATCTAGTGTGCTGAAAACATGGGTGATTGTGAGTGTGTCAAGATAAGAAGGATGGCAGGAAGAAAGGGGTCATGTCTTACAGTGCCTGGGAGCCCAGGAAGGGAGTTCAGATTCTGTTGGAAGTGCAATGGCGAAAGGGAAATAGTGAAGTATTATATGATCAAAGTATTGTGAAGGATAATAGAAATTTCTTTCCATTTATTTGCTGTTTTATTTTGCTTATAATTCTAGAGAAGATAATATATATAAAAACTAAGTATTTTTAAAAAATCAAGTGCTAAATTTTCACAGAAAAACTATATCATACAACTCAGTTACTAGAATTAGTAGAAAAGAATGCATTTCAACACTTTAGAAATTTAAGGAGTCAGGAAAAAGTATGGATTATTCATCATTAATAAAAATCGCAGTGAGTTTTGATTCCTCTCTATGCAAGATAATAGTGTCTAAGAAACAGACTTAATATAATGCACTGGTAAGTGGTAATTTGAAATATGGGTGTCATATAATTGAATAAATTGGAGTTTATGTTAATCATTACTAAATACTAATTCTTTGGAAATCATTGAAGGTATCCACATTATGCTATCTACAGTGGTATGCCCAGAGTACACATGCATTAAGTGTTACGTAGTATTGATTGAAACCTAACTTTGAAGAGTAATAAATTATTCAAATGGAAAAAATATGAAATGTTAACAGACATATAAAAATTGTTAAAAATATTTTGATGTGAAAATCAGTCTCCTTGTACTTCAAGGAAATCAAACTATAAAGATGACTAGTGTCTTCACCATTTTTTAAATTGCTATGACAAAATACCCAACATGCACATGTTAGGGGAGGAAAGATTAATTTTAGCTCACAGTTTCAGAAGGTCAGAGTTAGTTCATGGGAGGCAGACAGCAATGGAAACACATGAAAGAGGCAGAAATTGAAGAAGCTCCTCACGGTATTGCAAACAGGAAGACAATTCCTAGAGGAATGGAAGAAGTAGCACATATCCTTCCAGCTCCCAGCTCAATGATCTAATATTTATTCCCCTGGTATATCTATAGGTCCATTTCTCCATGCAGAACTAATAATTTCCCCCTAGTTGATATAATATGGCAAGATGAAACTTTGCACATATAATTAAGGTCCATAGCCAGATGATTACAAGGGAATCACAAGGAACGTTATTTTGAGAGACTTTAACTAAGATCAGGTAAAAAGTTTTGAAAGAATTGAGCACAGTTGATGCAAAAGAAATTCTCTTTATAAACTTGAATATTAAAAATATTCATGAAGAGCTGAAGAACTCAATCTTAGAATTGCCAGTCATGTTGTATGCTTGAAAGAAGATACTGAGGTCCAGATGAAAGCTAAGATCAAGTTTACTTATTATAATGGTTTTATATCTATAACATCTCCCACGATATATGTGCTCAGAGGTGGAGTTTTAGAAAAATGATTACATCATGGAGGTGAAATACTTCAGCAGGGTAATAATCCCTTGATGAGTTCACAACTACATGTGTTTTTAGGAGAGCCCAGGTAGTATGTGTGTCACTAGAAGTGGAAGTGTACTTTTCTTTGCTCTCTTTTTTGTCCTCTTTTTTCCTCTTCTTCTTTCTCCTTGTTTCTTGCCACTATGAGGTGAAAAATTTCCTATGCCAAGCCCTTCTGTCATGTCTCGGCTGTGGAGCCAGTTGGTCGTGTACTGAAACCTCTGAAAGTGTGAGCCATAGTAACCTTTGTCTCTTCCAAGCACTTTGTCCCTAAAATGGAAAAAAGAAAAATAGGAAATTTGAACCAGGTGGGATGATAGTGTTTTGACTACATCAGACCATGTGATTTCAAAACCTTTGGAATTGGTTTGTAGAAGGAATTTGAAAGGCATTAAAGATGTAAGAGAAATAACCCTAAATTCTGGAGGCATAGAGTTATGGGATGAGAATGCTGAAAGAAACAAAAATAGTCATGGCCAAGTTCATGAGGTTTCAGATTAAAAAAAACACTCTATTATTAATGGCACTAGAGTTAAATGAAATTCCACTCAAGATTTTGCCTACATTTTGTTCATATTCTGACACTTTGTGTGAAACTGAATTCAAAGGTGTTCTATTAAACTGTTGGAGAAAATGCTATGGCACTCCACTGTTCAGATGGTTCCGTAGGTATTCCTGGCTACTTTTAACCATATCCACAGTGAGAATCAGGGTCAAAACTCAAATTGAAAAGTTTTGAAAATTTTGCATATGGCCAGAATGAAGATATGTGTCAAGCTGGGACCACAGGAGGTATAGTTGCTGAACAGATTAGCACAATTATAAAAGTGAAATAGTGTGTACAAAAATGAGAGGAAAGATGGTTGAGATCATCTCAGAAATTAGCCACACTGTTTTTACCTATTTTATGAATGAGAATATAAAAATGTAAACTCTTTACAACAATGCTGCTCTGGAAAAAGAGCTCCAGAATGCCTTATTTATTCAGTGCCACTGAGGTTACTCTTTCCCTGAGTTCAACCATTCTGGCACTTACGTGTTGCTAAAGCTGCACTCCAAGGGACCTAACTATTTCTTGAGCTGGTGGCAAAGCTTGGTGACATACATGTGATATTGGTTGCACAAGGACAGAGAATCTGAGAATTAAGGGGTCATGAACATCTTTATTCAAATTCCAAGGGACAACCTGGATTGGCAACGAAGACAAAACAGTATTGTGACAGTACTAAAATTCCTGTTAGGAGCCCTAAAGTAGGCACACCATTACGTTCTGAGAAAGAAGTCAAAGGTGTAGTGGAGACCTCATGAAATCAAATGTGTTAGGAATGTGGGATATTTGCCAGGAAAAGTTGGTGTCAGCCCTGAGAGAATCTGTGTACCATGCAACTAACAAGGTCATAGGAACAAGGCTCTCAAACACTTTGTCGTTCATATCTTATCATCGTATGACCCACATGCTGGCCAGAGGTTTAATTTATTGTTTGCCATGCTGGAATTGAGTCACACTTGGGTAGTATTCTTTCTTTGCTCCCTTGATTTTTTTTATTGGAATTGAAACATTTATTTCTACAACTTTATGTTAGAAGTTCTTAGCCTTATTTTTTTTTTTAATTGGTGTAAGTTTATAATACAGAACAGTGATATTTGTTTTGGGAATTTGGTACATCTGTATGCATGTCTTGGTCATTTAAATCTCTTCATCTTCCTCTCCCACCCCCAAGATCCTTCCATTATTTTTTAAAAAAATTACAGGGGTCCAAAGATAAAAAAATACTTTTATTTTCAGAAGAAACTTTGGACTAGAACTTTTGGATAATGTTGAAACAATTGAGACTTTGGTAAACCTCAGGGATAGACTAAAGGCATTTTACATAGTGAGATGGACATGAACCTTTGGGGTGGCAGAGGGTAATAATATAGCTTAGATATATAATGGCCCCAAAAGTCAAATTTGTTCAGAAGTTGAACTTTTGGAAAGTTATTGAATCATGGGGACATTAATTTCATCAGTAGGCTAATACATTGATGAGTTCCCAGGTGAGTGTGCTTTGAAACGGTAAGCCCCAGTTGAGGAGGTGGGTCACTGAGGAGTGGGCCTTTGAAAGTTTTATCTCCCTTTAGTTCTTTCACTTGTTTCCTGTTTCTAGAAGATATAAAATGAATTCCTTTTTGCCAGGCCCTTCTGCAATATTTCTGTCTCACAGCCAAATGAGTATGGATGAAAATGTCTAAAATAATGAGCCAAAAATAAACCTTTTCTCCTTTCAGTTATGCATCAGGAACTTTGATTCAGCAGCAAGAAATGTGACCCTTACACATATTTTTGAGATTTTGGGGCAGAAAATCTAGCTAATTTATGCCTAGGTTCCTTATCCAAGGAATGTAAGGATAGTATGTGTTGCTTTAAGTTGCTAAATTTATGCAAGTATATTTCTCAGTGTTTGGAAAGTAATGCAGATTTTTCTTATGTGTCTTCTAGCATTGCATACAAACTTGGTTAAAGCCCCTGACATGATATAATGGTTGCTCATTCATGACTTTCTAGTGACACTCTGAATTGCCCAAAGACAGGAGCCATGTCTCATTTATGAAAATTAGCACTTCTAATTATCTTGGCAAAGTTCTCAGTGATCGTGGACAGCCCTAATCTAACACAAATATTTGGTTTGCCTAATTCCTTCCTCAATTTTTCTTTTAATTTGTTTTGTTTTGTTTTTTAGGGTTTTTTTGTTTATTTGTTGGTTTTGTTTTGATTTGATTTTTGTCCAGGTGGAGCTTTCTTGGGTAAGCCTTCTTTCATATTCCCAGTATTCTCTGTTTTATCTTTTCTTAGAACTGCTTGACAATTATCTATTATGCTGTATCCTTTATTATGCACTTCTAATTGGCAGAATGGATAAAATGAATGTTTTCCTTAAAAAAAAAACTCAGATATTTGTACAACCACTCTGGAAAGCAGTATGGAGATTTCTCAAAAGACTGGAAATAAATATCTATTTCTATCCAGTGACACCCCTCCTGGGAATATATCCAAAATAGGTCAAAACAATGCATATCAGAGGTGCATGTACACCCATGTTCACAGCAGCACAACTAACAATAGCTACAATTTGGAAGTTATCAAAATACCCATCAACAGACCAATGGATACACAAACTGTGGTATTTATGCACAATGGAATACTATGCATCTATAAAGTCCAGCAGCGAGGGGGCTTTTATAGGCAAATGGAAGAAATTTGAGAACATCAAACTTAGTCAAGTGAGTCAGAAGCAGAAGGTGAAACATCGAATAGTCTCTCTGATATGAGAGTCCCAGATCACAACTCCTATGAACTTAAGACGAAGTGATCGGATGGGGAAGGAGGGAGGGAGGAGGAGATAGTGGGAGCGACAAAAAGAAAGTGGGAAAGCCCTTGTCACCATGACAGGATATGTATGTGCACAAAATGCTCAACTTCATTGTAAACCCTAAATTTTGTGCTTATACATATCAATAAAATGGGAGAAAAGATCTCAGATATTTGAACCTTTCCCATCAACATCATGGCATTAGATGGTAAGGCACTTGGGAATTAATTACAATTAGATAAAGACATAGGAGTGGGGCCCTCCTAGGTGAAACAAATGACCTCAAAGGAGTCCCAAAAGAGCTTACTTATAGCTTCTGCTATGTCTGGATGCAAATAGAAGGCACCCCGAATAAAGAAAAATCTGTTGGGCCTGCACCAGACAGCAAATTTGATGGCACCTTGGTTTTGAAATTCCTGGTCTCCAAAATAATATAAAATATTTTGTTTTGTTTTGTTTTTCTAACCTACCCAGTGTAAAACATCTTGTTTTAAACAACTGAAAAAGCTAAGACAGTCTTTATTATTATCCGAATCACTCGAACTATTAGACTTGAGAAAATGCTTATTTATTTAGTTTTATTGTCTTCAGTTTCCTGTTCTTAGAATATTTCATTGTGTGTAGTATATACTCTATAGGTTTTACTGAATGAGTGGAAAAGCAGCATGGATCAAATAGCAAACTCAGCCCTATTAATTGACAGATGATAGAATGTTTCATCTCACAGTAGTCAATTCATCTGAGAGGAAAATGGAATTTGCGCAGTGTGTGCAACACAGAAATCCAAAAGTTCAACAGAATTATGAGATAAGAGGCACAGGAAAATACCTTCCAGAATAAAGTTACCTAAAACATCAGCTTTATACTGAAGAAAATATCCATATGTTCTTCATATGTTCAATAGGTAAAATTTGTTTTGAACTGAGCTGCTTTATAAGCGGGAACAGGAATATACCAATGTAACCCCTAGGTATTAGGTAATGGAAAAGGGTTTCCTGATAATGGAAGGGACTCTGCATTCTATTCAAATTCCTTACCGTGCACTTGTTCAGAGACAAGTAGAGTTTTTTTTTTTTTTTTTTTTTTGGATTGTTTATGACCACAATTATAATCCAGGTTCATCACTTTGTACATAAATAAATAAGCAAACAGAAAAGTAAATCTAGAACAGAAACAATCTATGAAAAGTGTCATTAGGCATATTTCCATAGCAACACTGGAATAATTATCACTATAATCAGCAGGAGAAGAAATGTGCTAACGCCAAGTTGATCTTTTTTAGAATCATGGGACTGCAATGTTCACCCACACAACAGAATTCACAGCATGAACAACAACAGAAAATTCTATTTTATGTATGAAATGATCCTTAGGCACTATACAATTACATGTAAACCAGAAAGCATAAAAACATATTTATACCAACAGCTATGAAAAGAGATAATGGTGGTATTTTTCAGTGTCAGTTAAATGCACTATGCTCTAATTTGAGATTATTCTTCTAAAATTATCACTTTGCAGTTACAGTACTGATTTTAGAAGGAATGTGAAGCCAAGTCAAATATCTTAATTTGTATCTTACTAATAACACTAGAAAGATTCATCTGGAACCAAGAGAGACACAGATTTGCGGAGTTAAGGTGTCAGAAGGAAAGATTAAACTGACAAGCAATGACAAACTGTCTTTGTTTTAATGGCATTAAATGCAAAACATATACTGCTATAACAATAAACACTTTTCTATGTTACATAAAGATTTGTCACAAAATATAAACAGAGCTATCATTGTTTTCTCTAGCCAAATGAAAAGACAGTTAAAATACTTGAGAGTCTATCTGCAAATATTTAATTTATCTTTACAGAATTAATGGGGGGGGGGTACATGAAGAGACAAAAAATTGAAAAAGAAGCATAACACAATCTAATAACCTCTGATAAAGAAATAGGCCTCCAGGGATAATATAAGTTTTATTTCACAGAGAGAGAAGGAGACAAAGAGAGAGAGAGAGAGAGAGAGAGAGAGAGAGAGAGAAGTTATCTATATACTAGACCTAAGTCAGACACTAAGACTATTGATATTTCACGTCCTGTGTCAGTTGAATGCCCTTAGACACGAGGACATTGTTCAACAGTAATTTCCCTAGTGCAATCTTGACAACTAGATTTTGTGTGTTCCTCATACTAAAAAAAAGCTTTTAAATGATTAAATACATAAAGATATTATATTTCACAACATTTTAAAATTATGTTAAATTTATGTGAATATTATGAGAGCCTCAAATTTATGTTGCAAAAATATAGCTTTATTGGAATGTAACAATGACCACCCTTTCATGTGTTGTCTGTAATTGCTTTTGAGTCACAAGATCAGAGCTAAGTAGCTGCAACCTAGACTCTCTGATGTCCCAAAAATCCAAATATTAACAATCTGGATCTTTATGGAAAATTTTGTTAATTACCAAAAAATTCAGCAAGGCACTGAGAAAAAAATCATTGGAATGCAAGTGAATGTAACCTCTTCATCCAGAAGATTCAGTGCATCAAGATGAGAAGAAAAAATTTAAGAAGGCAGGATTCAGTCCCATTCGAAGGTAAACAACGTTTAAAGTAATCTACAAGCCTAAAATAAGTTGGTGTGGAACTATAATCTTAGCCCTTATTAGAGGTAGAAGTCAGCTTTATGATTCTAATTTCAAATGTGCAATCACAGAATAGGCTTAATGTCATGAATGCAAAAGAAATCCTCACTACATTTATATGAAGTAAAGAAATAGTTAAGAGAATTTAGACTTTGATATGTTATATTTATAAAAAATAACAAAAAAATTAAAGGATACAGACTTTGCTATAAGTAAGTACAAAATGTCTGGAATTTAATTTTGTTCCACATATTCCAGATAAAAGTTCACGTTCTTACTCTTAAGTAAACCATCAGTTAGTGAAAGATACAGATTAAATAATAAAATAAGGCAGAGATTATATGCTGATGTACACAGAGTATACAATGAAATGATAAAGAAGGAAATAAAATTGGAATAGCAAGATAATTTTCAAAGTAAGTTAAAGGTTGAGTAAGATTTTGAATAGAAATAAAGGTGTCAGAATATTAGTGGTTAATATCCCGATTATTTTTATGCAAACTGCGTAATCAAAAACAAATTACCAATGAGGAAGAGGATGACAAAAATGCAACTAGAAAGTGGAGAAGTTATTGCAGATATTGTCATGTAGATATATGATAAGACATGAGATAAAAAGGAAGCAATAATCAGCTTTCCCAGGGATGTTGAAAATTCTGTCAGTGAAAAACAATGTTTTCCTAATGGGAATGGGGAGAGATTTTGAAAGCTGTCATTGTTGTTATTGTACTTCAAACAGGTGAGTGTTCTCCTAGGCTTTAACCAGAAGATTTTTAACACTGAGGCTTGACCTGGAAGTGGTGGGTCACTTGAGACAGGACCTGGAATGGCAATTTTAGGTTCCCTTTTATACTTCATTTGGCTTCCTGTATGTTATAATGTGAACAGCTTCTTCCAGCTTGGCCTCCATCATGTACCATGACCAGATGTCCATGAATGGATTGTGACCTTCTGAAACTATGAGTTTACATGCATCTTTTCTCCTTTAAGTTGTAGATGTTAGGTATTTCTATCACAAAAATGAAAAGGTAACTAAGATGGAAATCGGTACCAGGAGTGGGATTGTTGCAGTGATTTACCCAATGATGTGCTTTACATGCTTTTGGAACTGGTCTGCAGGAGGAATTTGGAAAGTTTTAAAGATGCTATCTTGAAAAGCCTTAGAATGCTGTAAACAAACCTTGTTGGGAGATTCTGGTCAGAGCTTAAAAGATCAGAATGCTGAAAGAAGTGTAGATTTTAAAGGTCATACTGCTGTTCCAGCCATTGGCAGACCTTGGTGTCATCCATGCGGTGCTTTTTTAACCGGCCTGCAGAATGCAGGAGTTGTAGGATCATGAAAGATTACACTGAGATTTCAGAGAAAGGCCTAGAATGGCCCTGGAAGGGCAGTGGGTAAAGTTATGAAGGAAAAGCCTAAAGTACAGTGGAGATCTCAGAGATGTATAGATGTCAGAAACGTGAATCATCCCCTGAGGAAAGCTATGGACTGTGAGCAGATCCAGCTAAAGGAGAGAATTTGGAGGTCTCATCAGAGGCAACAGCATGGAGGAGGGGTCACCCAAACCTATGGAGGACATATATTGCCACAATTTAACCCAACTGCTGGACGTGGAACTACAAGATTTAACCCTTTCTCTGCTGGGTTTAGGACTTGTGTTGGTCCTTTTGCTTTCTATCCTCCCCTTCCTCCATTTTGGAATGGGAATGATTACTCTGTGTCATTGTGTGTTGGAAGTACATACTTTTTCTTTGGTTTTCACAGGAGCTCACAGTTAAAAATTTGCCTTGACTCTTAGAGGAAATACTGGACTTTGATTTTTTTTTTTCTTTTTTTAGCTGTGCTGAAACTGTTAAGATTTTGGCAACTCTTACAGAAGACTTAAATATATTTTGCCTAAAGAGGCAGACATAAGTCTTTTGGTGGCCAGGGGTAGAATCCAGTGGCTCAAATATAGAGTGTCCAATAAAAATCTCATGTTTGCATGTGGTGTGACATGGAAAGGGTGGAGTCACTGGGTCAGGAACTGGAAGGTTATAGGCTAGTTTCCCTTTCCTGCTTCATTAGCTCCCTGTATACCAGGTTGTAAATAGCTTCCAGCTAGGGCCCCTGCCATGTGCTTCAGCTTTTGCCAGCCACCCATGAATGGACTATGACCTTCTGAAACTGTGAGCTAAAATAGATCTTTCCTCCCTTAAGTTGTGGATGTCAAGTAGTTCTATAATAACAATGAAAAGTGTAACTAAGAAAGCAACAAAGTTGGGAACTCCAGAATAGAATAAAACTGAAGGTAAAATCACGGATGTAAAGGCCATGATAGCAATAACAGTAAAGGTAAGAAATAATGAGAGAAATAAAATCTGATAATTAGAGATGCAAAGACCAACTTCCAGCTCTATTAACTTGCTTCTGGAAATAATTGATAATAAATTAAGTGGATATTAATTAGGAGATGAACGTAATAGACACAGTTCCTGCAAGAGAAGCTGTTCAGCTCCTAAAAGGTCAGAATTATCTTCAATGCAATTATTTCTCCCATTTCTCCTCTTTGGGCACAGTTAGTTGGATCAAGCTGGACTTCTAAAATAAAGGCTGCTGTGACATTTGCTGGACAGAAACTTATGATTTGGGTGGATTAGTTTTAACAAATGAGTGAATTCAATCAAAGTAGAAATTTAGAGATTATTAGTAGTGAGCTATAGACCTCACAACTAAAAAATGATGTATTTTTGGCTTTGGGGTGGGTATTTTTTGAGTTTTGCAAGTTGATGACTAAGTCAGTTGTAGAAAAAGGATAGAGCAGACAGATGAAAGGAAAGTGAGATACGAAGGTTGGAGTCCCCGAGAGACCATCGGAACAGCTTAGCTCTTAAGACCTTGTCATTTGCCACGAGATCAAATGGGCCTTTTGCTACAATTCTTGGATTTTGTGGTGGCAGCCAAAACTTTATTACTAATACCTCATTTTGTTGACCTAGTTCACACGGGTTCTGATAAATGCAAAAAAAACCCCATAGAGTAAATGGATAAAATATCATGCAATTAGGAGTCTTTCACTCTCTTTTGAAAAGAAAGTAATACAGTTTTTCTCCGAATACCTTTAATTATTAGAAACATGACCTTTTTAAATACAATTTACCTTGTGTTCAGATATTTTAGATATTAAAATCATTAGTTAATTCTGGGTAGTATGACAAAATCTACCTTGATTTTTATTTTGTTTTAAAGCAAGAATTATGTCTGATGCTGTCTTGTTTTCTACATCCTTTATTCTCTTTTTAGAAGTTCCTAAATGTGTTTTAAAATTGTTATTTTTTTCTTCACAACATTTACCTGAAGTAGTTTCCCATTGATAGAAGTAAAAGTTGGTTTAACTCAATCAAGAATATATTGCCATTATCAAATATCACCTAATAGTTTGCTATTAATAGTGTGTCTTCCACATATCTGGTTCTCAGCCAAATTTAGCTGACATTGCAACTTTGTGTCATAACACTGGTATTAAATGGCATGGAAGGGCTCTTAAGATTCTGAACAAAGGAGTGTCTAGTTTCATCTCCAATGCTACCCATACCATGACAGAAGAAAGCGATTTAATAAACTGCAATGATATTTGAAGCATTTATCAAAACCTAAAAAAAGAAAGCAAATTTGGTACAGAAAATTGGAATATAGGAATTAATATATGAAAATAAAACACATAAAAATACTTTGCAGTTTGTAATCTTTTGATGAAACAATATTAATTAAAACTTTCAAAATATATATAGCTCTTTAAGCATGTAACAGTTATGAGTAACATTATGAACCTTTAATACAAAAATGATAATCTATAAAGGTGCTAATTTTCTCCCAAGATCAATTATGAATCTATGATCTATCAAATTTACAAAATATATTTTTAAAATTGTGTATGGTTCAATACTTTTCTTTTTGAGACAGGATTTTGCTCTGTAGTACAGTATGGGCCTGAACTCAGTATGTAGCCCAAGCTTGCCCCAAACTCACAGAAATTCTACCTCAGCCTATCAAGCGCTGGAATAATTCAGATGTGTGTCACCATCCCTGGCTTTTGTGGTGCAGCAGAATGGAATTCATGGCCTTGTGCTTGCTAGACAAACATTCTAACCACTGTAGTATTCTGCTAGCCCTCCATAACTTTCTTATATCCTTTTTAGCAGCAGTAGTTAAAGAACAACAACAAAAAAAAAAATCATAACACCTCAAAACCTAAGGCAAATATACTCTAATAGAGTTTAGTGAGATGAAGATTTTACAAAGGATTTTCTCCTATTTAGGACTTCTTAAAATTTGTAAAGTTTTAGGAAAAGAGATGAAATTGGGCGCAAAACTTCTCAACTAGAGAAGTTTTAGACCATTTAAGGGAAAATAAATTGGCTCTTATCAGATTATCTTTGACGGTAATAGTTCCTACATGTATGTCTACTTTGGATTATTTTTCTATACTAGCTAACTTTACATAGTAATATTATGTTTATCTTTTTTTTTTTTTTTTTGAGACAGGGTGTTGCTACATAGCACAGGCTCTTCCTGAACTCACCGTGGAGCCCAGGCTGGCCTTGGCCTTGTGGCAATCCTCCTGCTTCCGCTTCTGTAGTGCTAGGATTACAGGCCTGTACTACCATGCCCAGCTTTATGTAGCTACGGAGAACTGAACTCAGAGTCTTACGCTTGTAAGGCAAGCCCTTTCATTACTGTGTCATTCCTCCAGCCCCATGTTTATCTTTCAAGAAGAATCATGATAAAAGAAGTCAAAGTTTTGAAATACTACCAATGCATTTTCCCTTCTAGAACATTAAATTCTGCCTTCCTATTTCTTGTAAAACCCCTGAGGGGACCTCAGGATGAATGCTTCATTGCTGAAGGTTGAGTTTCCAACTTCTCTTGTAAGTTCAAAACAAGGTAGACTTTTAAGAGAGAGAGAGAGACATCTTTTCTATGAAAACAACCAAAATTAGAGTTTATATATACCAAGAACCACAGTGAGAACATAGGGTGTGATGTCAGAATGAACCAGCAGAGGAATCATGCGGCTCACTAGAGTACTTTAAGTACTTCCAGGAGCAGAGGAAACAGGATGGTACACGAGGGATAGGAGGCCAAGGTGGATAGGTGAATAAATGGCTGGCTCCTGCCCAATGTTGAAATGTGAGAGAAAGAATAGCTTCAAAAGGGGTTGAAAGATTCAGGTGGATTAGAGAAAATAAGAATTTAGAGAAACTTTTCTGGGTTTCCCAGTCAAGTCCTGGTGAGCTCCAGTTTCCTCTAAGAAAACCCAATTTTAACAGGGACGATGGTTACATGCCACATTCACACAAAAGGATAAAGTTTAAGGCTAATTAGGTCAGTGGACCTGAAGCAGCCTTTGCAGGCATGGGATGCTGC
This sequence comes from Ctenodactylus gundi, assembly GCA_004027205.1. NCBI lineage: Eukaryota > Metazoa > Chordata > Mammalia > Rodentia > Ctenodactylidae > Ctenodactylus > Ctenodactylus gundi. Next base: position 279,273 of record PVKB01001857.1, read on the forward strand.
AGGCTGAAGGATGAAAGATGTAGTGGAAATCCTTAGGAAAATGGTCAGCAAAGTCTGTGCAGAAGTTCTGAGAATGCTGGTGGGTCTTAGGAGAACCAGGTTCAAAGTATGAGGCAATTCTTCATTATATGTTATATGTTGCTTTTAACTCTTTTGGGAAAATTCTCAGAAGAGCTATTGCTAGAACAAAAGAAATATTTATTTCCAATCTTTTGAAAAATTTTCATGCTGCTGTCCATAGTGGTTATACCAATATGCATTCCCACCAGTAGGCCAAAAGAGTTCCTTTTTCTCATGTTCATAGCATCACAACGAACAGTAGCTAAAATGTGGAAGATATTAAAATACCTGTTGACAGACCAACAGATACATAAATTGTGGTATTTATACAAAATGGAATATACTACTCATCTATGAAGACAGATAAGTGGAAGGCTTTTGTAGGTAAATGGAGGCAACTTGAGACCATCATGCTCAGGGAAGTGAGTCAGAAGGAGAAGGTTAAATAGCAAATGGTTTCTCTAGTGTGAGAAACCAAGACCACAATTATTTCAGAAAACTAATTGAGGGGAATATTGGGAATTGGAGGGAGGGAGAAAGGAATGGAAGGGTTGGAAAGGAAAAGCGGAAGGATTTGCACTTTTGCCACAGTATGTATATGTACAAAATACTCAAGATCAATAGAAACATGTATTCCATCTACATAAATCAATAAAATGGGAGAAAATGAGGAAATGGGAACCTCAACCTACTCCACTTACTTGCGAAGTTGTAGGCTCCCTGTCTTATGTCACAGAAAAAAGAATTTTGAGGACACACCAATGAAAATCATAAAGGTTTATTAGGCAGAGGTAAAGAAGTATATACTGAAATACTATAGAATGCAAGCCTTACTAAATAGCTGAAATACGGTTTGCAGCTTGGGGTTTCTAGATGGTCTTGGTATAGAAAGTAGGTATCTGTTGAATCCCTATGGAGGGGAAAAAAGTGTTGGCTCAATTTCCAGGTATAATCAAGACTCCACGGACTAGCTGAAGGACTCAATTTATAGGTGGAAAGCCCAGGACCAATCTATTGCATATTGCAGACTTAATAGCGAAAGAATAGTCCACAAGGGGAAAAAGTTGTAAGCTGCAGGTTTTTTAAAGTGTGATTTAAAAATTATATTTTTCCTTGCCTTCTTTTACCGATATTTATTCGTTATAGCCTATACCAGATATGTGTGCTAAATGTTTTTCTATCACAAAAAATAGAGCAATTATTTAAACTCTTAGATATACAGTTTCCATTTTCTTTTTCTCCTGTTACAAAGAGTTCACCGGCAGACATTTTCTTTCTTTAATGAGCATTTTTCAAATGAATTCAGCTGTAGGAAATTGTCCATGGCACATTCAAATCTGACAATTCTGTCCATGAGCTCCTCCTCAACAGCTGTCCATACTAAGGGAAGATAATGTTATGCAAAATTAATATTTCTATGAGACATTCCCACGAGAGGCGTCATTTTCTGTGATGAAAACTCAAGTGCCAAAAGAAAGCCATAAACTCCAGCCAGAAATACACAGCAGAATACATTAGTTTTGATAACTTCTTATGTGGTATCTATAATTATTTGGAAAGAGTTTTTTCTCTCTTGTTGGAAAATGAAACAGACTTGTGAACAAAATTGTTGCTGCTCAACTGACTGGTTGTCTTTCTGATGGAAGGTGCCAACTGTCTGCCCCTGAAGCATGCCCCCAGGACATAATACCTTCTCTCCAAAATCCAGCTGCCTCTACTTTTCTCCACATCCTTGTCACCCTACCCTATAACAACTCCGTAGTCATTGAGAGAGATGCTCTTTGCTCTTTCCTTGGTCAGAGAGACACTCTCAGACCCTCCAATAATAACGTCTTTCATGGTAAAGGTTGTGTCTCTACCATTTTATTTCTCTTTCCAAACTTTCTCTTTAATCAGATAGATCATGTCTTCAAGTCAATTAATAAATAAAACTGAAAATAGTTTTTTTAATATTTAACATGCTTATGAATAGGCTACTGGAAAAAAAGAGGAAATTTTGTTTGCTGAAGGAATAGACTTGCCACAAGCTATGAGTTAGCAATTCTGAAACCACTGCACACATTTAGTGACCCTGAACAATTAAATAAACGGATGGCTGGTGACATGAGCCAGTTTCCTTACTGTTGGAGTGGGTGGTGATGGAGAATAAGTGAAGATGTTTGTAACAGATTGATCAGCATGCCATTGGATTAGGATAAACTAATGAACTATAAATTTATATAGTGTAATGTAGAAACAGATGGATGATGTAGTGGGCTGATTGGTGACCTCCGGAAAAAAAAAGTGTCTTTTTATTGCTTAACTCTACAAACATTATGTAGCAACAGATGCAAATAAGAACCTTGAACAGATTTTTTTTCCTAGATGTTCATAAAACAAAGGCCAAGGAAGTGTTGAAAACAAAGAAAGAGGAGAGGTGACTACAGAGAGCCTGAAGTGAACTGGCCAGAAGTCAAGGAATGCAGGGAGCCAGTTGAGCGGGAAGAAGCAAAGGCTGCATTCTCCCTCAGAGCCTCAGAAGGAGCCTGGCTCTGTCCACTCCTGGTTTCCAAACTGAAGGAACATATTTTGGTTGGTTTAAGCCATGGAGTTGGGTAAAAAGCAGGTAGAGGAAACTAGTATAAGAAAGAGAGAGAAAGAGAGAGAGTAATTAGAGTACACATATCCCAGTAACAAGAGGCAAGGTTTTCAAGACAGCTTTCCATTTCCCTTTCATTTCACTGAACTTTTTTTTGACCACCTTCTTCCAGACCCTAGCCCCATGACTTAGAACTTTTACTTTAGAAAACTTGAATGTCAATTCTTTCTCTGTTCCTTTGAGATGTAAATCTTATTTTTAGCCTCAAGCTAGTTTCACAACCCTGGAATGTCTTTTTAAAGTATCTGCCAGCCATTCCTTTGAAATGCAACCATCAAGAACATAGGGAACCACATCCTGGTCTCTATGGGAGGCAAGCCCTTAACTTTCTGGGGCACCTTTTACTCAGCTGTCCAAGGTCCTCCTGACAGCACAAAAAGTTTACTTTGCCTTCAGGTACTGATAATTATTCAACAGGAGTAACATCACCACCTCAGGCTCTCTTAGAACACTCCCCTTCACACCCTAACCCTGGTGGCTGAGGTCTGTAATCCCACCACTTTGGAAAACTGAGGCAAGATCACAAGTTCAAATTCAGCCTGGACAATTTAGCAACCCAGCAACATTTGTCTCAAAATACAAAGTAAACGTGGGGGCTAAGGTTGTAGCTCAATGCGAAAGCCCTAGGTTCAATTCCCAGTACTGGAAAAATAAAAAGAAAAAGAAAAAAGCATTCTTTTTATATTCCTTTTTTAATTTTTTATTTATTTATTTTAGTACATTACCGAGAATTGAACCCACGGACTTTGGGCTTTGCTCTGAGCTGTATCTCCACTCTCTTAAGACATACTTATTTTCTTTTTATTTTGAGACAAGGTCTTACTAAATTGCTAACTTACACTGGTGGGGCTTAAAATTGTGATCCTCTTCTTTCAGTTTCCCAGAAAGTTAGGATGAGTATGGCCCAATAACCTTACTCAGCCCTTTGTTTTAAAGAGGGCTGTGCATGGATTAAGGCTCCAGCCTCTTTCCCCTATTATAGTCACCTTGACTAAGTTCTCCTTGACTGCTTACTTTTGCCAGATGTTCTTTGTGCCTTGACAATAACTAGAGCACAGGTATTTAATTTAACGTCACTCAACAATAAAAGGCTCAGTGGAGAGCCAAAAGTGGCTCAGTGGAGAAATACCTTATTCTAGGAGTGTGGTGGGAAATAATACAGAAGCTGGAGTTCCTTGCAGTGTCAGAAAAGAATTGTTAAGTGTAGCAAAGATATAAGTAACATTTGTGCTCGCGTGCGTGCGCGCGCGCGCGCGCACACACACGCACACACACACACACACACACACACTGATATGGGGGCTGTGCCAAATAAATAAATAAATAAATAAAGGAGTTGAGTAACTGAGTGACACATGGCCAAAGTGGGGAGGAAAATTTGGGAAAATTTGAAGATAAGACTAATGGGTTATGATTTAAAGAGTAAAACAAATATCTATGAGTCTATACCAATAAGAAAAATTGTTATGAAAATATGCAAAATGTACAAATCTCCCAAAACTTGCAGAATCCAAAATAATTTATGCAGATATTCTGACTCAAAGAGGTAGAATACACCTCCTAACCCTAAAGTAAGAGCCGTACACAGTGACTTTCTTCTGAAGACTGCATTGGAAGGAAGGAGTAACTGTAGTGGTGAAATCTGAAAAGCTCTTCCTTAGCCAAGTGAGCAAGGCTGGCATCAGGTAAAATATACTAGTGCCAGTGTGCACCTTTCCTATGATGTGATGACAGTGGATAGCCCAGTGGAAGGAAAGTGGTAGTCTGCAACAGATTCGGGAACAGAGAGTGATATCAGAGAAAAAAACATGGTACATAAATATGCATCTTCGTTAATTTTTATTGAGTGGTCATAGTACCCAGCAACCATAAATAAAGGAAGGAAAGGTTTATTTTAGCTCACAGTTTTAGAAGGTCTCAGTTTATTCATGGACAGCCAGTAATGGTGGAAGTACCTCGTGAAGACTTACCCAGAAAAAGAGGTGTTCGTAGCAGAGCAACAGGAAGCCAAGTGAATGAGGAAGGGCAGGACTCCAGTACATCCTTCCAAGTCAAGCCCCAAAGATCTGTTTTTTTTCAGTGTAAGCCTTAGTTACCTCCCCTTCCCATTATGCCACTCCACAACAGCAAACGAAAGCCCTATGTAATCCACAATACTCAAATACATGAGAAATTTTCAGAACATTCCAGGTCCAAACCATAAAAATACAAGACATAATTATTAATAATGCATCAACTGGGATTCATTAATTATGTTAAATGCACTGTACTAGGACAAGAGGTTAATGGCGGGGAACTGGATATGAGTACAGGCTAACTTCCATACTATCTTTATAAAGTTTTTTTGTAAATATAAATGTATCCTAAAAAAAAAAAGAGAAACCTTTACTGTTAACTTTTCAGGAGATAAAGAAATGAGATGTAATTTTCCTTTAAAAATGATTGTGCTCTTTCCCAGCATGGGTGGTAATAATAAATAAAATTAGAATATGCTAAGGCAGTGGGTGCTGATAGAATGATGGTGTACCTGCTGTCCATTCTTTGAGCCCTTTATAAAATATTTGATGATATTTTCATTTTTATAGAGTTGATTTCCTGCTTTCTGGATAAAGGTGCGCTGCGCCAGTGTGTAGGTAATACTGCGTGCTTCTAGCACAATTTTCTAAAGGCTTTTGTCTTGGTTTGGATCTGGAGTGTACCCCAAAACCTCATGTACCTATGGATACTGTGTAGTGTTAGGAGGTGGGGCCTGGTTGGAGAGGGCAGATGCTTGGGACTTGACCTGGAGGGGCGTGTGCTGGTTCCACCCTTCCTCCCAGGCTAGTCTGTTCTGTCAAGCTACCTTGAGGATCTCTCTCCAGAGCATCAGCTCCCACTCAGGCTCTAGCTGCGACCTCACCACATGATTGCACTATTTTTCAATTTGCCATTATAACAAACCTCTGCTATCACATTCCCAGAAAGCCTATGTAAAAGTACAAACGTCTAAGAAATTAACCATGGCTGGTCATGTCTGAACATATTAGAATATGGGGGAGTTGGTATAAGTGACTTTAGTTTCTATTTCTTTTATCTTTCAGTTAGAGATTCTTGTTGATTATAAAAATATTTACCTAGTTGGATTATGTTCTGTATAAATTTAGCTTTAGGAAGTAATAGTGCATTTTTCTAAGAAGTAGATTGACTCTGTCGGGGTTGCCAGGAATGGCAGTGACGCCTGCTGGTCCAGAGACCATCCAGGCTCCATTTTGGAGACAGTTAGCAGGCTGTGACTTCCAGAGTCCCTGTCACACCCTAAGCCTGGCAATGAGAAGGGCAGCAGATGCTGGGGATGGGCGTGTTGGAAGAGAAAAGCAAATAATAATTTCTAGCACCTAGATTTGGGTGTTGGCTGGAATAGTACTTGTCCATGACAAAACACATTTATTTTTTATGGAGATTATGCTCACTTTATCAAATTGCACTCCTGTTTATATGATATTTAAGCTATGTATTTCATTTGCCATTTCATTTTATTACTAAATAATATATTATTCACTTATACAGTGTGAATGATATCAAATACAAGTATCTGAAGTACACCTTGGAGACTTGGTCTGAAACGAAATTAATTCTTCACTCTTACTTCAAGGTAAAAATTAAGTTATTGAATAATCTTTATAAGTTCTTTATTTAATTGAGGAAATGACAGAGAATAGAGAAAGAACAAAGAAAACTGGGACTTTGAGCTCAATTTCACCAAGATTTTCAGGATTTCTTAACAACCTATGAAAATTTCATGTGACTGATATTTGAATCAGAAAAAGAAGCATACTAACTGACCTCCAAGTATATTGATCATAACTAATACTCAGAAAGAAAATGGAATAATAAGGATATGGAACAGAACTCTAGTTTTTCTGGAAAAGAATCACTTACTTTGAAAAACGTGAGAAGAGTGTTAAGAGTATTTACATTACTTTGAACAATGATAGCATTAATTCACACCTCCAGTAGTTAATATAAACAGCCAAGAAATTTACATTTCATGAACACAAGCAATGCACCAGAACTGTACTAAGTGCTTGGGATGTTGCATTTTCCTTAAGTTTTCAAACAATGTACTTAGTTGTTTTCTTCTTGTTATTATTAACTATTATATATTCTCAATTTCAAAACAAAACTAAAAAAGATAAATTGTTTTCCCAAAGTATATATGCTCAAGACATGACAGAGCAGGTAGAACTTCGAACTGGCTAATCCTCATGCTGTTTTTTTTTTTTTTAATTGCTCTAAGCTCTCAGCTGCTTTTAGTAAGAGGTGATTGTCAACACTTGAATATTTTAAATAAATTTGTTTCATTTTAGGTCTTCCAAAAGAGATTATTTTTCCTTTCTATTCAGTGAAAGTGAGCTTTCCTTTCTTTTATTTTAAATACTATTTCAAACCTGAACATTAAAAAGACTGAGTTTCTGAATTTTACATGAGGATTTTAATTTTTAAATTTGTCCACAACTGTAGAATAAATGAGTAGCAATATAATAATGTAAGTCAATTATTTGTCTGTAAGTTATTTTTAAATTCTCACTTGCAATACTTAAAACTTACACGTAAAAGTATTTGAAACATTCAAAATTTTACATATTCTCAATGTAATGCTACATGAAGAAAAAAATCCAAAAGAAAAAAACAAACTGTTTTGTGTAAGTGTTAAATGAACTTTTTTTTTTTAGCCTTTTGCAAAAAAATAATTCCTCTTGCCCAGTTGGAATAGACACTGATTTGCCAAGCTAAACTGCAGATGTTTATAATGGAGCAATAATATTAAGTTTGAAATGAGATCATTTGTGTTTTTTCCAAGTTTTGACTGTTATACTTTGTATTATCAAAAATAAAAGACAGCTTACTTTCCTGGAAGGGAAG
>PVKB01001857.1:286972-350068 GCA_004027205.1 Ctenodactylus gundi
CATTTGTCACTACTTCTGTTTATATGCAGCCCTAGCTTCGCCTCCATCTTCCTGGAGCCTTCTGCTCATTTTGTGTGTGTGTGTGTGTGTGTGTGTGTGTGTGTGTGTGTGTGTGTGTGTGTGTGTGTGTGTGTGTTGTTGAGGAAGTGTTATATGTGATATTGGAAAGATACTCATCACTATAATTTATAATTAGAAGCAAAGTATTTAAATTGACTAGTGAAGAATTAAGTTTATTCTAAGGGAAAAACATTTTGTTTAAATATCTAATGAACATTGTAGACACTATAATCACTAACAGAACTTTCAATTTCTTTAGAAATATAGTGTAAGTGCCAAGTTGAGTCTTCTTCCTTTTGAGAGTTAAGTAATTTTAATTATTATCCCTATATTATATTATATGGAAAATCTAGTATGCTTATTCCTACATGTTTTGTTGCTGTTATTGTCACTGTCATTGTTTTTATCATTATTTTTGTTGTTTTGTTTTGTTATTTGAGACAGGGTCTTGCTCTGTAGTCCAGGCTGGTCATGAACTTATGAAAATCTTCCTGCTTCAGCCTTCTGAGGCTCAGAAAACAGGTGTGGGCCACAACATCTGGCTTATGTGGTGCTGAAGAATTGGATTCAGGGCCTTGCACTTGCTAGGTAAGTGCTCTGATCACTGTGTATGTGTCAGGGTCCCCACCCATGAATCTTTAAATATGTTTTCATTCTCACAACAACATGGTTCTATTATTTGCAACCTGGCTAGTTATGAATTCTTATCTCACTAGATATTTAAACACAGCCATTTCCCATATATGTTCTCAAAACATCACTCACATAGGCATTTGTGTGTTTAATAGAGAAGGGGTGATTTTAATCTCAGAATAAATAGATATGTGCATAAATTAGAGCAGAGTAAATGCTAATATAATACTAATCAGCATTCTGACACTAAAATCATTTTTATTCACCTTTCTTCTCATTATAGGGAATTTATTTCTATTTAACTACCTATTTTTCCGCTGGAGACTCAATTTCCTCTTTGCACACACAGATAAATCCAGTAACTCATCATAAAACTCTGTCTACCTATTTGTATCTTTCCCAACCTTCATTAACCATTCCCAGCTTTTTTTTCTTTTAACAAAAATCTGAGCTTATTGAGATATGTTCCAAAAGACAGTTTGTTTTCTTTCTGAATGGAGTCTTTCAACTTTCTGGTATCAAAAAAAGTCAAAAATGTACCTTTAATCTAAATTGAATAGACTAATTACACAGCTTTAAAGAGTTGAAGGTGAAGGACAAAATAGTTGCCCTTTAGAGCACAGTCTAGTCAGAAAGACCGACAAGTGAAGAAGGTTACAGAGCATGCACTTGGTGCTGTATTGGAACTGCTTCCATAGAGTTCTAGTACAGGATTAAAGACCATATATCTAGGGCTTGGAGAACTTTGGGCATGGGAAAAGACTCACAGAGAAGAAACATTGGTGCTAAATCTTAGAAGATGGATAAAAATTTGTAACGTTCTTGTGAGGTTGAGGCATTCCAGACCCAGAGAAAGGCATTTGTACAAGCATTTGTTTGAGAATAATAATGAGTCATTTCTGATAACATAGACTCAAGAGTGATATGATCCAATAAGACATAAGGTAGGGATTTAAAGTGATGTATTTTAAATATCTAGGCAAGACAGGTTGTGGAAGTAACAGCACAGGATTAGAAGCATATTTCCTATTGGGAAGAAGGTTCCAATGAAGTTTGAGGTTTCTGGCTGAATTATCTATGCAAAGCAGCATATGAGTATCAAATTGTGGTTTCTAATTTGGCATTTTTAATTGTGCTGATATAGAAGTGCATGTGGAATGTTGAACTTAATTTTTAAGCAGAACTAATAGAAATAAAATCAAAGTACATAAGAGAGAATAAAAACAAGTAACTCAATAAACATAGAAAGAAATCACATAAAAGTAAGAAACTCAGTTGCCTACAGACTGAACTCTGGGAAAAACAGTATTTGCTGTCAAAGAAGAAAAAGAGTGACAAGAAATATAGAAGCACGCGTGTTCAAGATATCTGAGAATCCTAGTGAAAAATTTCAAGAAGGCTGGAGTCATCGAGGGTGATAAAGGATTTAATGAGCAGTTACTTGGCCTAATTTCTTTATTTTAAGGAAATTATATTTTTACATAAATTATAATTTGATATAGACTCACTGAGAATAGCTATAAAAATTAGATAATTAGCATATAAATAAATTATTGATAATTTTATTACTCAAGAGATTATACTGAAATTTTACAGAGAATAATGGAAGGTCCTGGCCCTGGCAGTAGACACAAAGCAAATCCTACTGTGGTCATAAAGCTCCAGAGAAAGGCCCATCAAAGAAACCAAGACAGCAGAAGATAGTAACAGAAGCCTAGAAGATGTGGGTAGGACTGATGAGAAGGCATCTTGAGGTACTTGAAGCACTCAAAGATGTGGCCCTATGCTAAGTATTTGTGGTCTACGAGGCCGAGTGTGGGAAAGCTAGTGCTGGATGGATCAATATTCATAATAATATAGGAGTGGCCTGGGGAAACACGTTATATATTTTTAATTCTATGTCACACAATGGCATCCATGGCCTTTCATGAGGACTGAGTTATACATTAAGAAAGCCAAAATGTAATCCCCTTTGTACTAGACAGTGTTACACTTGTTTGTGTAAGTTTATGAATTATAGGATAAGGGCCATTTGCCTATCTTGGTTTCTTTTCTTGAATTCGCCTCGGAGTTAATAGTCCTGAAAATTAAGAAATCTCTGAACCTTTTGAAAATGACATACTCAGTGCAATCGTTGAAGTGATTTTAAAACACAAAGTAAAATGCCACCCTTCATTTATCTGAAAGAGGTAAGAACTGCTTCAGGGAATTCTAACTGAAGAAATGCACAAACAGCTATGACATTAAAAAAATAATATTAAAGATATTTGCTACTTTTTATTGAAAAGGAGATGGATGTGGTGGTGACAGCAGTGTGCTCATGTGTGTGTCTATGTATGTGTCCATACATGTATGTGTCCGTGTGTGTGTATTTGGGTATGTGTGTGTGTGTGTGTGTGTGTGTGTGTGTGTGTGTGTGTGTGTTTCTGGTGCTAAAGATATTAGAGGTCTAGAAAATATGATTCAAGATAGTAATTTCCAAGGATTGTATCTTACATATCATTTAAATGAACTATATTTAATTTAATTTTATTCTATGGAAAGAAAATTTCTATTCTATAGGTAAGTTAGGCCTTTCATGTTGCATAATAGAAAGTATGCCTTCAACATATGAGGATTCTATAAAACACATTAAAATTACGCCCACAGTAACATGAATAGACACTTTTTCTTAGAGATTGGCCATTCTATATTAGAAGTAATTTTTCATTGCTATTGTAACAAGAACTTGACACAAACATCAAAAGGAAAACTGTTTTGATGGAACCCTGTAAATCTTTAAAATTGCTAAGTCAAAATATTGACTAAATGGTTTTGCATTTCATTTCCTTTACTCACTCAGTGCTTCTTACACAGTACACAGTTCTTTTGCAATCTTCTGGATCATTTCCTACCCCCTCAACCCTAGAATGATGTCAACATACGTCTGTCCAAATAGATTAACATTCCATCACAATACACTCATTCGGCCTGACTAAAAAGTTCAAGTGCTAATTTGTAGGCTGACCTATGTGGCCACCACATCAAAAATAAATTGCATGTTATTATTGTTTTCACTAACAGACCCTGAGGAGCGGTGTGCCTTCTCTTTGTGCTCTCCTCTTTTAAGATGACATTTATTGACCTGAACCTGCGAGTCTGAGTAACACACATACCGGAGCCTGAAATGCAAGAAATGTTAAGTGTGGTTGAAAAAGCATAGAAACTAGAGACATGGTGGTAAACATGTTTATAAAAATATAAAAACTAAACATCCACTTCTTAAAAAGCAAAACTCTGTGTGTATGAGAGAGAGAGAGAGAGAGAGAGAGAGAGAGAATGAGGAAGATATCAAAAGAAGAACAGAACATTTTAATTTAGTTTTGGATGTGGAAGTCTATGTGAAAGGCAGTATATAATCATCCAGCAATAGTTACAATACTTTTGTCACTCGGTTGTTATTATATTAGCAGAGTCACATGTGATTTTGCTAGGAGTTATACTAGGGAAATTTACTTTTTTTCTTAAATAAAAATTGAATTGGCTTATTTCATAAGTAGGCAGCAAAAGTTAACAATATGTCAAAAGAAGACTGGGCTCTCTTAGAAGACTGCCCTTATATCTTGATCTTTGAGCTTTAAATATTGTAATTGATCTTAAACTTCCCCAAAATATTTGTTCTTATTATTTTCAGCATCACAAAACCTTAGATTGATAAGAACAAGCCATGGACCAAAGAGACAGGTCGTGTTAGGAATCACATAGGCCTAAGTCTAAATTTTAGCTATTAGCGCATTAAATTACCACTAAGAGATTCTATTATGAGAATAAGTTTTTGGTAAATGTACAAATTTAAATGTGAATATATATATGAAAACAGAGTATATAATTAATCTATCAAGGTTATAGATAATCAACAAATCAAGGGTGGTTTTCCGTTGTTGTTGTTTGTTTGTTTTTGAAGAGAGGGTCTCACTCTATAGTCCAGGCTGATCTTGAACTCACTAAGTAGCCCAGGCTAGCCTTGTACTCATGGCAATGCTCCTGCCTCATCCTCCAGAGTGCTGGAATTACAGGAGTGTGCCAACACGCCCGGCTTTATGTGGTGCTGGGGAGTTAAACTCAGGGCTTTTCAAGCACTCCACCCACTACCCTGTTCCTCCAGCTCCAACAAAACAACTTTTATACAAAAGACTTTCACAGACTTTTTGAAAAATAAATGAACTCTTCCTAAAATAAAACTAATTGAACGCACAGATACAGACAAACACACACAGAGACTAGTGTAATTCTTTTGTTAATAAACAAGTTTAAAAGCATAACATTAGTGCCAAGTTGCTCCTAGAGTTTATTTAAGATGCCAGCATGTGTTTTTATCGTGGCTTGCACAGGAAGAAGGGGACATGGGTTCTGTATTTTATGGGAAATGGCAAAGCGCCAATGGCATGGACCCAACGTGCTGTCTGAGTTGTCTGCACATGAATCAGACCCGGAGTAGTAGGTGCTGCATGACATCTCTCATATGGGAAACCCAAAGTCTAAATAAGCAAAAGCACCAGATAGGAGAGTTGGGAGGAATCAGGAAATGGAGCTGCGGAGAGGGAGATGGGCAGCGGGTGAGGGTGCGAGTGCAGGAAGAGTGGAAAGGCAGCAAAGGTGACAAGGTCACCCTAGGTATGTATGTCATCCCGTTCTCCAGAGTGAACGAAACTAGCGTGGCGTACAGGTACATATTGATGAGAGGAGCAACTTTGGGAGGAATGGGAAAACCAAATATACTGCCCTGATTTCCCGTCTCCTCTTGTGATAAAACAGCTAACTCAACCTTACTAGCTGAAGCCCTAACACTAAAGGAGAGTATTGACGAATTAAGACAATAGATGACTGATCTACTGTGTGAGAGGCAACTGTGACATCATAAGTAACACTTGGACACAGTCCATACTTCAGAAAACTCAGTCTGTCAGGTGGAGCAAATAGAAATTGCAAGCCAAAGCGATCATGTAGCGTTGGAGATGTGCACAGGGTCACATAGGTCTGACAAGAAAACACTTAGCTGTATTTGTTTGTATGTTAGCAGGATTTCTGATCAAGTGCTTTATCCAGTCACATTGGCATTCCCTGCTTTCTGTTTGAGCTAGCTAATGCAGACTTAGTTCTTATAATAACTACTTCCTTCGAGAACCATTTTTTTTTCCTAAATGAGATCCCTTTCCCTAACCACATCTACTAATTTTTTGTATCTGTATACCCCTCATTATTAGATAAATATTTTCTCCTTTCATGGAGGCTTTATGACACTTTCTATTTTTTTTTTCCACCACATAGCAGCTTCTCAAAACCTTGGATTGATGAAAAACTAGGTCACATCTGAAGGGATGTTAAAGGTTAAATAGAGTTGTCTTGGTTAGGCTGGAATCAATTCAGCAAAATCACAGAAGTGAGAAATAGGCTTTGGTGTAGAGTGGAGCTGCATAAGCAAAGTGTGCCAGGGAGGCGGCAGCGAAGATGTCAGAACATTTCCAGGAGACAGGCCCCAGCGTGTCTGAAATAATACTGCAAAGAGCGGACGTTTCTTTTTAGGAAGTTAGAAATTGGGAGATGTTAACTTGAGGTGTATAGAAGGGCCTGGTTTGCTTTGCATATACACAATGGCAATGTTTTTTTTTCTGTCCCTTCTTTCATTATACCCTTCCTTCATTTCTTTCTTTTCTTTCTTTCTTTCTTTCTTTCTTTCTTTCTTTCTTTCTTTCTTTCTTTCTGTCTTCTTTCCTTCTTTGTGCTACTGGAGAGCAAGCCCATCACCTTCACACCAACCTACATATCTAGCCTATTTTTAAATTTTTGACCTTAACATAGCATCTCACCACATTCCTTAATGGCTCAGGCTGGCCTTGAATTTGCGATATGCCTGCCCCAGCCTCCCAGAGTGTTGAAAATACAAGCCTGTACCACCAGGTCTAACTGGTATTTCTGATAAGACCAATTTTAGGCACACCAAATCTCTCACAGAAATTATAGCAGTAACAACTAGAAAAGAATTCAAATGAAGCATTTCAAATTTTACAAAGTAAAAACTAATTACTGATAGTATTTCTGTACTGAGTAGATACCTGATAATTAGGAAGTGTTTATTCTGAGCTAACAAAACTGCAAATGCACTGTAGCATATACATTGCTACAAAACTCAATATATTTCAAAGTAAAAGTGACACCTTTGGATAACTGATGACTTTACAAGCATGCAGCTTAAGAAGTACTTTGGTAAAGCTTTGATAAGAGGTTCAGTTATGGTATGAGGATGTGCACAGGGCAGGGAAGGCTTAGGGTAAGTGGGGCATGCCTCCAGGTACCCCAGGAGCTCATGGACCCAACAGGGACTAAAGGGTGAATCTCTCCTGATGAATAAATTATGTATTCTCTGTAGTGAGGGATAACACAGTTCCACAAATCACTTTTTCCTAATTATAACTTAAGTTTCTGATGAAATTAGTTACAGATGTAGGACACCAAATTTTATTCGCTATTTAAAAGCTATCAGTTTTCAAAACTTCTTCACTTTATGTCTAAAAAAATACATTAGGAAACACAATATGAAATATCATTCAGTCAGCACATTATTTAAATAACATCAGGTCAAAATTTCCATCTTTGTATACTTATTAACTTCAGCAAAGGAAGAGTTTAATTTTATGAACACCTAAAATGTTATTTTTACAGATAGCATCTAATTTCATGATCGCATTAACTCTTTGAGGTGGATATCATGACACTGTATGTTGAAATCAAGGAAATGTAGCAAACTAATCACAGATTCATCAAAATATTCAAGTTATAGGAGACACTAGAAAATGGAAAGGTATCCCCTGTTCTTGGATAGGCAAAATATAGTCAAAATGTCTATACTACCTAAACTGATATATAGATTTAATGCAAGCCCTATCAAAATACATACAAGTTTCTTCAAAGAACTTGAAACTACAATTCTTAAATCCATATGGAACCAAAAGAGACCAAGAATAGCCAAAGCAATCCTGAGCAACAAGACCAAGGCAGGAGGCATTATAGTTCCAGACATCAGGCTATACTATAAGGCCATAGTTGTAAAAACAATTTGGTACTGGCACAAAAATAGACAGATAGACCAGTTGAACAGAATTGAAGACGCAGAGACAAACCCAAATACCCTCAAATATTTAATCTTCGACAAAGGGGCCAAATGCATACAATGGAAAAAGGATAGCCTGTTCAAAAAATGGTGCTGGGAAAAATAGACATCCACATGCAGAAAAATGAATCTAGCCACACATCTGTCACCATGCACCAAAATCAAATCAAAGTGGATCGAAGACCTAGACATTAAAACTGAAATTCTAGAAGATAAATTAGGCAAATTTCTAAAAGACATAGGCATAGGCAAAGACTTTCTTGACAAGACACCAAGAGCAAAAGAAATTATACCCATTATTAACAAATGGGATTTTGTCAAACTAAAAAGTTTCTGCACAGCAAAGGAAACTATTAACATCGTAAAAAGAGAACCAACAGACTGGGAAAAATATTCACCACCAACATCTCAGATAAGTTCATAACTAGAATATACAGGGAGCTGAAGAAAAGTAAACCTACCAAAATAAAGGATCCTATTGAAAATTGGGCAAATGAAACAAAGAAGCAGTTCACTCACAAAGAAGTACAAAAGGCCAATAGATACATGAAAAGATGTTCAACATCTCTAGCCATAAGAGAAATGTAAATCAAAACAACACTGAGATACCATCTCACTCCAGAGAGAATGACCTATATCAACAAGTCAAATAGCAAGCAGTGCTGGTGTGGGCTGCGGGGAGAAAGGAACCCTCCTGCACTGCTGGTGGGAATGTAAATTTGTACAACCACTCTGGAAAAGAGTATGGAGAGCTCTCAAAAGACTAGAAATATATATCCCCTTCAATCCAGCGATACCCGTCCTGGTAACATATTGAAAAGAGGCCAAAACAACACACAACAGAGATATATGTATACCTATGTTCATAGCAGCATAGTTAATGATAGCTAAAATATGGAAGTCACCAAAACACCCGTCAACAGACCAGTGGATACACAAACTGTGGTATTTGTACACAATGGAATACTATGCATCAATAAAGTCCAACAGCATGGAGGCCTTTGCAGGCAAATGGAAGAAACTTGAGAATATCATGCTTAGTGAAGTGAGTCAGAAGCAGAAGGTGAAACATTGAATGGTCTCTGATATTAGAGTCTCAGAGCACAACTCCTATGGAACTTAAAACAAAAAACGAAGTGAAAGGGAGATAAGGGTGGGGGAGGAGAGAGGCAGCGGAGGGGAGGGGGAGGGACAAAAGGAGAGTGGGAAAGTCCTTATCACCTTGACAAGAGACATGTGTGCACAAAATGCTCAACTCCATTGTAAACCTTATATTTTGCACATTTACATACCAATAAAATGGGGAAAAAAATTCAGAGAAAGCAGTAAAACCAGGATTCATGAAGAAAGAAAAGGCAGAGCTCTCAAATGTCACCTAGCTGGACCCCTTATCTGTCCTCTCATCTGATAATCTTAGTTCTTTTCTCTTTTATGGTTCTGAAAGTTTTTTCTTTCTTTTTTTTATTTAAGCTCATTGTTTTAAAAAAATGCATAAATGAGATTTCCTACACTCCCAAACTTGGTATGTGCAAATGTAGACTTTCATCTTTTAGAGAAAGTCAGTAACAGAACTTGGATGAGTGGTAGAGGGACAAATGAGTGACTCCCTGTGAAAGGAAACACCTGCATTGCACTACAGACAAGTCAGACGCTGGCCTGGCCTTCAAAAATAGAATGCTGGTACATTAATACATTTGGATGTCTCTTTTTGAGGTTTATAACATGAGGCAATACAAAATGCATTATGAACACTACCAACTCACTCCTACGGTGGAGGTAGTAATTTCACTGCTAGTCACAGACTCTCATGCATACAGTATGGTTTCACCAAAAATTAGGATGACAGGGGTAACAGCAGATCTTCAAAGACTATTGCTGTGGGATGCTTTTGATTATGGCTTTAACTCAAATGTTTACATAGTTCTGTTTTCTGAGTTTGGTTGAAACCATCAATTCTTCTTGATATCTGCTTAAAATTTGATTTGTATTGTTTGTGCTGACAAGCTTAAAGCCTAACTGTATGGTGTCTCTTTTTAATAAAAATGTAGTGATAAGAGTTTGAACTAGATTTTCTTTTAACAAAAGCTTCACTCACTGTTTTTTTGCTAGACAAAGAGAAAGAGATATGACCACAGATATAAATCATTTAATAAATTAATATTGGCAGGATTGATTTTATTCTAAGGTTTTGTTACCTTTTAAGAAAAGCATAGGTTTGCATGATTTTTTGAACATATTTTGAAACAAATTGTGGCCAAGTATTGTGGAGAAACAGATGTAATTTATGGGACACAGAGAAATTATAGAAAAATCCAGTAAAATAAATATGAATGTTGAATAAATCTAAAAGTAGCAGTTCATAAGAAATATTATGATACTCTAATTGAAAGGATTTTGATTGTATAATTATAATTTGAATAAAAATAATTATACCAAAAATGAAAAGAATATAATTAAGTGAGCACTAGTTCATTGTTTTTATTGCCATGAAATCACAAATCAATTGTGTAGATAATAATAGAGAAAGCAATATTAGAGAAAAACACTGAAAGGTGATGTTTTATAGAAAATTCTTCCTAATTGAAACATTTGCTCGTGGAGAGAACGGAGAGGTCCATGAGAATTAGGATGTAAACAAGTCACAGGTGAAAATTACCGAATGACAGGCTTCTTCCCAAGGATAGGGAAGTGGGAGACCATTCCTAGGGAGAGCTGTGCTAGGAGCTGAGCTGCCTGCAGGAACTGCATTGATCTCCACGTATGCATATTCTGTGAGTCATCAGCAAGGTTGGGGTGGGCTTTTTGGCAATGCAGCAAACTGTGAGCCATCTTCTCTAAGTAACCTCTCACCTAAATTCCTATAAGTGACCCCAGGGAACTCACTGGTTCACTAGTAACTTCTATGGTGGAAGTAGTAATTTCGTCACTAGTCACAGACTCTCATGCATACAGTATGGTCTCACCAAAAATTAGGACGGCAGGGGTAACAGCAGATCTTCAAAGATTATTGCTGTGGGATGCTTTTGACTATGGCTTTAACTCAGATGTTTACATAGCTCCATTTTCTGAGTTTGGTTGAAACTGTCAATTCTTCCCATTAACTTGATGTCTGCTTACTATGAATATTTTTTCAGAGTTTTCAACAAGGAGAAATACTTTTCCAAGTCATTGCCAATGACAATGGATAGTGAATGTTATTTACACAGAGAAACCATGGTTCTCGTTTTCAGCCTTCCTTAATTATGGGCGCACCTTTTCAAATTTCTTTCTTTTCTATACCTGTGTTTATGCATTCATTGCTCTGTTTTAAATATCTTGTCAAAAAAATCCAGTTATCTCTGCCTTTCCCAAGATAGTAATCTGCCTAGTCATTACTTTTACCTTCTTAATTTGTCTCTGATGCATTACTCCACTACTTACCTGGACCCCCCTGTTTCCCACTTTATTCTTCAGAACCTTCCAATATTGTAGTCTTTTAATACATGGAAAGGTTTTAAACACTTTAATATCTTTACTGCTCTTCTGCTGTTTTTCATTGCCTTTTTCACAACTATTTTTCTTAAATAACGGTCTGACTTCCTTTCCACTTGGCTTTCATTTGCTCATTTCTCAATTTTGGGTCACTTCTAATACAGTCAATCTAATCACCTTTCCTTAGTTCACATCCAATATGTCGCATATTTGACACAATTCATGACTTCTTCCTTTTAAATCATCTCTAATCTTGTGTTCTAAAACTCATTATTTTATGAAGAATCAAAGATTCACCAGTTTACGCTTTGCTCCAAATCACATGGTCTTAGAGTGGTATTGAACTGGATTCTCTGCCCTAAGAGACCATTGCACAAAAGTGCAAATTGAGTAAATTAAAATTACTATATAGACACAATAAACTGCACATATCTTCTAAAAGTACTTTCAATAACCTATAGAAAAATATTTTCATGAGTGTTTCATTTGTCTTCCATCCTTCTCTCTACTTCAATTATAAAATGCTTGGCTGACTCCTGGGCACGGTATTAGACTCCTAAGAATCCAAAGTGGATATTGCTTAACATAATTGAAATCCTATTGGCCTAAGGTATGAGAATAAGAAAATCAAATTCCTCCAAACAGCTTTTCTATCTTACAAAAAATAAACCCTCGCAGCTCTCCCCAAACACATATCGTGGATAATACGATCAATAATTCCTCTATGTAGCACACTGTCATTCACTTTCTGGCAAATGTACGGTCCTCACTTTAGAAAAACACTGCTTGCCAAGGCAAGCCCGAAATTGACATTCTCAAACCTGTCCCATGTATATTTACAGAGAACTCACACTTCTGTGGGGAGGGTTAGGTTTTAAGCCTAACTCACAAGGCAAAATCAATTTATTTAAAACCATCCTGGACAATTGTTCAGGGGTTTATCACAGTGGCGTGCAAATATTAAATCCCATCGTGCCAACTCCTCCTAAATTAGAATCTATGACTCTTACCAAACAAGCACACCAGACAAAAGACATACCACACCATAAGAGCTTTCTCATATTAAAATATGTGTATTTTTCCCCAGAGTTTGGGTTTGAACCCAGGGCCTTTGCAACTGAGTTATATCTGCAGCCCTTTGTCAATTTTCTTTTTGAGACAGGATCTCACAAAATTGGCTTGAACTTAGTTATCTTGCTGCCTCAACCTCAGAGTGCTTGGACTTTAGGTGTGCATCATCATACTTGGCCAGTGTGTACTTTTTAATGTAGGGAAAAAGGCTTTAAAAATTAGGACTACACTAAGCACTAAGAAGTACTCACAACGTGAGATATGCATGAGCAACTTTAGGAATTATTCATATTTCCATCTTATGTTCACTTAAAGAGACATATCCATTGTCAAGAATCTTTTATAATTGTTTAACATGGTTAATTTGACAACCCTATCATTATTTATAAAACAGGAATAGTTGAATTAACATAATAAACATATAAAAGTTATTTTACTTAATGCATATTTTTCAAAGTGTACATTTATATAAATATATCTAGTACATTCAATGCCTTCATTATATATATCTATTTCAAAAATAATTAAATAGCTAAATATTTTAGTAAAACAATTTGTAAGATATATAATTACTATATAATATAGAATTCATTTGGTTTTGTATTGATGAGAAGATTCTTCATCTTTTGGAATTTTCTAATACATAAGTACTTTTATTATTCTTTCCCTACTCAAGAGTAATTTTATGATTCCTTTATTATCGCCAGAGTTTATGATAGCAAACTAACTGAAAGAGGTCCTGTAACGAGTTTCAGGATAGACGCTGGTCATGCCACAAAGATCAACCCTGTGATTAATGGCCTTGGGATCCAAGCCATGTGAGATCCACTTGACCTCCCTGGGCAAGAGGAGACCGGAAATTGAGCTCAATCATGGGGCTAACTATTCAATTAATCACACTTACAGAGCAAAATATCAATTTATATTGACTTGTTCTAAAAATAATATTAACAATTTTGCTAATATGGATTTTACAAATCATGTATTTCTATGCTCTAAAATTTCAGATTTATCTTAGTTGAGTTGAATGACAAGCTTACAACAATTCTAATTAGAACAAAATTGAGAGTGAATAATAGTCATTTTTTATCTTTATATGATGACTACATATGAAAAATATCTAACATTATATTTCCCACAATTTGGAAGAAACTTGTACTATATCAATTTTTCTATACAAGTAAAAAATTATATTTTAAGATGAGAATTCTGTGAAAAATTTTAGCTTTTCTGCCAAAGTAAAAATGTGCTTTACTCTAGAACAACTGAAATATGCAAATAAACAAAAACCAAAATCACCTAAAATTCTATCATTCTGACAAAAGACTGCATAATAATTTCCATGTAAAATTACTTAACCTTACTGGTCAAGTTCAAATATTGGCTGTAATATCTTGCAAGATATTTTTGTTGATTAAAATATATTTATTTAATAATACAAATAATATATTGTACATGAGATATACTCTTACATGTTTTCCATTTTTAATTTAAGTCAAGCAAATCATTATATTAGACAAATCTGGAAGATTCTTTATTATAAAACTAATAAGGAATCAATAGTAGTAGTAGCTTCTACTTATTGACAATGAATAAAAGAATTATGCTGACCTTTATATATGTTATTTGCTAAATATACAGAACACATGAAGTGGAAACTCTTATTCTATCTTTTATTGGTTTTTTTTTAAGTAAGTCAATTTAAGTCAACTATACAAGACTTTGGAACCAGTAATAGGTAGTAGTAGTAGAACAAGTATTTGAATTCCTGACTCTTTACAATTTGAACCTCAAGTTCAATGCCTGAGGGAATGACCCGAATCTTTGAAGCTCTTTCTCCAAATTCTCATATATAGAGACAAGTTGTTCAGTCATCTCAACTTACGTCAAAATCCAAAATGTTCAATCATTTCTTTCTGTTTTCTTCTCTTACTCCACCTATTACGACCCGTCATGCTTACTTTCAAATATAAAATGACTTTACATATGGTTACATTATATATTAGTTTAGGAACCAAAAATAAAATATCGAAGGATAAGACTGTTTTCACAAAATTCAGTAAAACTTGAGTGAGTGATGTTACTAAAGTTTTTTTTTTCCCTTCCCTTTTTGCCACCTTCATTAAATTTAGAGAACAACTGCTGTGCTGCCAAATTGTGAAACAGGTTTGGGAAGGGGTGATGGAAAGTGGTTTATGTGTAGGGACTGCTGACGTTTTAGAGAAGACAAGTACAATATGCATGACTCACTATGACCCACTAAAAATAATCTATTGTATGTTTTCTATGTTGCCTTGCTTTGGTTGAAGTAATTGATGCATTCTTTAACATATGTCAATTAAGAACAATTTTATTACTGCAGTAAATGAGTAAAAATATTTCTTCATTTAAAAAGTTTTTATATTTTAATGTCATTTGTATATTAATTTAAGTATAGAAACAGTTACATGAATTATAAAAATTGCTCTATGCCTGTCAGGAGGTAGTAGCTCATCATAAAAAGGCAGTTTGAAACTCACTAAAACAAGTGTATTTGTTTATTTCAAACTTTTGACTGGGGAACAAATTTAGATTTATAAAGTGCTTTTTTTTGAAGAAGGACAGTTTAGATTGTGTCTCCTAGTAACTCTTCCTTTTATAGAAGATTCCTTTTATTTGAATAAGATTGTCTTGTCTTATTTTTTTCACGTTAATTTTTTTCTCATTTTACTATGTTATGACTATAAGAAACAGCGGTGACAGCAGCACTTGCAAAAGCTAATTAGAACAAACCGATGTGAAAATCCCAGGTTTGACAATCCCTTGAGTAAAGAGCTGTGGAATATTTTCCTACATCACTCCGGATCCAGTTTCAAGTGTTGACGAGTTACTGCTTTCAGCATTTCTGTACCACACTACAAGCAGTGAACTGGTAATTGAAGGTAGAAAAGAAAAGAGAAAACAAAAATGTAGTAACTTAGAAAATACATGAAGTTAGAACATTAAAAGAAACATATTCACACACGCTGCCAACTTCCTTCATGGTGCTGTTTGGCCTTGCTGCCAGCATCCTAGCAGAGCAGCGTGGCTTACTTGAGGTATATACAGGATCGTCACCTTGGGAGCAAGGAGGCAGATTCTAGTTATGTGACCTTAAGCAAGTTGATCAACTGGAAAGAAATGTTACATGACTTACCACACCAACTTACTGTAAAGAGCAACAGCTAATATGTATAAGTCAACTTCCTAGGGCAAAACATACATACATCCCGAAAACAGTTACAGAATAGTACAGTTGTTTCTTACTTTTTTTCTGGGTCCAGAACAATTTCTTAAGGAGAGACAAGAAACCATATTATAAAGCATATCTACTATGGAATTAATAGAAGAAAAATTTAATGTGCTCCATCTAGTTCTTTCCTACAATAAATGTGGCATCCAGATAAAGTATTATATAATTCTGGTACCTGAGCACAAGCGGTGGACTGAATTCTGGTTCTTGCATTCTTGGTATCCAGGAAAGCAAGGAGATGACCTGTTCTAGGGAACTTCTCAGAACAGGTCATGTAGGTAGCAATGCCTGACTACCCCTCGTCACCCTGCTGCAGCCACAGGGTCTCCTTGATTTGTTAGGGTACATCAAACAGTTCTCTGCCCCAGGAGATTTGCATCTGTGGCTCCTGTCTGGCCCACTCTGCTTTCCACCACTGTTTTTTCCACATACAGGTTGCCCTGTCTTTGTTATTTTAAATAAGATCTTCCCCTCTTTACCGTGGTCTCCCGATTCTCCTTTCTTTTCCTCTACTTCATTTGTCATCATTTGACACTCTCGATATTTACTTTTTAAAATTTATTTTCCAACTTTTCCCCTGAGAAGGTAAGCTCCTGTACAATACTTGCCTTGGCATCCTTACTGCCAAAAACAGTGCGTACTACATGGCACATACCCAAGTGCTTAATTGAATAACCACTAAATGCAGACATACTCTGTATTTGTGCACAATTTGTTTGGGGCTATTCGCTTTCCTGAGTATAAACTAAATATAATAGGTCATAACACCATCTGGGGTTATGTTCTATGAGCATTATTATTATTATTATTATTGCTGTAGTCCTCTAGTAGCAATGAGCCTTCCTGATGGTCTTCAATTTTTTTTTTAAATGAGAAGATTCAAGATTCTCTCAAGGATTACCTGATTTCAGTTTTGCAGAAAAGGAGGAAAAGTCATCCAAAAATGCTATTTTGTTTGATTTTATTTGAAGCCAGAAGGCAAATGAATACTCTAAGGCTAATAAAAGACATGTGAAAGATACAAGAACCAATTAGAGGGACACCACCTGATAATATTTGGTAAAACTTGATGCAGAAGACGACTGTAACTAATTTTAATGAAATGAAGAGAGAAAACTGAGTGAACTTTGCATATTTTGAATAACATCTTGTATACAAAGCTGAACTCTAACCTCCTTACCTGACAGCCATGGCCCTCTAACGGCCATGGGATGGGGGGGGGGGGGGGGGGGGAGGAACAAAAACAAAAAACAAAAAACAAATTTTTGTGTGTGAAAATCGGTGCTTAAAATCAAAAATAAAGTTGTTTTTACTTCATACCTTAAGATGTCCTCTGCCTAAAGCTTTGAAAGACTGATAGGCAGTAATGCTTATTATAGTACTATTTTTTGTAGAATCATTACATTTCATAGTTAAATTTGCCTGTTTCATTCTCAAAAAGTGTAGTATAGTAAGCATAACAATCAGAGAGCATAGTTTGAACACAGTAATGAGAGCAATTTGTGGATCTATTAATGAGAAAGAGCATAGTAAATTGAGCCAGAGAGAGAGAGAGAGAGAGAGATGTGTTGGCCATAAGAAACTTGTATTACAACCATTCTTAACTCTGATCATTGATAGTTCAGTTAGTTCATTGTCATGTTTAGTTTAGTTGGAACCATTGTGCATGCACAGCAAAATAAAGCTCTTCTTTAAGGCAATTTCACTGACTATAACTGGAAGGCATAATAGAATATTCATCAAAACCTTCAAAGCAAACTATAATTCAGTCCAGAATCATCAGTGGATGCAGAAAACATTGGGGCACTGTTCTAGAATGAGAAAGTATAAAGAAAAAAACAGTCAAAATGTACATTTTGATTGAGCCCTTCTCTTAAAAAAAAAGCAATATAATATATTGCTAGAAAAATTAAAACATTGAATATTGACTGCTGATTGGATGAAACAGAGAAAATACTGCTCATTTTTCCATGCAACACTATCATAAATTTACAAAATGGTGTTTTACTTTTAGGAGTTCACACTGGAATGCAACAATGTATAAGTTCCATGAAATTGTTCAGAAAAAAGCAGAGTCAACACAAACAAGTCTTGTAATGATGATTCAGGATTTCAATGCACTTTCATTTCCACCACTTTTCTGAAATTTTTACATAACATAAAGTTAATATAGCAGTGTTAGAACTTTGAGAATCTGAAGTTTGCATAAAATATATCTGTATATGAATTAAAAATGCAATGAATAAGTAATTATTAGGCTTATGCAAGACTGAACAACTTGAGAATTATTGAAATTTCAGAAAATGATAATTTGTGAAACAGAGCTCTGTGCACCATGAAATGTTTAGCAGTATCACTGCCCTTCTGCCTGTGTGAGGAAGATTATCCCCTCAAATCACAAGTATCAGTAGATAATATCAAGTGTTTTACATTGATAGGATGTCTGTCTTGCTGAAAACTACTGCCTTACTCTTTTTGGGGGAGGGTTTACTATTTTCTGCCATCTTACATATTGATACTTTACAAAAGTGTGGAAAATCAAAATTAATTATAAATTTTGTAAATACCAATCTTCCATCCAACACTCATGGAAATATATAATTCTATTGTTATATTTGTGGATAATAAACACTGAAAAATAATAAAGGAGTTATTAGACTTTGCAAACACATTGATATTTTTTTAAAATGTTGCTTTTTCTACATTTCTACAGTTAATAGACTCTAATTTTATATACACCTGACTGTTTAAATTTGTTTTTACATGTAAGAATTCAAAATTATAATTTTGTCTATAGTGTATTTCATATGGTAAAGATATTCATTTAAAGCAAGAAAGCTATCAACAAAATTGTGTAGAAGAAGCTTTTAAAATCCTTATTAATCCATATCAAAACTTAGATAATTCTCAAAGGTCTTAAGATGGAGCAAAAGTGAGTGTTGGGTCTCTTTCATAATGGCTTTGTGACACTGATTCCACAAACCTGGGTACATCAAAATTGAAAGAACTACACTCAAAAAAAATCTGTATGTGGACTTATAAAATAGCCAAAATAAATGTTCTCTTAGAATTTTAACTATAGCACTATAAAAATAATGCTGAATGAAGTTGTATTTGTAGGAGAGTTTGTTTTTATTAAATAGCAAGGGTGAATTTTTAACATTATAGATGTGTCCTGGGAAGTCAGTAAAATCTTATGACTACAATTTAAAAAATTTTTGTACAATACATGATACTAGGAAAAACAGTTTGATTGGAATAATGACATAATTTACTAACTTACATAATTTTAAACATTATATAAATGATACGCCCCAAATTGCAAATATGACTACCTTTAGATTTTTCAGGCTATGTGTGAATAGTTGGTATAAATGTTCCTGTGTTTTCAAGGTAAATGGCAGAGGTGCAAGGCGAAACTTAATGACTGAAAAAAGGGAACGATACAAAGCAAGGGAAAATTTGCTATGGCTCTTTCTTATCTCTGAGTACCTCAGAGTTCACACACATTCTATTCACTATGTAGAGGTGTGTGTGTGTGTGTATATATATATATATATATATATATATATATATATATATATATGTATGTATATAGCAATATACATATATATTAGCAATATACATGTATATGTAATATAACAATCTTCATGTGTCTGCTAAGAAATCTTTACAGGAATTTAAGCTTCCCTTCTCCGATCGCAGTTGATGTTAGCAATAGCACATCTGTAGGGGAAGCTGCAGAACCACTAGCAACGCTCCACAGCTCACCTCCTTTCTAGATTCTATCTGTTGAATAGAAGTCCCACACTGATGCCAATGCTTTCATCTGGTGTTTTCACACTGTGCTTGCTTTTAAACCACCACAATTATTATGTCCTCCTTCACTTCTTGACTAAGAAAATACAACCTCCTAAACAAGTATAGAAAAGGGCAATACGACTTCAATCACTGATACCAGAAGTGTCAACATTGTTAATTATAATGCTCATATTAAACAGTAATTAATTATACTCTTTAACTATGTTAAATGATTGCTAAAGAAGATTTCAATAACCTCAAGTTTCCATCAAGGCCAATATTTCTTACTTACTTAGAGATGGTTTAGTATTTTCACTAACATGAAGAAAAGAGTCTTGAGCCATTTCAGGCTGGAAATAATTTCATAGGAGTTGTGTGACTGGTCATCACCCTCTCATTTGAACATTAATTATTTTGTCAGATCTATGGTTATGATTTGGCTTTCAAGAAGACAGATGGTACTCAATTGCACATTTAATGTTACATTTTCTAATATCACAATATTAAAATAGTTATCATCAGCTGCATATTCATTTCTGTAGACACTCAGGAAAAATATCTTTCAGATTTTTTTAATCCACTTCTGTAAAAATCCAGAAGGTTGCATACTCCGCCTTTCCATCTGGTCATGTATTGTTTGTTAATATATCTTTGTTAGAATCGGGGAACTAGTGGGAAGTCTAGGTAATATATCATATTTATATTTGATAGCAAGAGATAATCCATTTTTAAGTAGCTATTTTATATTCCAGACTGAAACTACATGAACCACTATTTACTCTCTTCTTGATGCTTAAGAAAGCATAGTAGAGTTTTCAAATATTCATATTTTAAAAATAGTTGGCAAATTTTCATTAAAGAGAAAACATAATTTGGAAAGAAAATCCTTACTCCTATGCTAATGTATTTACCATCCCAAAATAAAAATTATCATCCTTTAGTTGCATTTACTAAAAGCAGACAACTCCCTTTTTAGAAAGCTGATCCCCCACATATCCTTTCCTTTTCAGTTTTCATAATAAAATATGTTCAAATGAATTTCTGCCTGTAGTCACCATGTTGTTCTTATAATTTTCTTTTAATCTACATCCCCATGGTAGGGTTTGCATTCAATGAGTTGCATGCTCATTTACAAAAACAAAATTCTAATATAACTTAATATGTGGTTTACACTGCTAATATACAAGTTGCATTTTGTTGTGAGCTCTTGTGTTTGTATTACTTATATTGTTGCACATCAAATTATACAAAATTTAGAAGTTTAAAACAAGGATTATATGTTACCTCTTACCAGATGGTCAGCATTTAAGAATGGCTTCATTTGGTGGATCTTCCCTGAAGCCTCTTGCAAGGCTATAACCTCTACTCATCAAGTCAGCCACAAAAAGGGTCTACCGAAGATTTGACTTCTGCTAGAGGACAGGCTTCCAAAAGTGTTTCAGCCACATAACTGGCACGTTGGCAGTGGCTACTGGCTGGGGTAGTTAGTGCCTCCTTATGTGGCTTTTCTACAAGGCTTGAGTGTTTTGAGCATGACAGATGGTTTGTGCAAAACATCGAGAAGTCAAAGTAGAAGTTTAAATATATTTAAGATACCATTTCAGAAGACACTCACAGCTACTTACACCATACAATATTATTCACACAGAGTCAGCTCTAATATAACTATGAGGTCCACATAGGTAAGAGATCACAGGAGGCAATGCTCCTGGAGGTTAGCGGCCAAGTCATGTGTGTTACTAATAACATTAGTATTCTATTGTTACTGCCATCACCATGATGACCATACTGATGATGACTACCAGCATTTTTTCATGAAAAAATGACTATTGATTTGGGGATGTAACTCAATGTTAGAGCACTTATCTACCATGAATGGAGTTCTGAATGTGATCCTTGGTATCAAAAGAAAAAGAAAAACTATGTTTGGGAATTTATATAATTTCACGTCTTTACAGTATTTCTATTAGACAGGTATTCTTTTTCTTTTATAGTAACAAAACTAAAATTCAGAGAATAAGGAATTTCCTCAAAGTCATTTAGACAGTAAGTGGCAGGACAGACACTCAAATTCCAAATTTCACACTTTTCTACAACTCCAAGATTCTGCCCCCCCCCCACCCCCCCCCAGAAAGTACTGCCTGCTCTGTGACAATTCTGCTACATAGAATAAGTTTACCTGGTTTCTTTTAGACAATTTGTGCATATTTATCTAGTCATGAACTAATGATGATTAGTGACATTCTTAATGATTTTGAACTTTTATCAAAGTGTGTCTGTCTACTTGCACATAGTAATACTAAGACTTACATGAAGGCCCCTAGATTATGATCAAACATACAGGAAAGAACTATTTGGATGTTCGAGAAGTAATTCCCTCAGGAGCAGCAGTCATAGTACCTTTTTTATAATGGACACTTGTTACGTTTTGTGCAAGTGGCCCTAAAAGGCCTGTATATTAAATGCTGAAACCCTACCTCATGGTGCTTTGGAAGATGAGACCTTAAAGAGGTAGATCCAAGTGGAAGTAAGTTAGGTCATGGAGGAACGCTATTAAGAGAATATCGAGATAATGATGCATTCCTTGTCTTCCACTTTGGTGTATTGCTTGGCCGCAGAGCTAAAAGTGTTGTGGCCAACAATTCAAAATCATTAGCCAAAATAAACTTCAGCCTTTCTCTCTCTCTTTTTTTTAAAGTTATCTCAGGTATTTTTTCCAAGGTAACGAAAAACTGACTAATACAACACACATGTAAACCAAATTCTACTTTAAAATCAGAATTTTGCAATGGACCTAGCTAGTCAAGTGCATAGGAATGAAGAATCTAATGATTCTCTTTCATTTTATATAGTATCTTAGTGACAGATGGATCCTTAGTTAAAAAAAAGATGGGTATTATTTTTGACAAGACAATATATTAAGTCTGAATTTGGGTTGAGAATTCCTTGACAAACATATGCCCTAGAGGAGATACACACTAAAGGTCATCATTACAGAGAATGCGACTTCAATTTAATTAGCTTATTTTTGTACAAACAAAAAGGTATTTGAAGACTTTACATCTCATGCATGACTAGATTTGAAAATTGCCACATGAAAGAACTTACTGAAAGACTTCCTTACAAGTTAAAGTACATCTCCCTAAAATACCTTTTATTGTGTTAAACATGCTTCATTTTCAGCCACTATTTTTAATCCACAAAACTTCTACACAGACATCACTTGACATTTGGCTTAAAATTGCGAACTTCCTGGTCTTTACATATTTTCTTAATTTTTTTTTTAGATTTGACAGTTGATACTCTGCATTTTCTGACAATTATGTATTCTAGTGTTCCTATATTATGTTTCAGAGTTCCTGTATCAATTCTAAATTCTTTTCCTCTGATCTGGAACAGAAAAGGGATAAAATAAACTAGAGCCAACAACAAAGTTTGAATATTTAGTTGTAGTCATGGGAAATAATTATTTCTTAAGATATAAAGTATTGCACTGAAAGACTTGACATTTTAATGATGACATCAATTTAAAAAAATAGTGCTTCAGGTCATGTTTTGTTTTGGGCATGTTTTGTTCCATGCTGAATAATAGTTCTATGCATTATCTTCTAGATCTTAAAGATGATCCCTAGCTATCATTGTGTCCATTCACATTTTATAAGTTAAAACATCCCATGAAGTCAGAGAGATTGCCACATATTCAAAAGAAAGCAAGGAATGGCTAACCTGGAAGCAAATGTGAGTTCAGTCGCTGTACTCTGTTGCTATAGACTATGAGGACTTAGGGGTCAGTACTAAAAACTTCAAGAAAGCCTGTGAGAAAGTGAAGCTAATTTAAATGGAATGAAAATACATACACGAAGCAGGTTGAAATGTACTCTCAAAAATTTTAGCGTTTTCACAAAATATATACGTAGATCTTGACATCATTTAGTGAACACTGAATGTAAAGACATTTATTTCAAAGTATGAATTGTATTAAATTTATGTAATAATCTTTACAAAAATATATTATTTCTTTCCTTGATAACTTGTTCCCTCCAAATAAACAATAGCAGTGACCATAATATGTGACTATAACAAGCTTAATCATTTGTCTTCTGTTGGATAATTCATGTTTTAAAGACACAATGTTAGCACATAAATTGAATAATCAAAACACAAATCTTGCTAAAAAATAATATTCTGTGGCCATTTAGAAAATAAGTACTTTTATGCATGTGGACATGCATTGAGCATTCCCAATCTGTTTCCCTCATGTATTTTTGTGTTCCTAAAGAACTCAAACAATGCGAAAACAGGTAGGCATCATTACATTTGTAGCAATTATAGTGAAAGAAGTAAGCACCACATTTTATAAGATCTCAACAAAGGTGGTGAGGAGGAGGCTAAATTGTGGGACTATGATGCATTTGTGAAAGACATTTTGCATTGGACTTCAAAGCATAAATGAGATCTGGAGGAATAAAGTAGAAAATGGCAAAGGAAGGAAGTTTTGGACTCAGTAAGAAATAAACAGAAGTAATAATACAGATTTTTTTTTGTCTTTAAGTCTGAAAGTTGACTGTGGTATATCTCTTCATAGCAGGAAGGAGCATATTGAAGAAGTTGGGACAAACCAGACTGAGGCAGAAGGTCACTAGAAGGCAGTGGCTAAATGCAAATCAGGTTCGTCCAACCGGACTTCCTCCACTTTAATGCACACCTTTAAGACAGGGGCATAGCATGTTTGAGGACAGACTGAGCTACATAGAGCCTGAACTCCTAAGGAAATCCTGTCTCAAAAAAGGAGGGGCCTAAACGGGGTTGATATATTATATCTGTAGAATCCAAAATCTACTCTGATTACTACTCCATGTGTGACTCGCACATCTTTCTCTGCCTATGTGAAACTTCATAGTCCCACCCTCTGTTTTCATGCACTTTGTTTTGTATTTCTCTTAGGACTGATCCCCACCAAGCACACCACAGAAATTCCTAATTGTTTATCTATTTCATTCTATTGGAGCTTTATTTCCATCTTTCTCTTGTTTGTCATAATTTATGCAGAAAGTGGTACATAATAGAAGAATCAGTTGATAAAATTATCATGGGGGTTTTTCTTTAGGTGTTTCCCTTATAATTGTAAGAACTTTTTCTTTTGTCCAATATGCTCATCTATTCATTGTCTAAGTAACTTATTCATTGCTGAAACACAAAACCTGAGGAAAGATTTATTTTAGCTCACGGTTTCAGAAGGTCTCACACAGTCCATCCATGGAGCAGCTGGCAATAGTTAAGGCACATGGCAGAGGCTGGACAGCTACGTATGCACTGCAGACAGGAACCGACTGAAGCAGGAGCCAAGCCAGTGTCTGGAGATTCAGGCAAACCCTGAGTTTTTCCAGGAAGAAGCTGTAACAATGTTCCTTCGTCCTTCCTTTACTTAGTTCATGCTGTCAATTGGGCCACACACACCCAGGCTGGGTGACCCTCCCTCACTTCCTGGACCACAAGTCAACAACACGCATCTCAAAGCTCCATCCTGGGCACCCTTCATTCTCAACAAATTGAACCATTGCTCCAGATCAAGCCCCAAACATCTACCCCTTCTAGCCGGGCCTCACCTCCCAGCAGCATAAGGTTCCAGAGTTACCCCACTACACCCAAATATATGAGGTTTTTAGGGAAACTCCAGGTCCAAACTTCTTCATAACTTTATATTGCTTGCAATCAGAAGCCTTTGCTTGATAAAATGCTTCAAGTTCATTTTCTTACCAATCCTGAGAAATGTATTTGTTATTCTTATTATTCTTTTTAAAATAAAGGAACAGAATCTCAGCAATATTCAGTATGCATTTTTGCAGATTTCTCATCAGACATGGTATACAGTAATAGTATTTTACAGTCAAAAGA
Organism: Ctenodactylus gundi; assembly: GCA_004027205.1. Taxonomy (NCBI): domain Eukaryota; kingdom Metazoa; phylum Chordata; class Mammalia; order Rodentia; family Ctenodactylidae; genus Ctenodactylus; species Ctenodactylus gundi. The sequence goes on from PVKB01001857.1 coordinate 312,322, forward strand.
TTTTTTCTTTTGTGTGAAAAAATTTAATTGGTCTCTCATCTGCATTTTCTGGACGTTACCTAATGCTAATACCTTTCCCTAGCCTTCCTTCTTCAGAGTTATTTTTCACTTAATAGATTATGTTGGCAACCTTATAGGTTAAACATTTTTCTATTTCTTGAAAGTATCATACACTAAAGGCTGTGTTACATGAAATTAATGCAATGTGGGAAATAATTTTCAAGATGTATGATTTTATGACATTTCTTCACATTATATAATTTTTCTGTTTTTACTATTTGCTTAGGCTATAAATGAACTATGACTGTGCATCTCATTATTGTCTACAACATTTCATTGGTTAAGATTTCCTTATATTTATCTTTCATAATACCATTTGCTATTAGTGGCTAAAATGAGCACAGGCTTGACAATATCTAATAATCTAAAAATGTATTAACTTTATTTTACTGATTGTATGAGGCTAAATATCTTCAAGTTTGCATAATCAAAGAACATTATTCATTTCATATATATTTTAGAAGGATATTATATATTAAGCAGAAGAAAATATTCCAAGTAAGAAATAAACAGAAAAACTGTAAACTACATTTTCTTGTAATATGTCTGTAATAAGTCATCACAAAAAACATTAAACAAATCATAATTTTCAGTCACTTGTATTTTCTTTTATAGAAAAGGAATAACATTTTGATGAAAATATTATTTCTGTTTTTGTTACTACAAAGATGACTCCAGTTCACTCTGTTTAACTTTGATCTCATTGGCAACTCAACATCTAACTTCCATTAATAATTTTGCAATATCTGCCAATTTCTATTCACTTTTTAAAAGATAATCACTGCAACCAATTTACTAAGAACATTACAAACCCGTGTGTCTAAAAGTGACCTTATTCCCAGTGCTATTTGATATTTATTTTCCCCCAAATAGGCATATTTTCTCCCACCTTTCCCACTCTCCAGAAGCATGTAGTACTCTTATGTTGTTTAAAGCGCTTTTGCTGAAATTATTTGAATGAGGTCATTGGATGTGAGTTGCGTTGACTTTCTTCCTATCAAGTTTCTTCCTATCTCTTTACCCATCTTTTCTCTTCCTTATTTCTTACATGAGAATTAAGCACAATTCCTTCTTAGTCTAACATATCTTTTTTTTTTCTTTATCTTCACCCTTTTTGAAGTCTGTGTCTGTTCTGAATCAGTAAACTTGGTAAGGATCAAAGAAAATCTACATTTTCTTCATCATTATGCAAATAACCTAGCAGCATCTTGAAATAAAAGAGAAAGTATAAATCTATGGAAACCAGTCAGTCATTGCCTTTTAGGGCTCCATGCTAGTACAAGAGCCACACTGTTCACACAAGCCTCTGTTAAAGGAGAATTAGTTACATAATTTCCCTCCACTGAAAATTGTGTTGAACAGGTGCATTATGACTCAATTAAGGGGCACAAGAAAAGGCATGACTAAGTATATGAATGTCTAGAGGTATGGCAGTTTTAGAATTGCAAGATAAGGATTACTAAAAATCTCAGAAACATCTGATGGAGAAGCTCAGTGTAGGACATTCCCTTTGGCCAGCCAGAAAGCATGGCTCACATGTGTTCTAAACACTTTTTTTCAATTTATGCTTATGCTACAATTAATATTCTTTCTTAAGGTCATTTGAAACTGACAAATTTGTGATAACCCTATTATTTATACCATAATGCCTATGCACTTTGCATTATTCTCTATTGCGTTATTTATTTTAGCATCTTGTTAATTTTACCCCAATCTTTAATAAGTATTTCCTTTATAAGAGAAAAGCATATGCAAATATTTGAAAAATATTGTATTGTTAAAGTATGAATCCTATCTCTAAATATCTGAACTTTATACAACTGACATTGAAACAATATAGTTAGACAAAGATGAAGTATGGTTTTGTAAACATAGTGAATTTATATTTTATTTATAAAAGCTAATAGCTTTTAGCTTAAAAGAAGTCTTCCTTTTTAACTTCTTTGAAATATGCATCAAAATATATCTGTGACTTGCTATAAATATATTGTAACTTCAAAGACTGATCATGTAGGAAAGTAACTTAATAAAGCGCTAAATAAGATTTTTTAAAATACAGCCTGAAAGGAAGTAGTATGTTACAGCTCACCTGTAACATGACATTATAGGTCACAACTGTCCATTTTGCTTTAATCTTATTCTGTAGAAATTATTCAAACCATTTTTTCTATGAACTTTATTACTTTCTTCACAAACATAAATAAAATTGAGAACAATTAACCTTCAAGAGTTAGAGCATGGTTCTTGCTTCCCAGGTGGTTGCTTGATTTTTGTTTTCATTTAACCAATTTCTTTTTTATATTATAACTTATTTTCAACTAATCATATTCTTTAAAGACACCCACAATAATAGTGATTTTACTGACATTTCTTAATATAAATGTAAAAATCTTTGTACATTGCATAGTATTACTTTGTGAGTATTTTTAGTGCAAAATTAGTCAATTTCATGAGTGAATGATTTTTTAACTTTGCATTCACATATGTGAAAAACTAAGATGACAATGAAAGTCACAAAGAAAATGCAAAATTACCAAAAGCAATTTAAAAGTTCAAAAATATAGTTATAAAAGTAAACCAATATAACTTTTAAAGGGATATGTAATATCAGTTCTAAGAAGGCATATATTTAATAGTTTAAATTTTTTATATAAAATGAAGTCCTTGAAAAGTAAATGCAATGAATTTTAATAAGCTTATTTAACTTCTATAGGAAGTATTTACAATGATAATTGTGCTTAAAGCATTAATATTTTCTAAATTTAAGATGATCCGAGGAAAAAGATAATTAAAGATCACGAAATTAATTATGCTATTGTTTAAAAAAGTGCATTAATCACTAAAACAATACACTGATCTTGACGGCCATCATTATTGAATGCAAACATTTTACATGGATTGGCTTTTTATGATAACTTCATTATCACAAGGACGTCATGACTTCAACGTTGAGAAAAATGAAAATAGAGAAATAATTTCATGTGTTAATAACTGGCAAATGGCAAAGCCTAGAGAGGAAACACATGTTTAATTCTGGCTAACAGACTCTTAACTATTACAAAAACTTTTTCTTGAGAATAGTCTTTATTATTTACAAAATATTTTGAAAATTTGAAATATACAAATAACTAGTAGAATAGCAGTGGGGAGAGTAATAGTAAGGTACAACTAAAACAGTACTTGAAAATAGGATTATGTAATTGAAATCACCCAATTTATAAAAATAATCTTTATTATACATCTTTAAAATCAAAATATTTTTGTATCACTATTCTAGAGAACAGAATTATAGGCTATTTTGATTTGGGGGTAATTTTTCTCAAGGTGACACTAAAATGTTTTGAAGGCAGAAACCAAGTGTTCCATTCAACATTGTTAAATTCTGGCATAAAGGGAACACTCAAGAAAGCGAGCCAATTGAAATAATGAATTCATAATGGAGGATTGACTGTAGCATGTCTCCAACTTACACATGAATTCACTCACAAGCCTAAGCATCTTTTACATGGCAGGCATTAGAATATGTGTCAATAGACACATGTAAATAGTTAAGCAAAATAAGTTATTTGCTCTTTGTGAGTTCAGAATCTAGTAGTGAAGAGAAGACTTAAAAAAAAAAAAAAACCTAAATGTAGTATAATGACCAACCCAATTGCCATACAATAATTATGTAAAGGAAATACAGGGACAGGAAAACTAAAGATTCAAGGATGATTTCTAGGAGGAGGTTGAAAAACAATCTTCCAAAATGTGTTTACAAGATAAAGGCCACACACATCCGCAAGATCATCTAACTTTCAGTAGGCTAAAGGGTGAGATTCTAGGAGAAGGTGGTAAAGAACATTGCTTCCCACACGTGTTTGCAAAACAAACAGCATAAACACTCAAAATGGTGATAATCTGGAGAAAGGCAGTGCATCCTGAGGTTTCCTTCCCTACCCTATCCCCAGCCTCCTCGTTTCATTTACTTCTATGGTGTTCTGGACCCTGTAGGCAGATGTCTCCCACGTTTACATCAACTCCTCAGACAGATCCCTCTCCTGGGAGCCCAACCTGTGTTTCCAACTGTCTACTCAATCTGTCGAAATCTGAACTGAACTCAGTGTATTGTTTTCCAAACTTATTCTCTCTATATATTTCTCTCTTTCACTAGATATGTTGGAATCTGCAATATTTATGTGTCTCCCTTAGTCTCCTATATTCAGCAAATTCATAATTGTTTTGAAGGGATATGTTAAAGAAATTACCCTTGTTTTCAGCTTCTCTTGGGTCACATCGTTGCCATTTCTGCTGTGGCCTACAGACCACAGATCTTGAGGCTGCTACTGTTGCAGCTGCTGTTTGGGATTCTTTCTAACCACTAGGTACTGTGCTCAGTCCATGAAGTATTTTATCTTTTAGGTAGTGTAACCCTGTCTCAAAACAAGTAAACAAACAAACAAACAAAAACATTATCTCAAGAGCCTCCCAGAACTTTTTAATTCCAACTTTTCTGCTTTTCAGCAATTGGTTCCAAAGACATAGATATTTCATCGAGTCATAAGTGAAATGTGTTTATAGAACCCCCAGCTTGGGAGTTTTGTTATTTATTTGAATTGGGAGGCATCTTAAATAAAGATCCCACCACATCTAAACTAGGCGGAAGAAGACATTTGTCATTTCTATTTGTAATTCAATTTAACACCTGTCTGTTCCTTATGGCTAGATACTCTGCTTGAGTGCTAGCGATATAAGCTGGAAAAAAAAGCACATAGTTCCTGCCTTTTGTGACATAAGGACTAGCAGATTTCTACTAAGTAGACACATCTGCAAATGGAAAAGTAATGACCGATTTTTTAATCTGGAGCCCCAGGGATGGTCATTTACTTTTATAGTTGTTTTCATTGACACACAGAGAATACTTAGCAAAGGTATAACAAAATTTCTTCCTCAATTTCTCTTTATGTCCTTTAGTGAAATTTAAGAAGATGAATATATTGAAAATGAAATTATGATAAAATTATTTCTAAGAAGAATAAACCATGTAAGTTAAGATGAAATGAGACGATACAACTAAATACAAGTCTTAAGTTTGAAAATTCAATGTAGCTATATTGTAATATTTGAAGTCATGAAGCCAAATTTTTATGTTTCTTCCCTACTACATCTTACTTTTGCTGCTACATTTAATTATCAATACCTTATTTAGGAAGCAGATAAGGTGAGATATCAGGATTTTTGTGTTCACACCCCACCTCAGAGAGAAACTACACTCCTTGCTCTCTGTGTTACTCTGCGTCATCGCTTTGTTTCCTCTGCAAAGCATGGAAGTGATGGTACCTCGTCTGGATTATTTTGAAGACTACTGAATCGTTTTCTCTGTTCCAGCCCAGGTATTATTCAGAATTCTAATGGAAGGGCACATTCGATCTTGCCATTTCTCATTTAAGTCTCAAATACCAAGTCCTAGATGGTGGGGATCATAGTCAGATTCAAGTTTATATTAGGATATTATGCATGCACTACTAGACGCTCCATGTTCTCAGATTATGTCCCCGTTATACTGAACTCTGCTTCTCAGACTCTAGTGAGTATGGAGCTTTGACCATGCTGCCACATCAGTCAGAAACACTTCTTGAGTTATCACTCCCAGTTGTAGTCATAAATATGCACAATTAAAGAAAAAAGTCTTAATTCTCCCATTTAGCTGGGAATTCAGACTGTATTTCCATATAACCCCAGGACCAAAGAATATTTTTTTATTATTTCTATAAGGCAAATGTTATTTTCCTTTCATCTTTACTATTTTAGAGTAGGTGCCAAGCATTGATAGACATTTCTACATGCAGTATAAAATTATCAGTAAGAAGCTATAAAACACTCCAAATAATAAATAATACTGGAGCAAAATGATAAAATATACAAGATCTAGTTGTTTGATAAAAATTTAGAATAGCTCACACTGATGTGATTACAAAGCTAGCTTGTTCCATGACAAATACCAGCGATATCGTTTGAGTGAAAATACTTCATGAAATTCTGAGCTTCACCTCACTTATTCCTTTTTTAAATACCACAAGTGCTAATCCCGAAGTGGGAAAACCTATACTCACCAAAATTTTTAAATGCCCTTAAATAAAGTGAGAAAAAAATAATAAAGAGGACAAGTACATAAAAACAAAATATTCTAAAAATATTTGGCTACCATTTTATTAAATATAGCAAATATCAAGCCTTTATTTGATAATGCATGTAACTCTTACATATTTGGAACAATCCCATTTTGTGTGTTATACAAACGGGTAGTATTTAGCAACTTTTCCTCTCTGTATTGATATTAATATGCTGCCTCTACTAATATATGACTATGCCACACTCTCTATCAATATATTCAAAATAAAATAATGTATGATGATAAAATTTTCTGTTTTGATGCTTTATTTTAAACATTTGTTCCTGATTATTAAATAATGATATTGGTGGAATCTATGTGTGAGAGATTTAGTTTAAAGTTCATTGTCCCTCTTCATATATAGTTATGCCTCACTACATACCTACAAGTTGAAAACAATCTGTTGCCTGTTGTGGTACATTTTTATATTTTACTCATTTATCTTTTAAATACTTACCTTAGACAAAACAAAAATAAAATAAAAAGAGAAGAAATATTGGTGGTATCTGGTGTTAGAAACACATTAGTGGAGATTGTGTGAAAGCCTAATTCTACAGTGACTTGAGTAGGCAGAGAGGATCAAAGGAAGCAGACAATACAGCTTCTGGGGTGGATGGGAGCTTTGTGGAAGAAATAGCTTTTGAAGTGAATCTTTAGGACAAAACAATTTCATTGGGCGAGTTCGGCGCAGAGGCAAAGGCAATCACACAGGTGCGCGTACACTTTTCTGAGGAAAAACAGTATGTCGCACGTGCTCCAAACCCCAAAAGGTATTTGTGTAAAATTAGACTAAAGAGCTGAATCTCTTAAAGAGAAGGGAAACGTATTATTTTAAACAAGGAAGGGAAACATCATTATAAAGTATTTCTCTGGTTTTCAGTGGGTGTTAAGGGGCCACAGTGTTAATCGTCTGCATACACAAGTTTGATGTGTGATGCTTTGAATGCTAACATTAGAGCTAAAGAAAGGTACCTACACAGCAATAATTGCCTGTGAGTTAAACACGTAAAGCTGCCTCTGTCCGAAATCGCTTTAAAAAAATTGTAAGCAGTTTGCTTTTTATAATACTAGGAATTGAACTACAAGCCTTCACACTTGGATCCATTCTCAGCATTTTAGAATTTGTATATGCTTATAACACTATTATTTCAAATAATTCTGTCATAATAAAGAAAATAATGACAATATAAACTCAACTAAATAAACCGGATGACAGAAGTTACAAGGGGGCTATTTCAACGTATTTTGGCACAGTGTCTCACTAAGTCACTCAGTTACCCAGGCAGGGCTCTAAATTATAATCATCCTGTTTCAGCCTCCTAGAGAGCTGGGATTGCAGGTGTGTCCCAACATACTTGGCCTCTACAGCACACTACTGTTATTTTTGTACAAGAGCTTACATAAAACCACAATAAATTTAAAAAGGAAATGTACAATATGAAACAGCCACTGAGTGAAGGTATTTAATGTCTAGGAAGCGAGGGATCTATGTTAATCACAAATACTTCAGGGAGAGTTTGCAACATAATTCATAATTAAACTAAAGACTTAGAGGAGCAGATAGGTGAATTTGTTTGCAAATACAGGACTGTGAAAGAAAAAATATGAAATCATTTTTATAGACAAAGTTACAGAGACTTCGCTGCTTTATAGTACTAGGTATATTATATATAGGTGCATGTGTGTGTGTACATATATAGTGTATATATATACATATAGACAGTGTATGTGAATATTAAATACATAAATATATGTACATATTCAGTTCAAGATAAATTTCCTGTTTGTACATACAAAGGTAACCTATATTGGTTCTTATAATATATACAAATGCTGTAATAACTTTCCATACTAGAAGTTAGTCTTCATTTTTGTCAATCAAATGGAATTCTAGGCAATCATACCCTAAGACTTGATTGATAAGTGATAAATAATTCATAAACATAAAATAGAAAGTCAGTGTTAGCATCATTTAGGATCTTGGCACCTCTGAATAGAAAACTCCAGACACTAGCATATTATTAGCAATATGGAAGTGAGAATTCGCACGTAAACATTAAGCAAGTGTTAGATATTCTATACATAAAAGTATTTGCATGAATATGTGCAGAAGTATAAATGTATTTGGCTAAATTAAAATGCAATGAAAGAAATCTTGTACTTAGAGGATCCCTCAACTTCTCATTTGTTATCTTTTTACCTTTAAATTATTTAGGTGAAAAAAATCCCCACTTAAAATTGATAACATACAATTTTAGAAAGAAAATGACAGAAATAATTTGGATGTTTGATGAGAAGATGCAACTAGAATTTAGTATTATTTATGCTAAGCTATCTTCAATGTTTTTTTTTTTTTTGCATGTGTTAAATCCTAGGCTAGAATAATTTTAAGAAAGCAGGCCCTGAAATTGCAACTTCTTGAAAAAGGGTCATTTCAAAGATACATTTATACCATTCAATAATGAGGACCATTTTTGAAAACTTAACTAATCATTTTCCCAAGACATGACTTTCTGACATATGGTTTGTTACTTTTAGAGCATCTCATGCATTTCTCTTCCATTTCTCCAAGCAAAGAAATTGCACTGCCTTTAAATAGGTTAATGTACAAAAGTGAGAAAAACAATCACTAATTCCTTCCTTTGAAAAAATTGGCGATGAATCAACTATCATCAACCTTTACCTCATGCTTCAAAAACTCTTTTTTCTTTTCTACTCCCAACACAGTAAAAGCGACAAAAAGACTTAAAAATATATTCCCCGTTAGGCAAACCTCAAGATCAAATATCATGTTGCACGATTAAAAATATAGAATAGAGCTCATATATGCAAAGATTTACACTTTACTTGAAATCCTAAGATTTTTTATGCAAATGCTGTTACTCCCACAAAAAGCAGTGATTAAAAATGATTCCAATGTCTTTTCAAAGAAAATCACCTGCCAAGAAAGGTGTCAGCAAGATCTTTACTGAAGGACTGTAAAAATCCTGTGCCATGGCTGGCCCTATGGGGTTTACTGACCCCTAAGCTTTAAAAGACTCAAGCAGAATACCAAATATTGAACGCTGCTCCAAAGGGTTAGCTACAGAATACTGTAAAGAGTGTTTATATGTTAGTGTGAAGGGGAAAAATAAAAAGGTAACAATTCTGTGAACAACCCCAGGGCACTTGCATTTTGAATCACTGCCACATAAGCAGCAGATCACCATTGGGAAGAGGATGTGTTCTGGAGCAGCACTGACTTGCGCTATCAGTAGACATCAGTGCAAAACAGGAGAAAGGAAGGGATTAAAAATAGAAGTATAGAAAGGGGAGAGGAGAGAATCTCATCTAGTTTTTAAATCTGATGTGCATTTGCTTAGAGCCTCCCTGAAAGAAAGTCTGACCACCTTTGCTACTCTAATTTCCTTGGTCTTTGTATTATTTCGGAGTCTGTAACCATACAGCCAACATAATTAAATGACAGGCTGTTTAGATTTCCACAATGCAAAATATGCAGAGAGAAAGGTGCATTTCCCCTTTCATGTAATGATGGCATGACTGAACTGCAAAACAATTCAAGATGCAATTGGAGGATTTAAAAAAATGAAGTAGAGCTTGATTTACTCTAGACTCAAACATTTTTTTTTTCTAAATTGATGGCTGATTTATTCCCAGGCAATTGAAACATGTTTAGTAGGTAACAGCGTTGTAATTCACATTTATATTTATATTATAAATCATTTTGACTTTTTGATAACCTAGAAAGCTTTCCATCTTAATGAGTTTCTACTTTACCCCAAATTGAAAAGCATACTAAACATGTACTTGAGCTTCCGGTATTATTGATTGCATGTACTTTGTACAAATAACAAAATTAAATAATAGAAATTATCTGAAATTAAATACACATATATATTATATTTTCTTGGCTTAGAGTACTTAGTTTGTAAAGTTCTATAAAATTCTATTAATTTTATTCTCCCTGTGATGCATAAGGGAAGGAACGCCACAATGTTTACCATATTACAGCCATAAATAACGTCAGAAGACGCAACACACCTCAACTTTCCACAATGATACTGCAACAGATTTAGAAATTACTGTAGAAAACTGTGCTCACTATTACTTTGCATGAATTCACAGAGAACCTGAATGCCATCCTATTTCCGTTAAAAACAATAAGCCAGCATGCACACCACCTATTCATACATCCTTTTCAATACTCTCACACTTTCCGGTTTTGCTTTCCCTGTATTCAAAGTTTGGTTACATATTAACTTCCTAAGAAGTGAAACCATTTAAAGCACACTTACTTGAAAAGTGTAAAACCGGGTCCCATTAGGCGGATGCACTTTAGGGGAGCCAGAAACGGTGTTCATATCCGAGAAAATCATTTCTGATCACAGAGACAGTATAATCCACAAGGAGCTACAGTTGCAGCGCAGAGAGCTTAGCGTACAGATAAATCCGTGCATGCATTGAGGGAGGCTACGGGGTAAAATGAAATCTGCCCCATCCTTCTTAGACACACAGTGAGAGCATTTTGAATCTTTTTTCCACGTGTGAAATCTAAGCCGAAAGGGCTTCAGCAACCGACCTTTTGTGAAGCTAGTTCTTTAAAACATACATTTTTTTTTTTAATTGAAACACAGAAGGAAAAAAAGCAAGAACCAACGATAAATGGAGCTTGTGCAGAATCTGGCAGTGCCGTAGATCTGCCCATCTGTTCTCAGTGATAATCACCTCCCTCCACCACCGTCTAACAGAGTGATTATGCTAAATATCCTGGTTAACCAATAACACACAGTTTCATTTCAGACAAGCATGCAGACTGTAATTCAGAGGACCTCTTCTGACTAACCTGAAGCATGTTCCACATTCTCCTTAAAGCTGCTCTAAGGAAGAAATTATTATTTTATCTCTCTTATCTACTTATCACAAGTACTTTGTCTCTTCCAATATTTTCAATGAAATGTTAAACTTTCACAAAGTCTTTTTTAAAACAATGAGCTTTTCTATAATTTATGAACCAAATCATATTATAACCAGCTACATAGTAAGGAGCAATGTATACATTTCAGTAAGGCTACATACTACTAGGTCTATGAAGGATTTTCTGTCCTACCTAACTCCTATTCATCACAAATACAAATGGAATCAACATTTTCTCATTCATTCCATTTAACTTAAAGGTAAATTTGACAATGAATGACTTTAAAAGTGCCTAAATTTATTTTAAATGATGTTATTTCATTTGTACTGCAAAGCAAGTAATAAAATATGTCTTGTAGATATGACTGTTTAACCTGAGATCCAAAATATTAATTGCAAACATTCAAGCCATTTGCAAAACATACTCTTTTCATGTGTTTAACAAATTATTCAGTAGGCAAAAAAATCATATTCAGATGACTCGACAACTTTTAGGGGTAAAAATAAATGTTCCATTTACACATGGTTCAAAGCTGGAGACTTCAAGAAGACAGAAAACAGAAGGACCAGAAAGTGCATTTAGTCATAGTCATACATAATCAAAATAAAACCCTCCTGCTTTGGACTTGAAGGTTATAAAAGGATAGTAATGCCTCTTAAAACTTAATTATTCATTTGTATTTTAGATTTTCCAATTATGTTGTAAAGTTATAAAACAATGGGAAAAAAGCAAACAAGTAATTCTCAATTTCTTAAATGAGATTATCGTATTTGAGTCATAACATGTATGGAAAATTGTTTAACAAGTACATTTGTAAACTAAACCTAATTTTTCAAAAAAAAATTAGAGGATAATATAGAAAAGCTACAAATATAGGGCAGAGTTTTCTCATTCTCCTCACTCAGTTTTTCTAATTGTTACCATCTTATATTATTATACTACATGCATGACAGTGAAGCTGAAATGATACAGGATTCTCCAAACCCCAGATTTATTTTGATTCACCTAGTTTTGCCACTGATGTACTTTTTCTGCTCTTGGTTCCAATCCGGGGTGACACGTTTCTTTGGCTGTCAGTTTCTCTCAGTTTCTCTGATTATCTCAGGTTTCCCCTTAGTGTTTGCTTGATTTTTATCACTTTAATAATTTTGAGGGACAGTGACCAAGTTAGGTGCCCCGTGGTTGTAAGCCTTGGTCTTGCAGCGTTGTCACGTTTCCTTCATGGTTGAGTTATAGCTACACGAAGTGCAGTGGGAGACCATCACAGAGGTGAACTCTCCCTCTCATTATGCCGCTCTGGTGACTGATAATATCCACCCATATTGTCTCACTGGTGTAAATTTTAACCATCACCTGGATCTTCTGTTACTATTTACAGTTACTCGTTCTCTACTAATCTCTGAATAGAAAAATAGGATAACTGAAATCAAGCTCTACCTCTAGAGGGAGAGAGTATTTTTATATATTAAATAAAATTCTGTATAAAAAGAGTTTGGCCCCTTCATTGATTATTGATTTTTCACACCAGTCTGTGCTCAGGTCTATTTACTTTATTCGTTAGAAAATAACTTGGCATTACATAATGTATTTTGTTGATCACATTGTTCCATTTTTGGTCACCGGCTGCTCCTTTCCTTCTGGTCGGCCCTTGTATTCCTTTAAAATGTGTCCATCCTGTGTCTGTAGAGCACTCAAATGATTGAGAAATTATTTTTTTCCTCTCACATACATCATCACTCATTTATAAAAATCTTCACTTCCATAATTATATTATTGCAAATAAACTTGAAAAGTCATGTTTTGTTTTTTGCACAATGATGTAAGCAGTCATATTATAGCCTTTAAAAAAAATTTTCCTGAGGCAGGGTCTCACTCTGTAGCCCAGGCTGGTCCTGAACTCACTATGAATCCCAGGATGGCCTTGGACTCAAGGCAATCCTTCTGCCTCAGCCCCCTGAGTGCTAGGATTATTGGATTGCACCCCCAAGCCCAGTTTATGTGGTATTAGGGAATCAAACTCGGGTACTTAGCACTTGACTTAGTGCTTGCTAAGTAAGTGCTTTAATCACTAAGACATTCTACCAGCCCTGTAGTCTATTTTCAAATGAACGTTTCCTCTTCTTTCTTCCCTCCCTGCCATCTTTATCTCCCTCTCCCCTCCCTCACACCCCTATCTCTCTCGCTCTCTCTCTCTCTCTCTCTCTCTTTGTAGTCCTGCATATCAAGATGGAGGTTCCCTCTTTTTCTTTTTTTTTTCAAAGATAGGGTTTCACCAAGTAGCTAGGTTGCCTCCGCTAAGCTGGAAGTTGCAATCTTCCCGCCTTGGCCTCCCAGAGTTCTAGAATTACCTGTCTGTGTCCCCACACCTCACTCCTTAACTTCACATGGAATTCATTCAAATCAATTGTCACACATTTTAAATGGCCATGTAGGCTCAAGAGTTGGGAGATCAGCGAGGTATGTGGAAACTGGGGTACTTTTCACTGAGAAACAGCACAGGATCACACTTATTTGTGGTTGACGGAAGCCCAGAAATCATGCTTCCTGAAAAGCCTGGGTAAAAATAAGGTCTCAAACACAAACCAGCAGTGTCTTCAAAACTTAGGTCATAAGGGAAAAGATGTTTGCCGACTCTGCTATTTTACTTTCATACTTTCCCATAAATTGCTTCTATCAAAATTTAGACCAGAAAATTTGCTAGACTTCATATCATAGAGCTAATATTAATATTACATAGTTTTGGTACCATCTCATATATTTGCTGAATTTCTATCATCAGAAAACTACTGGAGAGAACTGGTGGAACAGCTTAGCAATTAAACTGCTAGCCTGGCAAGGTCACGGCCCTGAGATGGATGTCCCAGCTCCACACATGCTGGGCATGGTGGTACATGGCTGTAATCCCCACACTTGGCAAGCTGAGGCAGAAGGACTGTTGTGAGTTCTAGGCCAGCTTGGGCTACACTACACCGTGAGTTGCACCCTGTCTCACATAACAAACAAATATGACAAACAAACAACAACAACAAAAACAGAAAATAGCTGAACATTATCTAGGAATTCCAGAGGTATTTGGCCAGTAGCAATGTATATCTTTCTTCTTCAATTTTTTTTGAAGAAAGGAAAAAAATATGAGTATGAGAGAGAAACAGTATTAATATATGATTACTTTACATGTTGGTTCCTTATTGTAAAAGTAACTGAAATTCCCATTACATGCAACTCTTCTCAATTTTTTCTACATAGCCTTTTAATAATCATGACCTTTTGTTATTGTTTTCACGGTCTGTTTTGAAACAAGTCAACTTTATCTCTTTACTTGATAGGAAAAGAGAAGGCATTATTTTAATCTAAAAATTGATAATGGTATTAAGTTGAGATTGGGGGATGGGGGAGAAGCCAATGAATTATCTGCTGTAGTCACTCTGGATATCATAAAAATTGGATATACTGAAAGTCTAGGGAAGAAAGTGTTGATCTCTGCAAAAAAACACATTTATGCAGTTCATATAAATAAACTAGAAATAACCATTATTTGATTTAGGCCAAGATTTTCACACACTTTTTCTACAGCAAAGCATTCCATCATGCCCAATAAGCCATACAGGGACTGGAATGCTTCAGGCTCAATGCTGTCCAGGCTCCAAGCCTGCCACTTTATTTAGTGCTGAGTTTCCAAACTTCATTAGTTTGCTGTCCTAGACATATGCAGTTTTGAGAAACAAGGTAGTCTCCTTTCATCATAAATACAAATAATTTAAGAGATTTTATAATATATTAAAGTTACTGACTAATAAAAGTGAGGCTGTGATGTTACTTGCTTAAATGTACTGAATGAAAAATCAATAGCATCACAATTTAATACCAATCTTCTCTTTTCAACTAGGTAAATAAAGATTAATGAAAAAGGTCTCAAAGGTTGGACATTTTGTACTATCCCTTTCATCCTTTCAATAACATTCACTTTCCTTGCATATAGCATCATCTTGCTGTAGTGTACAGTCTTCTCATATTGTTTGAAGTCTTTTATCAATTACAATTTGCTACCTCAAAAATTTGAATATATATATATATATATATATATATATATATATATATATATTAGAAGTCTTTCCTTTTTAAATTTTCCGTCATTATAAAGTGGTAAGTGATAACCTGACTCCTTTGGAATGAGTTGCATTCAAGAACATTTTTAGCTGATAGGGGCTAATAGATTTTGTGGAGAGGAAAAGGGACGGAGGATGGGCTGGATGGGGATGGGGAAATGGCAAAGTAGAATCAAGATTCAATATGTAAATGGACTAATTTCTCAGGCTGATAGCTATTATGTAGCTCAAATGCAAACTAATAAGAGAATGAAAATTAAATATGAAAAAGATTATTAGCAGATTGTTTTTAAAAATAAGTATATTTAGACACTGACATTAAGCACAAAAATAAACGTTGCCAAGTAAATGTTGATATTTTTTGAAAATCTTTTTGAGAGTAGCTTACATATCAATTAAAATATATTACTAGAATCAGACAGGGTCCTAATTTTTAGTTTTATAGATTTATTTGCTGTGGATTGTACCCAGAGTCTTAACACTAAGCTACATCTTGAAGCACTCTCCCTTCATTGTTTGTTTGAGACAGGGTATTACTAAGTTACCTAATTACTCAGGTTGGGCTCAAAATTGCACTCATCCTACCTCAGTCATGTTCCGTTATGCCCAAGCCTCTGAATATTTTAATTAGATAATAATTGTAATAGATCTTTAGATACAATTGATTAAATCATCAATTTTCTCAAAAACTAACAAAAACTCACTTGCAAAGAGAATTGTTAGTCATTAAAGACTTTCACTTTCTCAAGATTTAACTGTTATTTGAGTAGACTCTTAATCTTGGTCCTTTAAGAATTGAGAAACAAGAGGAATTTAATATATTGTGAACAGCCATCAAGAATGTGCTATTGTGAAAGGAAAGAATGCTTTAAACGCAGCCAGGACTCCTCCTTACATGCAACCAGGACTATACATCTTTGGAAAAAAGTACAAAAGGGAGAAAATAATTTCTTTAAAAAGAACATCCATATTTTATATTCCTTGAAAAGTTTTTTTTAGCTTCTCTCTCTGTCTGTGTCTCTCTCTGTCTGTCTCTCTCTTTCCCTCTCTCATTCCCCTTCCATTCAGGCAGGTGCTTTGAACTGTGGCCAAAGCTGGTTTTGAACTCACTATTGTAGCCCAGGATGGCCTAGAACACAGGGCAATCCTCCTGCCTCAGACTCTGAAGTTCTAGGACTACAAGTATGTACCACCATGCTCAGATCTTTTGTGGTACTAGGGATTTGAACTCAAGGGTTTGTGTTTCTCAGGCAAACTCTGTAATCACTGTTTTATGCCTCCAGCCTAGTTTAACGTTAAATATAATACTTGCCAAATATCTATCATAATAAAACACCCATCAGGAGTCTGATGAATGTGTGTGGCCTGAATCAATGTGCTATCTACATGATCTGAAGCTAACGATTGAAATATTATTTGTAATTGACATGACCAATAATGTGAAATAAGATGAAACTCTGACCTTCTTAGAAACTCCGAACTTCAATTACAGGTTCAGAAGAAAATGTAATGCACAATGAGTTTAATGTCCCTTGCTAAGCCTGGGCTTCTTCAACTGTGTAGTGGGAACCCTAACTTTACTCCAAGTCTTCTGAAGCAATTGAGTGAAATTAGGAATTAGGAATTAGGAATTGAAAATATTAAGCAAATTAACAGGCAATCAACCCACTTTGCTTCCACTATACTTCTCCATGGTTTTAAAATTAAAAGCATGAGCAAGAACTGTTCTAGGTAAATTTGGTACATAGGAACATTCCGTAGAATGAAATCAGTAAAGATAATCTTGTCAACACTCTACTTCTGTAAAGTTAGAGTGTTCTTGTCTGGAAAACAGGTAAGAAATTTAATGTCGTATTTTCATACTTTTGATAAGTATATTTTTAAATCTTTCTTTACCTTGCAAAACATCTGTTCAAGATTAGTTTAGGTTGTCAAGAAACTTTGTTCTTAGGGCCATTGCATTCAAATAACCGTGACACTGTTTTAATTATTAACTTAAAAGCAAGAAAATGCGTAGCATAATTTTACATGTGAATATATATATATATATATATATATATATATATAGAGAGAGAGAGAGAGAGAGAGAGAGAGAGAGAGAGAGAGAGATCATGTTAGCAATAATTGGTTTCCAGGCAATGTGTACTATATGAAGGAAAAATAATGTGTTCATTTCAATTACTACAAATAAACCAAGGGAAAAAGAAAACACTGTCAAGATGGACCAATGAAAATAAATGAAGAGGATGAATTCTAGAAAGTTTAATTCTAGCCATTTCAATCACTTGAATTTTAAGAAAATAAGTGAAAATGAAAACTGAGAGAATGAATAATTATACTTCCTTTTATAAATCTAGAAAAAGAAAACCTTAAGCCAAGCACTTGACTTAAACGGATTCACAGAGAAGATTCCCAGAAGACACCTAGTACATTCTTCTCCCTCTGGGAATAATTATTCCTATGCCTTTTTAAAGGCATGTTTTCAGCTTGGATTTAAATGTTCATAGCAGCACAACTAACAATACCTAAAATATGGAAGTCACCAAAATACCCATCAACAAATCAATGGATACACAAACTGTGGTATTTATACACAATGGAATGCTATGCATGTACAAAGTCCAACAGTGTGAAGGCTTTTGCAGGCAAATGAAAGAAACTTGAGAACATCATGCTTAGTGAAGTGAGTCAGAAGCAGAAGGTGAAACATCAAATGGTCTCTTTGATATGAGAGATCCAGATCACAACTCTTAGGCAACTTGAAACGAAAAACAAAGTGAACCTGGCACGTAAGGCTGGGAGGGAGAGAGGGTTAGGTAGGGGGAGGGACAAAAGGAGAGCAGGAAAGTCCTTGTCACCTTGACAAGATAGGTAGGTGCACTAAATGCTCAACTTCATTGTGAACCTTAAATTTTGCGCTTATACATATCAATAAAATGGGGAAAATAAAAATAAAAAAATAAAGATAAAATAGACTGCATTTTGTATTCTGTCAATATATAATTCAGCTCAATTTTTAATGACTGAAAATAATTTTGAGAAGTGGCTGTGAAGTACATTCTACTTTTTAACACATGAAATTTGATACAATGTTTAATTTATTTATGAATGTTGGGTAAAAGTCAAAAGATTGCTAGATTGATAAAAATTGGGAAGTAAGAGAAATAATCTGAAAAAGCTACTCATTTTGTGTTAGTTTCTGATAAATATTCAGCAGGTAAAGGACATTTTGGAAGAAAAATAAAGAATAGATAGAGAAGAAAGAGAAAAGAGAGGAGGGGAAGGAGGAGAGAGGCATATCACTATACTTTGCACCATGGCACTGTGGGGTAAATAATTTTGTCAGTAGGTATTCAGTTATAAGTCATCCCAGATGGAGTGAAATTCTCAGTGCAGATGGACAATACAGCCTACTGGGTCCATATGGACAGCATAGGAAAGCAAGCTAAGTATATATTCTGACTTTAATTCTCTCATTTTTTTCTCTAAATGAAATTTAGCATCAAAATCATATTACTATATAAATAAAGCATGTAGGGCGTGTTCACGCTTGAATAGAACATGCCATAATCTGGAATCTCTCTTCACATATATCTATATACACACATATGTGTATATATTAGCTCAATATTCTTTCTCACACACATTCCCCCTTTCCCCTCCCACCACATCTACAAATATCTACCTCTATCTCCACTTGAATCTCTACCCTTGTCTTTCCAGCACAATTTCTAATAGATTCAATGAAGATGACTCTCTCTAGATACGGGAAACTCTGACTTCTCATTTGCAATGTGCCGTAGCGTTTCCATTGTATCCTATGACAAACCTGTAGGCTGTAGGCAGTCATAGGGTCCCCTCATTCACTCATTCATGTATTTAGAAATCATTATTGAGTAGCTAGAATGATAAGCTGTGTAAGGACTGAGACAAATTCCATCCAATAAATATTTTGTAGACCGTGATCTTGGGTTCTCAGGATAAAGAAACTTCTAATGTGTCGAAGGCATCCTCCCAAGATCGAGATGATTCTAGGTAATGATTCATTAACTTGGTCCTAAAACAAATTAAGACATCCTCTGACTACATTGGCATCACTCAAGATTTATTGCTGAGAAAAAAATCACAGCATGAAATTACATTATGACAACAAAAACTTAAATATTCCCATTTATAGCAACAATGCTAAATCTTGCATTAGTTCATTTCCTAACCAACATAAAGAGTAGTTTGAAATTTTGGGGGACTTATCTGGTATGTAAACTACATACAAATAATGGTATATTCAATTGAAACTTGAACGTGCCCTACACATTTTATTTTTATAGTGAAGTGATTACGGTGCTTGATTACAATCACTTTTCCTTTGCTAACAAAATTAGGCTTTGTAACTAAACAAAATCTTTCTTACAATAAGCTCAGAATTTCCATTTCATTTACTGTCCAGTTTTATTTCCTTCTATAATGTTCTATACAAAAATTACTGTACTAAGGTATAAACATTCACAGTATTTCCTATGTGATCTGTGGTTTTTTAATATAGAAAATGTAGTTCTTAACAAAATTTGAAACATTATTTGGTACCTCAGGGTATAACAGTTATGAAATCTTTGTCATTTCTGGTGTGTCGCCAGTAAAGACAAACACAACATTTAGTAGAATAAAGCATTATTAAGTATTTGGGAAAGATTCGTAACATCTCCCTCTGTTTCTTTACTACCCTTCTTTTTGTGAATTGTTTTAATATTACCTCGTTTGAATTACTAGGTAGACTTGAGAATTAAAAAAAACTTATCAATGGAGTATTATCTAATAGTTAATAGGAGATATTTCTGACTTTTAGACATTGACCTGAATATATTACTTGGCATGTGACAGAAAATTTTTGATAAATAAATAAATGTGTTATGTCAACTTCACTGTCTCATCCATCTCCCTTTTCACCCTCCCGCTCCTTCTCACAACCCCGTTGACTCCCAGCATTTCACCTGGTTGACTCTACTATTTGTTTGTTTACAATGTCTGTAAAGATATTTGATAGTTTATTATTATACGTATAAACCCATCTTATTGCACACATTCCTACCTGCACCCGTCCACACAAATGTCCACACATGTGCAGAACATTATCACATTACATTAAAGAAATGTATGTGCAAAACCAAACAAAGCAGATTTCCTAATGCTCTTCACTGTAATTAACACGGTTCATACCATCTCAGAAGAAATAGATATAACTGGTAAGAAGAGAAGAAATGAAGTATCAAGATTAAAACCAATTTTATGAAGGAGATAACAGATCACATTATCATGGCTAGTGTCTAACAACAGAACAAGCTGGAAAAAAAGCATTAATTTAGATGGAGTGACATGGCATTAAAAATACAATGTTAGGATTGGAAAGATTAGAAGATTACAAGACCAAGCATAGTATTTGATAAAACTGTGAAGTAGATTAATAAAATCTCATGGCCACTTTCTTTTTCACACTTCAAGATCTCTGTGGCCAGAGTAGCAATGACAGCAATTACATTAATTCCTTCTTGATATCACCTGCTTTAAAAATTGTCCAAAGAAGGCAAAGCCAACCACTATTTTATTTCCTTTTGAGCAGTAACAAGAACTCAGAAGTAATCTTTATTAAATAATAGTGTAGGGGTACAAGTGCTTGACTAGTGTGCACGAGGCCCTGGGTTTGATTTGTAAGCATCACGTAAAGATTAAGTGAGTGTGGTGGCACATGCCGGTGGTCCCAGCACTTGGAGGTGGATTTCCCTGAGGTCAGCCCGCACGACATAGTGAATGCAGGACTAGCCTAAACTACAAGGCAAGATCATGTCTCAAAAACAACAACAACAACAACAAATATTATATGCCAAGCATTGTACTGCCCTTTATAAAATCTTTCAACAAAGGTATTTATTCTTCAAGTGTTCATAAGGAAGGTGAGTCTCAGAGAAATTATGTAAATGTCTAAAATCAGGGAGCCAACATATGGGAATATCACATTATTTGAAACCTACTTTGTCTAATTATGAAACTATAGTATAAATCAAAGTAGCATTTTGACAATGCTTTATACGGCATTCAGTGCAGGAAATGAAAAGAGAAATAATAAATATCTTATTGAGTAATTGATTTCAAACAGAAAAGAATATTTAGCCATTTAGTATCTACCTACTTAACTTTGATTTTATGGAATTGATCGGAATTTTTTAAAGAGTCAGGTGTGGGTAGTAAACCACAGAATGGGATCAAAGAAAACTTCAAGTTCCTCGGCCTAAGCACATGCTCGAATGTTTGGCTCACACAGTGGAAAGATGAAATACACTGTCACACTGTCACCCTCTGAGATAGGGAAGGATATTGGAGAAGTAGGTTTGGGAAAAATTCAAATACTAAGTTTTTCACGTGTTGAATTTGAGGTTTCCTATTCAACTCAATGGGTATGTCACCTTCTTAGGAAAGTATACAAATCTGGGGACCTGAACTGTGTACAGACTGAACCAAGATACTGGAACCAAGACGCTCAAGGAAGTGATACGAAGCCAGAGCCCTGATGGATTCTGACTACGAAAGTCATGTATAGAAGCAAATGTAGGCATTTTCCACAATGTTAGCTGATGTTAGTTGTGCTGAAATATACTCAGGTATACATAGATCTCTGTTACATGTTGTTTTTTCCCATTTTGTTGATATATACACGTGCAAAATTTAAGGTTTACAATGAAGTTAAGCATTTTGTGCACATACGCATGTTGATTTTAACTTTTTTGGAAAAATAGCCAAAAGAGATACTGCTGGGTCAAATGCAATATTAATTTTCAGCTCTTGGGGGCATCTCCACAGTATTTGCTATTTTACAGTCCCACCAGAAAGGAAATATTCATCAACAGACCCATGGTACAACAAACGTGGTATTTGTATGTAATGGAGTACTACTCTTTCATAAAGACAGAGAGAGTCAAGGCATTTGTAGGTAAACGGAGCAAACTTGAGACCATCATGCTTAGTGAAGTGCATCAGACTCAGAAAGTTAAATGTTGCATTATTTCTCTGAGAAATCAAGAACATGGGCAATTTATATAATGAAATGGCTGAGATATTGGAAGTCAGGGGGAGAACAGAGGAGACAGGAGGATCAAAAAGGGGAAAGAAAAGGAATTGCGACGATGTAACAAGATGTATATGTGCACAAAATTCTTAAGCTTAATGTAACCATTTTATATCGCATATAAGATTTGGTGTGCTCCTAGTCCCAGCTTCTGCTAGCTAACACTCTGTGAGAAGATGTGTATCTTTTCCCTTTCCTCTCATTCAAATTCTTTTTTTTTTTTAATGCTAATGTTCTCTTTTAAGTCCAGGTCATCCAACCCTTTTCATTTTGTAAGTGAAATTTAAGGAGTATTTTTAATTTCAATAACTAGATAAAGTACCAGTTTAGATACTACATTGAAAAAGGAAAACCTTTAGAAAAACTTCATTTTGTACATATTGACACTGATTAAAAATATCCCAGATCACATCCTTTTGACTGGAACTATAGACACCTAAAGACCTAAGATGAAGTCAGAATGGTGCAGTTTGCTGATTAGCGGGCAATGAAGACGAATAACTAGGATTACTACGTTATGATAAATTATATGCACACATTGATGTCTTCAATTACCTTCCTTCTTCTGAACATTCACCATACACAAACAAAAGAAATATATATATATATATATATATATATATATATATATATATATATATATATATATATTAGCATTTCATTAAAATGCAGAAAGTCTTACTACAAATGCTTTCCTGTGATATCAAAAGGGCATATAATCAGTAACATGATTACAGTGCTCCACAGAGCATTATCTGTGCTTATACTCTCACTCATGCACAATAAATATTAACTTGATTGAAGTAATCAGATGAAAAGAATTGGATATGTCTTTGAATTCTGATTATGCCAGTATCACATTATAAATCCAGTAAAATGGGTAAAAGCATAAACTCTAGTGTCAAGAAGTTTCATGACTACAATTCCATTCTGTTATTTCCTAGATAAATAAAAATTGACTCAGTTTCCCTGAACCTCAGTTTTCTTAAAAAGAGAAATTAAAATAGGTTTTAACTCAGTAATATATTGTGAGAAATAAGTATATAAAGCACCTAAAATGTCACAGGTATCCTCTTAGTCACTCAAAATTAACATGCCTAACTGTTTACATTTCTTTCTTCAGTAGAGTGTGTTGAATTTATCCCTTTCTTGATTATTCTAGATTATTTTTTGCTGCCCAAGATTCTCTTTTCCCCATTACCCAGGATCCAGCCCCAATACTCCATTTCTATCACCAGTTCTTGATGTACAGGTACAAATCTTTTTCTTCTCCTACTACTGGTGTCTCAGATGTAATTATTTTTGTCATACGTGCAAGGTAAGCTGTAAGCATGCTGTTGTGATTGTCCCCTCTGCTGAGAGCTCCTGGAGCACCTGGATCGTGTCACTTCTGTTTCTGCTTCTTTGCCACATAGTCTATGAATTTGTAAACATATAGATGAGACTACTCCATTTGCCTATGTTCAACTCTCTGGCCATTTCCTGTAACACTTTGAAGGAAACTGAAATTTCACAGTATGAAATAGTGGTCCCCAACATTTTTGACACCAAGGACCAGTTTAGTTAAAGACCATCCTCCCAAAGATCGAAGAATCTTATGTAGCAGTTGTTGGAGAAAAGGTTTGAAAAGGCCAGCAGCAGCATCAAGGAGTGGGGGGCAAGGCTCTGTCTCCTGCCAGGTCAGAAGGACATTACAACCTAAAAACGAGTGCACCAACAGGAGGTGGAGCTTTGCTGCCTCTCACCACCACTGGCTGCTCCTCTATCCTGGCAGCTGGTCCTTCTCAGGCCGTGGACCAGTACTAGACCATGGTCCAAGGTTAGAGATCTTTGGCCTAAAAAAACTACAATATATCCCTTTGGTCTTCTCTCTATCTTAGCTTTAGGCCACCATGTCTCTACACGCTGCCCACACTATTTTCCCGGAAGACAATGTGATTTGATACAGTGGTCACTGGCTATGATTTGGAACCATATTTGGGGCACATGGGAAACACAAATGACCTTACTGTTAAGGTCTAGTTATGGACTGTCTGCCCCAAAATTTATGTATTTGAGAGATAATTGGATTGTAGAGATTAATTCAAAAAAGTAGATTAATCTATGGATTTCATTAGCTGCTCACAAGTGGAGTCTGAACCAGAGTGAGGATTGGCTGTGAGTATGGCCTGGAGGGGTGTAACCCTGCCTCAGTTCCTTCTCGATCTCCCTGATTCTGGCCATAACGGGAGGAACAGTTGTACTCTGCAAGGCCCTTCCACCACTGCCAGCCAGCCATGAACGGATAGACTGAAACCTTGGAACTGTGCGCTAAGAGAAACATCTTCTTCCTTATGTGATGGCTGTTGGGTATAGTATCATAACAATTAGACAGTGACTAAGATAGGCACTCTTCATCATTTCTTCTATAGCATAAACGAATAGTAAAATAAATAAATATTTACAATAAAGTTGTATGCTGAAAAATGATCCTTGCAGTGGAAAAATGTAGACCAAGTGTTGTGGTTGAATCTGGAGTATCCCCCCAAATCCTCATGTGCTTGTGGACACTGTGTACTGTTGGGAGGTAGAACCTGGCTGCAAGGAGTAGACACTTGGGGCTTCACCTGGAAGGATAGCTCCACCTTTCGTCTCAGATGTGCCTCGATTCTGCCATGCTGTGAGAATCTCTCAGTCCGCCTCTGGCTCTGGCCTGCCAGGTAATTCTGATATTTCCAGCCGGCTGCCAATGAATGGAGTGTGATTTTCTGAAACTGTGTGTTAAAAATAAATCTTTCCTTCCAGTTGTGGATGTTGGATGTTCTGTTCCAGCTTAAGAAAGTAGCCAAGACACCACCATGTGAGGAAGGACAGGAACTAGATCACAGGGAGGCCTACTGAGCTATAATTTTTAAACCCCATATTAAGTCTGCTTTCTCAGGAAAATGACAGTTTTTGTTGTTTTTTCTGGGTTCTATAATTTACTCCATGGCTTCTTCCAATAGTTAGGTGTCTACATTAATGTTAACTTCTGAAAGTCTCTAAACGAAAATAAAATAAGAAGGAATGACCCTACTCTTATATAATGACTTTCTAATCCCTACTCTTTACTACAGTATATATTTATATCTATATATCTATATATCTATATATAGATATATAGATATATATTATACACACATATATGCACATATAGATGTAAGCATTTATATCTATCTACAAACATATGTAAATGTCCATATTCATGTATGTGCACATATTCATTCTCTGAGGGAATGTGCTATTCCCTGTTTTTTAACAGTTGTATTCCCACTGCTTAAAACAGCATCTGGCATGAAGTTATTAATAAGCAGTCACTGTAGAAATGAATGTTGAGAATATTTAGTTTCAGCTGACAGTTATCAAATTTAAAGGATAAAGCAGGGGAATTTTAAATTTTAGAATTAACATGGTAACTCTACAGAATTGGAATGACTTTTGCCATTTACAAATTTTGCTTCTGACACCAGAGGCATTTCTTTTCTGGATATCAATGACCTGCCAAAAACTGAGCTTCTATAAAATAAAATTAGTCATTTATTATTTTAACACTTATTAATCTAGTGCCTATGATGTCCTAGTCTTTATACTAAGGAATGAGAATACAATTTAAAAGGCAAGCATGATGATTTTCTAAAAGGCATTCCTAATTACTAAAAATATGAAAACCATATTACTATAAAAATTAGGACACAAATTACATATGGAACTCACCATATTGCCTCTTTTGGGTTCAATAACCATTCAATAATGGTGTTCGAAGCTTTTCTTTTCTTCTTCTTCTTTTTTTTTTTTGGTCATATATGCTATTTAATCTTCTCTGGACTCAGAGCGAGGCAAAATTTTTCTACTACAACTAAGAAGCACATACATTATTGAAAAAGTCCCTTTCATTTCTAGGGATTCTGATCTTGAGGGTAATGACACTTAAAAGGTTAAAGAGATACGTAATATGTAACTAGCCACTGGTAGGTAACTTTCCATTTCAAATTTGCCACAGGAGCCAGAAAGAGCTTGAAATCCACTCAAATGTCACCAGTGGCACTCAGTGTTTCCAATTGCCTTTTATATTTCATCTGAACATGGCCTACGTTTTCAAGATAACCAGTGTATTTACTTGCTAACAATCTATTTCAAGATATTTAAATAATCTGTTACTTAGTATCACTGGATGTCATTTTTTTTGTCCACAACAGAAATTTGAATGAGAGCTTTATTATTTTTTCTAATTGAAATGCTCAGTACATTATTTTCTGACAACTGTAGAATTTCTCCTAAGATAAATTGCAAAAATATTGGAAAATATCCATACTTTAGTGCTCAGTTATCACTCCATATTTTACTACTCAGCTCTGAATATTTAATATTTTATATTATTACAATAATGTTTAAGATTTATAATACTGAATATAATTTCCTTTATAGCTCTGAACAAAATAAACCTATCCAATTTAAAATAAAACCACTTTTACTAAAGATAACTTGACTACATTAACACAAAAATACATTGTTGAACAAAGATATAACAGAAGTGTATCAAAAATTAAATGTTCCATAATTAACTTACATCTCTAAAGAACATTACTAACAAAAGCCCTAAGGTCTAAGTTCATTATTCTTATTGTTCAATCTCTCCTCAGGATCAAAAAGAAATAATAAAATCGGGTCAGTATAACCACATAATTTTTATAATCCATAAGTTTCAATGCTTCAATTTCTGTAATCTGGTGATTTCACAGTAACTAAAGTCACAACCAAAAATAAATACAAATATTTAATGCTTATGTGAGTGACAGTAAAAGCAGACATGTTCTGAGACACAGAATAGTCAGTAAGCTTGATGAACTATGATGACTACTAATTGATTTTTAAGCTATTTTCTGCCAGATTCATTATTGTACAAACCCAAAATTAGCAGGGAAAGACTGCTGATTTCACTAAGGGTACATAGGGGGAACGTACATGGGGACGCCTTCATACATGTGTTCAAGGGGATCATCACAGGACTAAATCTGGAAGGAGGGGAGCTAAGACTATTTAATTTTTCCAGAATGAAGTTTTCAGGAAGAATCTAAAATAAGAAGTTTTATACAAAGGGTAGGGTAGTAAAAAAAAAGAAAGAAAGAAAAAAAACTTTAAGAACAGATATATTACTATGTAAATGCATACAAATTGAGACAATCATGGTTAGTGAGCCAGACTCAGAAGGTTAAATATCACATGATTCCTCAAATGAGAAACTCAATACAAATGAAAAAATATATATATTAGAAGAAAACATTCCATATTTAACCTTTGTTTCTGACTCACTTCCCTGATAACGATGGAATCAAGTTGCATCCATTTACCTGCAAAATAACTCAAAATTATCTGTCTTTATAGATGAATAGTACTCCATTGTGTTCATACATGAAACTTTTTGTATCCATTGGTCTGTTGATGAGGACTTTTGGTGTCAGAGAATAGAGTCATTTCATAGAACCTAACATGGAGAACAGTGGGAACTGAGGGGAGAGGGGAGTCTGGGAGGGTCAAAAAAAGGGAAGGGGAAATGTTTATAATGCTGATGTAATATATATATATATATATATATATATATATATATATGTATATATATATGCACAAAATATTCAAGTTAAATGTAAACATCATGTATCACATACATACATACATATTAATAAAATGGGGAAAATGAAAAAGTCAAGTGGGTGATATATTTGGAGTCAGAAGGATGAAGGAGGGGTCAAGAGGATAAAAATGAGGGAGGGGAAGCAAATGTGAAATTGATGTAATTATATATGTGCACAAAATTCTTAAGATCAATGTAACCATGTGTATCGCCATGTGTATCACATGAATACTAATATAAAATGAGGGAGGAATCTTTGTTATCTAAACTACAAAGACATTGATATAACCATAGCAAAATCAGTTGCAAAATAAAATAAAAAGGATACTTACAAAGTCACTAATTCATTTCACAAATATTCTTTAATTCTTAAGAGCTATAGTACAACTTCTTATACTCCAGTGCTAACTAACATCGTCCCATGCTTAGTCATTTTCAACTTTTTTTTGAACCAGAAGAATGTACTTTAAGTGAAGAGTGAAGTTACAAATGGCAGCCCAAGATAAGACGTATAGAGATGGAGGTTCTTTGTGGCAAACGTAAAAGAATCAGAAAACTGCTGACTAGGAGTCCCTGATGAAATTATCTTTGAGCCCATGTAAATACCATGTAAAAACACTGTAAGAAACTTCAGAAGACAGCAGTGTAGACATTAGAAGAACTGGTATTTTAAGTCATAAGGAAAGGTGATGCAATTCTACATATATTTGCATATGGAGACAAGCAGGGTAAAGAAATTGAATACATTCTTATTTAAAGAAAGACAAACTATAACCTAGAATAAAAAGAAGATAAAAATGCAAGTAGTGAGGTTTACCCATTTCAGAAAATCATTAACTCTAAAAGAAGGCCCATAAAGCATTTAAAAGTTACAACCAGATAATGGCTATACTTTTCCACAACTACCAGGGGTAAAGGGAGTTGCAATGAAATGTAGGCACGATGATGAGCTTAAAATTGCATCCAATATCTATCGGTTTTAATCAACTAGGAAATTAGCCTCTACCCAACACTAAGTGGACGTGTGAATAGAAAAGCCCTCTAGAGAAACCGTACAGCTTTATTTAGAGACGTGAGAATTTCAGAGGGAATTCAAAAACAGTGAAAACGGAGATGCTCAAAATGTATGTAATAAATTTAAGAAAGTAGACAAAAGAAATAGGGGTTATTAAGATGCAAATTAGTATTAACGAGTGGGCATTAAAGCAATGAGTATCAGGATGCAGCTCAGTGGTTAGAGTGCTTGCCTAGTATGTGTACTGCCCTTGGTTGCATCCCCAGAACCACATAAAAACTAGCTGGGCATGGTGTTGCATGCCTGTAATGTCAGCACTCTGGAGGCTGTAACAGGAGGTTTGTTGTGACTTGGGGCCAGCCTGGCCTATAGAGCCAGAGTGTGTCTTTAAAAAAAAGAAAGAAGAGAAAAAGAAGAAGGAGAAAGGAGGAGGAGAAAGAAGAAGAGAAAGAAGAAGGAAGAGGAGGAGGAGGAGAAAAATGAGTATCTTAAGCAATTCTAATGATTTGAAATGATATTAGCCTCATTTATTTGCTACAAAAAATTGAAACATACTTTTTTCTCTTTAAAGGTGAAAGAAATATTCCTAGTTTATAAATAACAGCTGTTAAAGTGATATCTCAAAGACACAAGGATGGCTTATAACTGCAGTGGAAGACTACAATTGCGTCCTGATTTTAGATTATATCTGTATTGTAAAAAAAAAAAAAAAATACTTGAAAAACGAACACATGTAAGAATATATCGGTCTGTGTAAGTGTCTGGAGATTTTCCTACAAAAATTCATGACAAAAATGTATATTTTTCTCCCACCAGATCATGGAAGCTCTACACATGAACAAATTCTGTTTTTCTGACTGTTATAGCATCAATGCTTTGATTAGCACTTCCTGCAAAGGAGACACTCTGTAATTATCTGTTGAATAAAAGAGTTTGCATAGACAACCAAAGCAACACCATCACTCCTGGACACTTGGTGAAATGTCAACCCCCCTCCCCCATTTTATTGATATGTATAAGCACAAAATTTAAGGTTTACAACGAAGTTGGGCATTTTGTGCACATACATATCTTGTCAAGGTGACAAGGACTTTCCCACTCTCCTTTTGTCCCTCCTGCTACCCATCCCTCCCTCCCTCGCCACCCTACCCACCTGCTTCACTTTGTTTTTCACTTTAAGTTCCTTGAGATTGTTGTGATCTGGATTTCTCATATCAGAGAGACCATTCAAGGTTTTACTTTCTGCTTCTGACTCACTTCATTGAGCATGATGATCTCAATGTCAACTTTCAACAAGCTATTTCGCATGGTTGAATTACAGGTTTGCAAATGAAAGAGGCCTTAAAATATATATTTACATGTTTGTTTAAAAAAAGTCATTAGTTACCCACAATTATAGATAATCCACTGTAGTTTCAGTGAAAATAGAAATAACAAGTATACAGTGATCAAAACAAATCATAGGAGTTAGAGAATTGATTTTTGTAATTTTACCTAGCTGATAATCAGCAAGGGTTATGAGGAAAGGAAGCAAAACTTAAAACATGGTCAGGCAGTATTAGGTTTTCCTCATCAACTTAAAAGTAGCCTAAAATAGGTCTTAAAAAAAGAAGGGTTAACTACAAAAAATGAGGTAGAAAAATTCAATTTTTAGGTGGCCTGAGGATCCATAAACATTCAATGGGGAGTTCTTTTCTTTTAATATTACATTGGATTTTTTAAATGAACTCTATATGTATCTGCATAAGTATTAGATAAAACAAATAACAATTCTCATCCTTAATAAATCCTTTTAGCATGGTAACAACAAATGCCTTTGTAGCTATTAACACAATAAATTTCTTTGTGGCTACAATTAACATAAAAATAAGTGTTTATAAAATAAATTACTAATTTTTATTCTGAAATGTTGAGCCATACTTAAGTCAGACCTCTCTGTCATTATATCCTTGATGATTTGGTTTATAATTTTATTTGAAGGGTTAGTGCTTACCTTAGAATTTTTTATATATTAATCTTCCTCAATTCACTGTTAGTAAATATTCAGAGAGTGGATAAAGGCTAATAACTTTTAGCAGTAAGATTCTGATGTTTTAATGTGGCAAGCAAGTCTGTATTAGAATTCCCACGCATATGAATTGAAATTGTGAGCCCATGAGAGGCCCCTAATACCTAGAAAGAGTTTTTTAAAAAAAGGCTTGTGGGGGTTAGTTATAAAGATTTCTAATTTCTTTATTGCTACAAAGAACCACAGACAGAAGACAGACAGGCTGTGATGTAGTAACACACAGTATTTAGAAGAACTTACCCAAGGATATCTAAAAACGTTTATTTTGACTTAGATAAATAATGACGCCGGGACCTTTTAAGAATGGGAAATATTATGTGTTAGTGAAAAATATCATGGCTTTCAGTTTGGAGTCTATTTGAAATAAAGAAGTGTTAACCACATCATTTTCCACCTACGATGTGATGAAATCAAGGCTGTGATATTGTGGTTTAAAAAGGCAAATGTTACATAGTATACTTGTGTCCTCTATAAATAAGGTAGCAGAACTTAGGGCACTGTATAGATAACTGCAAAAAATAAAGATAAAAAATTTAAAGTGTGAAAAAATAATTTTCACTGTTTTCTTGATCAGTACACTATACCTAGTCCCTCACAGCAGATCACCTGTTATAAACTTCTGTCGGATTTATTGGTTGCAGCAAACAAACTCTCCTTGCTGAGGAAAACTATTTCATATGAATAGTGCATAGAGATGCACAGTAGAGAGGAAATGGCAGCTACTTTAGAAAGTAGATCCTCATAGCTGTAAGTATTGTAACAACAAAATATATTCTTCTTGTCGCAGCAGACAATCATATGCAATCCAGGTTTGTGTAAATACAGGAAAATATGGAGCATGCTTGTTAATTTCTGTATGCCATTTCTTAATTATTTTCCTACATTCAGGCCAGTTCTATATTTTGTACTTTTTGTCCGATGTCTCAGTTACATATATGTAGCTAATTGATATTGGTGATGATAAAATATCTTTAAAAGGGGCTGTGGAGATAGCTCAATGCTGACAGTACTTGCCCAGGACGTGCAAGGCCCGGGGTTGGTCCCCAGCGCCACATACTAGCTGTGAATGGTAGTTCACATTTGTATTCACAGCACTCGAGAAACTGAGGCAGGAGGATTGTTGTGAGTTCTAGGCCAATATGGGCTACAAAGTGAATTCAGGACCATCCTCAACTAAATACAGAGTGAGACTTTGTCCCAGACAAACACAAGAAAACAAGATTAGCCTTTCTAAATTTATCACAGATTGCAATCAGATCTCACAATATGACATATTCTTTTATAAGTTTTAGTATTTTCCAAAAATGTTATAATAAAAACAATTATTTCTAAAGTTCCTGTTACAGAAATAAAAATATTCTCACATGTTGGATATGGTATTAATAGGCTAAACTGAGGAAATCTAAGTCAGCTATTCTTACAAAAATACAGAATGTCTTACTTTGTTAAATGTGGAGAATTGGGCAAGTTTCATGCACAATGACATTAACTCAGCTAAAGTTAATGATGTGATGTTGTACATATTAATTAATCAGTTTTATTTTCCTTAATAGCTCTACACTTTACCCCATATTCATCATTGTCTTGCTAAGAGTTGTCTTAAGACAGTAGTGACTTGGTTCAAAATTAAAGTTGTTTAAATAGAACTTATGCCTCTATGAGAAACATCATTGCAATCATTAAAGAAGAATAAACTCTTGACAAATTTTAAAAGGTTGTATGTCTATATGAATATATGTATGTAATATATATATATATATATATATATATATATATATATATATATATATTAGAAATATATGCTAACTATTAAAAAGGACCTTCTGTGGTATCAGAAATGGGTATCTCCAGGACATAGGATTGTATTCTATTTATATAGAATATTGGATTTAAAAGGTCAGTGCCTATTCTGTAAAATGGTGTCTCTACATAAACTGGGGTCATGGTTAGAGCCTAAATCTATCAATCTCAATGACACAAGACTCTCCCATACTTGGCTATAATGGTCCTGTTTGCATGAACACATCCTTAGAAGTTGCAAAGAGATGTGAGTGAGGAATTTAAAGCTTCGATTTCTACCACACAAAACTGAGCCAGAAAATTGTGCTTGACCTCAAATACCATGCTTAAAATCACTATAAAAAGTTGAGATCTTCTGTCATGGCATTTTAGAAAGGTAAGAGAAGCCATCACGACAGGAAAGAACTGATGGTCCATAGGCCAGAGTCTGCCAATTCTAATAGTAGTAGCATTTCAAATATTCAATAACCTTCTAGATCACTAATGTTCTGGTAATCTACTGATCTCTCTTAGAAAATTTTATCAGAGAAAATGGAGTAAAAATGTGTGTGTGTGTGTGTGTGTGTGTGTGTATCACTGACTTAAGAAGATGGCATGAGTTGAAACCTAGCCCTGCTCTTTCGCATAATATCTGTGTGTCCCTGGGCAAATTATTTAACTTTTTGTTGTAGTTCTTAAGGCTACTAATTACATATCTTAGAGAGTTCTTAAGTCAATTGTGTTTGCACATCATATTTAAGGATAGTTAGCATTAAATGTAGCAAAATAAATGGTTTTGATTTCATTTATATGTTAATGTCCATAATTTTCCAGCACTTCCTTCACATTGTCCTTATTGATTTTTCTCATAATTTTCTTTACCATAATTATTTTATGTGCCACGGCTTAGGTGCTGATAGAGAGAAAATGATACATAAGTCTCAGAAAAGGAAGGACAGTCATTGACCGCAATTATTGTCAGATTTCCTTAGAAAGCCCAATTGCAAGGCCTTACTAAGTTGATAAAAATCTAAATTTCGGAGCAGGATTTATAGAGCTGGTGTTTGTTACTCCTTTTCTGAGTTTGATTCACAGGTCTTCCACTTATCAACTCATATTATCATTTACAAGTTTTTCAATTTACTTTACACATCCTTCTTAATTGTAGGAGAATTAAACAAGATAGAGGACAAATCCTATATTTGAAGTGAGGCTGCTTTCAAGTTACAAGAAATCCTCTGTGAGTTGAGAATACCATTTTCAAGCTTTCTCTGGTGAACTTTACAGGGATATTTTCTACTGATGCAATCTGTTTTGACTTAAAATCTCAGACTTTAGGGCCATATTATTTGATATCAGGTACTATCAAAACTGTAATTCTATAAAATGTTTATCCAATATTATCATCACATTTTTATTCAACTTAAACATGGCCTAACCTTGAAAATTAAAGCATGCAATCAAATAATGAGCATGGTGCGGGATAAAAATAGAATTTCTCAGTTGAGCAGTCTGAGTCACCCTGCAGCATGTCTCGTAGCACGGACGAGTACTGGAAACGATAATGAAATTGATAAAGCAGGAACAGTGTGCTGAACATTATGTCCTGGGCAGGGATTATGGTGATGCTATCAAAAAAGGTCCCTGCCTCCAGAAACTCAGAGGACTCTGCCACGTTGTTATTTCCCTAGTAACAAAAGTGCAAGTCCATTGTTGATGATGTGTTTTACTTTGGGGAATATGGGGTAGGACATTGGGAAGGAAGGATTTGTGAAGTACTCACTACAGCAGGCTCTGAATGCCTAGTTGGATGCACAATATTATCATTTTTATATTTCATTACCTTGAGTCACAAGAAAATACCCAAATTGAGGATTAGTCTTCTACCTGTCGAAAATACTTTAATCCATGGGTTCTTTGTGCCTTAGATGGTATTTGACATTAGGCAAGGGTTATCAAAATGTATGACTATTTTTTTAATCATGGAGAGTTATTTGATCACTAAAAGACTGTATTTTAGGACAGTGTTGACCGACAGATTATTATGATTGTTTTTCCAAGACAGTGCTATCAGAAAGATGCTGATTACACACATTATGCATGCGATATGTCTATTATATTATTGTCAACATGTCAGCATTACAACCTAAAGGAACTAGACTTTAATTTGTCCTAATCGACATTGCAGTTTGAAAAAAAATCTAATTAATTGACGGGTCTAGGTGAGAGAATGTGTGGGTGGTTAGAGCCCTTGTCTAGCAAGCATGAGGCCCTGGATTTGATCCCCAGCACCACAGAAAAATTATCCAGCTCTGGTGGCACATGCCTGGAACCCTAGGATAATTGCCTTGAGTTTGAGATTAGTCTGGAAATTCCAGACCATCCTGGACCTTGTCTAAAACCAAATTTAATTAATTGAAACAAGCCCTCTTACACATTTTGGTAAAGTATACACAAATGTTAGATTCTGAATCAAAGTTACCTTACAGCTCACAGGAGCTGCAGTTTTCTTAAGAATTCGAATTATTGTCTTATGTCGCCATCTTGTGGCCATGTATGATACCAATAATAAAAATTGTTGCCAGGTGTCTTTTTCCATGAAATAAGTTCTTTGAGGATTCATTAACACCTAGTATCTTCAGGTTACTTTATAATACACCAAAGTAAAATTTCCTTAAACATTTTTCAATGAAAGTTATAAGCAAAACCTTAATTACTGAAAATTCTATTACAGTGATGGAAATAATTTATAAATATAACAAATGAGTTAGCCATGATATTATTACTTTTAAGTCATGGACATTCACTGATCCATAAAAATAAATATACTTATTTAATGTTAAAAATGAAAATTTTTAATATATAATACTGAGGAGAAAGATTTATTTTACAATATGATACGAATATCTATTTTTGCATGTGTGGGCCCAGGGCATTCTCATTAAGCTACAACTACATGCCAATCCACTTTTTATCTTTAATTTTCATATAGAATATCACTAAGTCAGTAGATTATCCAAGCTGGGCTTGAATTTAAGATTCTCCTGCTTCCATCTCCTAGAATATTGGGATTAAGGACTACCTTAAATAGAGTACTAACATTTAAAGAATTTAGTTTTATGTAGGTAGCATAATAAATTGACCAAGCATTTTTAATCTTAAAGACAGTTTAAGAAATAATACCAATGCAATCAGAGATTTGATTAATTTAGGTAGGTTGATCATGAATTGCTTATTTGAGCTATGATCCAGGTTTCTCATTGCAGAATTGGAAGTTTGAACCAAATGATAAATACATTTGTTTTACTTTATCCCTACCATCAGCAATAATTAATAAGTAAAAAAAACTCCTTTTATTTTCTTTATAATTTCTCCACTGACACCTAAAATGCAAGGAAAAATGTAGCTAGTTAGTCATTTTTAAGTTGTTACTTCCTGCAGTTCTTTTTAGAGGAGATCAAAAGGCACATGATGTTTACAGCAATGTGTCATTTTCTGTCCTCATATGTGAAGGGGTGGCCCAGAGCCAGCACAAAGGAGGACAATGACCCAGGCATAGAGATGTCAAGCGGGATCCTTGGCCAAACTATTTTAATTGGCCTCTCTAGCTCTTCCATAAGGAATATATGCACAACACACTCAGTGGTCACCATCATAGTAGGAAAGGGATATAAACTACTATATAAATTTTAATAATCAATTATAATTATTATACATATAATTTTAATAGTGCATCTTTCTGAAATGTGCATAAAATTATATACATTATTATTAACAATTTTATAATTATTTACTTTAATAACATTTGATTTTATTGGATGAACTTCAATAATATAATTTAACCAGATAGCAATTTAATATGAGTCATTTAAAATATATTTGGGGAAGCCATCAGGATAAAAAATAATTGGTGTATTGTTGCCACATCCATTTTATATATCAACTATTAGTCTTCTTAACCTCTGGGGAATCTTAATCTTCCGGAGGCGGCCCTCCGTGCTCGGCATCATTTATCTCCATCACCACTTCCTACTTTCTAGGCCTTCTCTCCTATATTGTCAAGACTTTGATTAAGCAAGAAAGTAAAATGTGCAGGGAGAGTCCTTGATAGTTTATAGAACCCTCAACCAAACTGAAGAACTCAACCCTGAAAATGTACAGAAAACAGGGGACTTAGGAGTGTCACAGACCACACTGAACATTGCACTTTCACTTAGATACGCAAGAACTGGAAGTGCCTATTACAGAACGCGGACTGCCACTGGATTTCCTGATTCCACTGAGCTCCAGACGTGCCTGCTAGGACCTAGGCCATTGCTACTCCAAGGAAATGAATGATTTTGCTTTGGGAGAGCCCCTGGAAAGAATTCTTGTGGTAGGCAGAATTATGGCTCCCC
Organism: Ctenodactylus gundi; assembly: GCA_004027205.1. Taxonomy (NCBI): domain Eukaryota; kingdom Metazoa; phylum Chordata; class Mammalia; order Rodentia; family Ctenodactylidae; genus Ctenodactylus; species Ctenodactylus gundi. The sequence continues at coordinate 349,574 of PVKB01001857.1, forward strand.
AAAGAGGCTCATACGCTAATTCCTGAATCTTGTAAACATGTTACTTCATTTGCCAAGAGAGATTATAAACGCGATCGAGTTAAGGATGTTGGGATGGAAGATTACTTCAGATTACTTGTGGTCCCAATGGAATCAGATTGGTTCATATAAGTGAGAAGCAAACGTGACAGAGTGACTCACAGATGCTGTACTTCCGGCTTGAAGGTGGCACACCGAGGAACAAGGAATAGGAGCAAACTAGAACAGCTGGAGGGGTGGGGGGGATGGGTTCTTTCTTAAAGCCTCTCAAAAGGAAGAAAGTCCGATTTAGATCATAACTCTTGCGAACAGCAAGACCAATTTCAGGTTGTGACAACTTGAAGATAAACTGGCAGTGTTCAGATGAACTGAATTATTTATTGTAAACTATTAATATAACTGCATACTGAGATGCGTATTTGATTACTATTAATCCCAGTCCTAGGTGGCCACATCAGACTTGCCACTTACAAAGAA
>PVKB01001858.1:0-248107 GCA_004027205.1 Ctenodactylus gundi
AATGACCCATGCCGTATCATCAAATCTGTGTTCTATCTATATTATTCATTAGGCATTTTAGTCCCATAGTAATTTAATAATATTTTTTATTGAAAACAGGAAGTATTGTATTGAAAAACAACAGAACGGAAAAATTATTTTTCATAAAAGATGAATAAAGAAATTCCATACAAGATTATTATATGTTTTAACAAACACTCAGAGAAGTGTTTCCCCTTTCTTGGTTGTGGCTCGGGTTTGGGTTGTATCTAGATGAGCTTGTATCATTTCGGTTAAGTCTACTTACCTGTGTGAGCCTCTTACCATCATTGCAACGTGAAAGGGTACAGGCAGATTGGAACATGGTTGAAAATAAAAATCAAAAGTATGCCTTGAAGTTAGGGAGTGGAGATTACACTGTCCTATGAACTGTGGGGCGTAATATTACAATATAATATAATATAATATAATATAATATAATATAATATAATATTATGTTGGTAAAATAGCTCATACTCCCAGCACTGTGGGAGGTGGAGGCAGAAGGAATCTGAGTTTCAGCCCTGCCTATGCAACTTAGACCCCATCCCAAAATTTTAATAAAAAAATGGGCTGGGAATGTCAAATAATGTGAGGGCCCTTGGTTGCATCCTTAAACACGAAACAAACCAGACTGTCCCCCCTCAACAAAACAATACAAATATAATCTTATACAAAATGAACCTAGATAGGTCTTTTTAAAAGTTGAGCAAGTTCATGTGATTCAGTTGCCTGGATGAACACATACAGTTGAGGGTAGAGTACCCAACGTCCCCACAGTAGTGTCTCGTTTAGTAAAACTCAAAGCATTGTATTAGCAACATTGGAAGAATGAAGAGGCTTCTATCCTTAGAAAAACAATGTGATGAGGGTTATGTTCATTTGATTTTACCAGGGTCAGAATATATTTCCAAAATGTAGTTTTCCCACTGTCCTTCACATTTTTAACCACTAAAATTGTAAAAATTGAGTGGTGGCAGAACGGTCCGGTAGAGTAGCACTGGGCTGGCATCTTGGCCAAGTCAGCTCTGCCCCGTACCAGCCACACAATCTTACAGCAGTCATTCAATCTTTTACCTTGTCACTTCCTGAAGATTACAACATGTTTAGAATGGGAATATCAACACCTGTTCCCACATCTACTTCAGTGGTTGATTTAGGTAAAAAGGCCCGTGGAAGACAGAAAAGCCCTTTGAAAATATAACAATTTTATAACTCAAAGGTAGATAAAATGAACTTAATGAAAGAAATGTCAAATCTTCAAAAGATCAGGGGAGTTATTAAGTTTAGAAACTGAGCAGAAATATTTTTCATTTTTACAATCTAATGTCTTTAAGAATTATTACAAAGTGCTTCATGGACAGAGAAAGGTGAAATGGTAGGTACTGTGTAACTTCTACATTTAATACTTGCGGCAGCAAGTGCCTGGGTACAAAATGGCCTCTCAGCTCAACAGATTTTCGTTGTCTCCCGAAGGGTTTAGATATTTTGAGGTTAGAGTGCTGTGCAGTTCACGACAATCACTGTTCCCTGTTTAATGATTCTTTGGATCCAAATGTCCAACGGAAAATTAAGCCACACATATAATTAAACATTTTCTGAGTAGCCACATTAAAAAGCTGAAGGTGAAATTAATTTTGATCATTATTGTGGTTTGAATCTGCAACGTCCCCTAACAGTCTCAGGTATGTAGAAGTTATGGCTTATCTCTGAAACCACGTGGCACTAGGAGATTGGGGCCTGGTCTGGAGGGGTGGAGAGTGGGTGTGCGGTGAAACACAGATAGGGGTGTGGTGGATTAGGGGCTTAAACCTGAGAGAGGCAGATCGCTGAGACCGCACCCGGAAGGATAAATGCAACTTTCCCTCTTCCTCGTGGTCCTGGCTTCCTGTTTGCAGCGCTGTGAGGACCTAGCTCCCTCCACCTCTCCCATTCTATGCTTTCAGAGTTGCCAGCTACCCATGCGTGAATGTGACCTTCTGGAACTAAGAGTTAACTTAAATCTTTCCCCCCATAAACTGTGGACATTGGGGATTCTGCCCCAGCAATGAAAAAGCAATTGAGACAGTTCATTAATACCCCCTGTTCCCTATTTTCTGATTCTTTGGATCCACCCTGTCCAACAGAAAAATTCTATCAGCCACGTATATAATTCAGCATTTTGTGAGTAGCTACATTAAAAAGTTAAAGGTGAAACTAACTTTGATAATCTATTTTATTTAACCCAATACATCTGAACTATTTAGATACAACATCAACACTAAAATTATTGAGATTATATTTTTATAAAATTTCTTCAAAATCTACAGACTAATTTTTTGCAGCCAGCACATCTCAGTTGAGGTTAGCCATTGTCCCAAGCGCTCATGACCTCCTGGGCTGGCCACTAGCACTAGCGTGGACACTGCAGAGCCGTTGCCTCACTTGCTGAAGCCCCTTCCCTGCCCCGCTGGCAGTGATACAGGGTGTTGGTCTGTGGAGCAGCAGCAGTAGCATTGTGCAGGGATTTGTCAGGAGTGCGAATCTCAGGGTCCACTCAGACCTACAGGACCTGAAACTCTGTGGGTGGGGTCCAGCAAGCGGCCTTTAATGAGCCCTCCAGGTGATTCTGAGGCATGCTAATGAGTGAGAAAGACTGCATTCCAGGCATCTTAATTTGCAGCTCTAGCTTAAATGCTGATAATCATGATTAATAGGCACAACCCAAGAAGCCTGTGCTGAAATGTTTTTGCATTTGGCCTTTATAAGGCATTAGAAACTAAAGTATGAGACACTCCTAAGAGTTGCTTAAAAATTGCTCATTAAACTGCGTATTTTCTTTACAGGTGCAGGACTAGTATAGCTAAGGTATGTCCAGCAGAATTTCATCTAGTAAAATGCCCGTCGGACCTACACCCCGGTATCTAAAATTGCTTTAATTTGCATGTGCAGAGATTTTCCCCAGCAGAACTGAGACCTACCCAGGTGACGGCCAGAATTCAGGCAGTGGGAAGAGAGTTGTGACAGGAACCAAAAAATCTGAACCGGCTTATGGTTTGATTCTTATGACCTGTGCAGTGTGGTTTTTCAATGAGCAGGTGTCTCATTTCCTTCACCTGGAAAGTAATGACGCTGAGGTTCAAGATGAATGAGAAGCAGGTAGTAAAGGTATCTCAGTCTGGCTGATAACTGTGGCTGAAACACCAAGTGACATCATGTGTGTGGAAATAATATGAGAGCCTGGAGCTCTGGTCTTCAGGCAGTGACAACGAACTCATGCTATGGTGTAAATGACTACTGCAAATAAATCTGGATAAGAGACTGGGAAACTACAGGGGGCGCTAGGAGGAAAAGAAACCAAAATCCAAGCAAAGGCACCCTGGGAGCGGGACAGCTGAGAGGCGCTGCTTAAAGGCTGCTCGGACTGGGCAGTTTGGCCAACTTTGGTAAATCTTTTATATCTTACATATTTTAAAACATGCATTGTAACGGCACTCCACCAGTGACTGTGATGAAAAGTCTAGGCCTGTCTACTGTTCTGTACCCTTCTACTGCTTTCTGCGTTGGTCTCCTGGTGCTTTCTAATTAAACACCCTCCGGTGGGCGGCACCAACGCGGGGCCAAGGCAGGTAAGCAGCTCTGCGCCAGCTGAAGTCTAAGACGAGGAACCGGAGACGACGGCTTCCTGTGAAAGCTTCATTAGCAATAACTGAGTTACCAGATGTCACACATCAGATTTGAAATTAAAATAGATTCCCAGTGTTTGCGAGCCGTCCGAATGGAAGCGAAGAGCCAGCTCTTTCCAGGACAGGGCACGGACGACGCACGGTTTCTGCCCTGAGGTTGCGCCTCTACAGTGAAATAAACGCACCCCTGGTTTACAAAGCCGAAGCCCAGCGTCTCTGCCTTGATGGGCTGCGGGGCGAAGTGGCGGGGCGACCTTAAAAGACCAGGAGGCTATTTCTGGACTTTTTTATTTTTGCCACGCCAAGACCTCACCATCTCCTCTTGTTTTTAACTTTGGTAGGAATTTCTCTCTCGCGCGCGCTCTCTTTCTTTTTTCTTTTTTCTTTCTTGTCACTTTCACTTTCCGCACGTGATTTCTGCTTCTATTATCTGACGTGGCAAACTCCTATGGGAGTGAACGCCCCTCTTCCCGAACTCCCCGGAGCAACGTTGTGAGCGCGCCCCTCTGTGCACAAGAGACTAAAGACGGCCCCTTGTCCTTCCTGCTGGCTCAGCCAGCTCCCTCTCTTCTGAAAGCCGCCGCCGCCCTGAGGGCGGGAACCCTGCTGTAGGAAACAAGACCCCCCCCCCCCGCCCCCCCAGTTCACAGGAACCCGCAGAAATTTCACATGCTAAGCCAGGGAGGCTGGAAGTAGCTAACGCTCTCTAGTTTTCATAAACAAACATGTTTTGGCTGAACTTTGTTATTACAATTCCTTCGCAATTTCAAAATCTTTGCAATTACTGGGCTCCAGCTGAGGATCATGGCAGTCTGAAATCATTTGTTTATTTTTCTCCCTCATTAATATAGATTCTTATCTCCTGTAAAATAGGTGAAACCAATAAATAAAGAGCTTGACAGTGAACTGTCCTTCTCAAGCCTCCTCTTCGAGAAGTATTTACAGAGAACGTCTCTATCCATAGAAATCCTCCAGAGCACTTAAAAGTTTGTTTCCAGATCGCCAGCTATGCATCAGGCACTGGAATGCAGCAGACACTGCCCCTGACCTTGGCGGAAAGCAGAGGGAACTCAGACAGTTCGCTGTGTCAGGGGGGGGAAATGCCAGTTTAATCTCTTTTAGATACATAACTTCAGCACAAAATGACATATAAGTGTCCAATTAAGCTCTTTTAATTATTGTACAATTATTCTATTTTCTCTGTACTTCTGCCTGTATCTAATTCCTAATAGAAAGGGCATAAGAATAGCTTAATATTAACAGTGCTCTTTATCACTTACGACTAAATGAACATTGACCATATGCAAGGTCTCGTGTTAACTGCTGTAATCGCTACAAGTGCCCTTTGAAAGAAGGCACTGTCACTTCTATTTTTTAGATGTGGAAACAAAGAGAACAGGTCTTTACATTTTTTGATATCTGATCATTAATATTCCAAAGCTCTGTTATTATTACTTTTTTGTGAAGTCTTCTGTTCATACTCCAGTCCAGTGCTTCTCAATCAAGGGTGAGTTTTCCCTGCAGGGACATTTAGGAAAGTCTGGACACATTTTTCAGTTTTCTAATAGGGAAAAGGACAGGAAGAGGATTACTAGTATCTAATACTAAGCCCATTGACAATGCTAATCATTTTAGCAAGCCTGGGATAGGCCTCTGAAATAAAACAATGTCTACCCCCAAATGTCAAGAGCGCTGTTACTGAGAAACTGCTCTAGTTTCTCTATATAAATATATAGAAATACACAGTTTAAACGTTGCCAATTATATCTCCTGCTTTCTATGGAATAAATTAACAGTATACTGTGTTTTGTTGGTGGCTTCTGCTTTGTGTTATTATATCCTTCCAGGAAAATGATAGATAAAATTCTGGCAGATAGCTCCCTAAAAGTCCAAGTTCGTACTGGGTGCTTAGCAGGAGCTCTGAAGCTGGGAACTGACTACACATCTCCTGTGTGAAATCACTCCAGAAGTGACCCTCTCTAAGCATTTCCTATAAGTCCATGGGTCTGCACTTGCACATTGCAGGAGAGAATTTGGGTGGACTCATCCCAGGTGCTCCAAAGATCTAAGGTGGCTGTGGTTGGCCCAAAGGCCTCCGCTAGAGGGGCAGGAAGCCACCTACTCTGGGAGCTGCGAACACCGTCTCTACAACGACTGCTGTGCACCCATACCCTACGGGTCCAGAGAGCTCTGCCTTGTACCCCTATGGAATGCACTGGTTTGCAATACTTGAATATAAATTCAGCTTTGCATTTATATTAGTTTTTTTCCCTCTGTGAAGAAGCACATCATCAAGGCACTCAGAAATAAACCAAATAAAGTAAAAAAGAGAGAGATAAAGAGAGAGAACAAACACATTAAAAATAAATTTTTCTGGAGATTTGCCAACAAAAGGTTTTCGTGATTTAACTTGATTTTCTGTTACACTCATCATACCTATCCCTCACACACACTCACACCCACATACCCACGTCCACCCACACCCCTATGCCCACCCCGACTTTTTTTTTTTTGGACTCCTGAGGGTGAAGGAAGAGCGTGTCTGAGAAAAAGCTTTCTAGAAAGCAGTGTTGCCTCAATATTAATAGTTTATTGGTACCCCTGATATTTTCCCTTCAAGTTTCTTATAGGCTGGCTCAAGAAGAAAAGCACCATCAAGTTTGAAAGACCAGCCAAATCAGAGAAATTATACTCTCCTCTTTTTCCCATTAAGAACTCTATTCTCTTACTATGAAAACCTCAGCGAACGTCTTATCACAGAGCACAGCCTTTTCTGTATACTGCTGCCAAGTGAGTAACATTTTAGTGAGGCATTTGAAGTCATGATATGCAACTCCATGGGAGACAAACAAGGTCATTTACAAGGTCTTTTCATTGAGAACATCAGAGCTTTCAAAAGATGCACACAGCCTTTCCTGGATAATCAGGGTAAAACAGGAATGAAGAAAAAGCCCATGAAGTACAAAAAGAAAGAAGCAATCAGATGGAAACACTCAAAATTAGGAGCAAAAAGATATGGTGACTGCTGATGCTGATGCTTAATCTATAAAGCCGAAAGCGCTGAGTGACAAGCGATGGAACTTAAGAACTTGAAGAGTGGGATGGAGCTGGCTACAGGATTAGCAGGAACAAAAATGGCGCAGAACAAACATGGCCTCCAATTAGGGACGGGGGACTTGAGGGCTCTTCCTTTGCTTCTCTAGAAATTGAGACCTCGAGCCAATTATGAAGTCTTTGTTAGACTCTGATTTGACAAATGGGAATGGTACTATGAATCTCCTAATTTATCCCTGGAAGGAAGCTATAACATCATGTATTTAAAATAATTTCCTACACTGATATATTACACAGTATGGATAGACTACATAATAATGAAAACACGTTTCCTAACTGGCCAGAGAAAAAAGCATACGGTAAGATGTATGTATTCAGCTCTCAGAATCTCAAAGGGGCCATTAATTAACATTAGCAGAGTTTATTGGCTGGTTGCTTCATAGGAAGCCAATCAGCCATCAGCTTTGCCGTCACAAAGGTCAAGCTTAAGATCCAGGCTACCTATCTCTGGCTAGTCAAAGAATTGGCTCCTCTACTCAGCCTCTTTTGGCCTTAGTCTCATTATCTTAAAAAAGGCATAAAAAGCAACCATATGCCGTTAATATCAATATTAGGATTAAATGAGACGTGGGGAAAATGGCTGTATATCACACATTCAGTAAATCTTTTCTCTTATTACTCTCCTCGTACCTACTCTCACTACATACTCAGGTATCCCCACAGACATACTAAATTCATCCCACACAATTTTAACCTTTCCCTTGCAATTTGTCACAGTAGATAAAAAACCATTATGTATATGAAATTGATTGTAACGATGTTAGAAGCTCTTTTTATATTATAATATGTAGTGATGTAACCTGCTTGTAATCCCATGAAACAGTTAAAAAATCAACTTTAAGAAGTCAAAGGATGAACATCAAAATTGCAGGAAAGTTCAAGTTTATGTTTGAGGTGCAAAAATTCATACCCTGGACCTCTGGCTGCTGAATCATACCTTAACTAACAAAATGACAAAAATTTCCTTTAAAATGCCAAGCGCAGAGAAAGAAAGTAAAGCTTCATTTCCCCTGTAGCTCCCCCAGTATTCATATAAGCTTCTTCCTTGAATTATCTGACTTAACATGTGGTAATTGTTGTTCTTTAATATAATTTCATAAGTTCACTTTCTAATAATTATGCAACACTGTATTGTTTTTGGTAATAACATTTTGGTATTGCTTTATTACTCTATAAAATAATGGGAAAACAAATTAGGCTTAATTTTTAAAACTCAGAATAGGGCAAGCAGATTTGTGAAGTTCATTAGAACTTTGTGAGAATAATATAATACGCTAATAATTTTGAATATCATGCTATAAAGAGGTTCCAATTCAGAGAAAATGTCTTAGGAATCAGTCTGTTCTATAGGCAGTAACTTTATGTGCAAATAAATGATCAGCTTACAGCTATTCCCCATGTAAATGACATGGTTTTATGTATATAAAAATGAAAATATTCCTTTAATTAAAAAATCATTCTACACCAGCAACTCTGGGAGGCTGAAAGATGGTGATCACAAATTTGAGCCCAGGTTAGGCAACACTGCAACTTAAGAGAGGTTCTACCTCTCCATAAATATGTAAGTAACTAAGTAACTAAGTAACTAAATAAATGAATGTGCTAGAAATGTAGCTCCATGTGAAGGTGCTGGGTTTAATCCCTAATACTGCAAAAATTATTCTACAGTATATGATCATCAATTTATGTGACAGAAAGAAGTTTACAAGTCAAATTATTGCTTTTTTTCCTGAGAAAAATAAAGAACACATCTACAAACTCTCACATACACACACCTCTTTTTCCCATAGAACGTAAACAAGTGTATCAGCAATGGTATTTTGGTTGTCCCATTATCCAAGGGAAGTTTATTTTAACCTACAGTGTAGCTGAACTACTGTTCTTTTGCTTATTTTTATGCATTTTCCCCTTTGAACAACTTAGGTCAGAGATTAAGACAGTGTTGTATTGCTAAAATTATTCCTACAAAGTGTGTGCACCAAAGTTCACATATTCAAATACTCTGAGGGGCTGAGAGCATCAGAGATGGCTGAAGTGGACTTGTTGGTGGGGAGAAGGCTTGCTTTTTGCCTGGAGACGGGTAAGACATTTTCTTGTCAGCTAGAGCCAAATTTGTGAGCTGTGATGGGTGGGAAGATACCACTGACTTTTAAAGATAAGCAGAAGCCTTTAGATGTTGTGTGACATATCTTACTCTGAAATATTTTTACTGCAAAGAAAAACAACATTGCAGTGGGACTAAGCAGATCCTCACCAAAGATCTTAGCAGACAAGATCTGATGTTAGGGTTGCTGATTTGCAACTCAGGATCCAAGCCTATTATCTAATTTTACAATTGAAAGACTCCAAGCCACAGCAAGACAGAGAGGATCCCATTCCAATATTGCGCTGTGACGCTAAATACTTGCAGTATATTTCCTCCTCCACTTCCAAATTCAGTAACACCCCACACCCCAGGAGCTGGAGGTAGTGGGAAACACTCAGAGATGTGAAGAGATGAGGTATCCTCCGCCTCTGTCACAGCGTGGATGCATGCGCACGAGAGGAGCCTGCTCAGAGCCTGGGAGCGGTTGGGGCAGCAGTCTGAATCTCACTCCGACACCAATTCATTATTCCTACCAGTAGCTGCTTTTTCCTTTTTCAAATTTTTCGTTATTGCAAAAATGGTGTCATGTGTCTTAGAGCTACGTTTCAGCAAAGTGATGTCTCCATGCCGATGGGTACAACATGGCACCTATGATGTGTGCGTATTTCTGACTACTATATTGACACTTAACAAATACTGCCCAGTACTCTAAGGTCATCAGCAGTGAGAAAGATTATATACATGATGAGAAGTTGAAATATATATGTGCTAAAATGCTTATTTTTAAATGTTTTGCTGTCAGATAAAATGTTTCTATGGACTTTGATGCCCCAAACATGAAATTACCCATACATTTTGATACTAACATTTTTCTAAATGCAGTCACTGCAGGTTTGGGAATACATACTAAAACAAGTCAAAGTTCATAAAGAGAACATAGCTACTGGCGATAAGGCAGACACACTGAAGGAATTACATAGGGGTAGTACTGGAAGGATACGCGAGGTTCTGATTAATGGTAACACCTGACTAGCACACACATTGTTTCAGATTCTAGTCCAAATAAGACTTCATAAACAAATGAGTTGATTTTTTAGCTCAGTTGGAAAGTAATATCATTCTTAGTAGTATATTTAATTTCCTTGAGTAGATAATATGTGCATTTTGGTTAAATGCTTGATTGACTGGAAGAAGATTGTTTCTAATTTTATACATAATACCTTGCATGGGCATTATGGCATTAGTAGAGTGCTGACTTCCACATTAATTGTATTCCATGGGGTGAGATAACATTTCATGAATTTAAAATCAGAATTTTCAGGGTGAGACAGAAAAAAAAAATGGAAAATGGTACTCTCATGATGGACGCTTTTGTAAACGACTCAGAAAGGGCCATCCTTCGGGCTCTGGTGGCTACTTTCCTGCGGGGTCTCAGGAATATGATGCAGGCCAGGAGGACCAGAGTGCATGGGGGCGGGGTGACATAGTGGATAACCCTTCTAAGAAGGAATCTTTTATCTGAGACTGTGAGTACGAAACATATGTTCAGTATGGGGCTGTTGGGGTCAACTCCGCAGGCAGGGAAGAATGCTGTGGAGGCAGCAGGACAAGCGCAATCTCCGCGTTGAGAATCCCATTTGAGTTTTCATCTCAGATACTGCAGCTTTCCTTTCTGGAAATTCACTGTCAGTGTTTAAAATATTTCCCATTTCTCCATTCCATATGTTCAAATTTTGATCTATGTTCTTGAACATATAAAATAGAACTATAATTATATGTCCTCGTGTAATAATTCTATTATGTGTGTCATTGTGAGGTCTATATTCTCCCTTTATGGATCAGTTTTCTGCTAATCCATGCATGATTACTAGTTTTATTAAGAATGTTAAACATTGTGAAGTTGTCTTGGGGGTACTGGAGGTTTTTCTAGAAAAATTCTCCAAGTTTGTTCTGGGAAGCAGCTGAGTCACATGGAGTCAGATCCTTTTGGTTATAGCGTTTGCATTTGTCAGTTAGGATCAGAGGAGCAGCAGGTCTGGGAGTAACTTAAGTTTCCTGAATCCTTTGGTCAAACCCTGCTGAGCCCTTTCTCTTGCCCAGAAATATTTGCCTTGTTTGTGCCCTCTTGCCCGGTGATGACCTTGTTCTTGCTTCAGTTTTGCTGGGAAAGGGCCTACAGGCCAAGCAGGCAACTCGCCTCTGCCCACAACCCACAATGCAAACACCAAGTCTGCCTGAAATATTTTGTCATGCTACACCAACACAAGATTGCAGAATCATCAATAGACTCTGTTTTTTTGAAATAATAAAAGTCTGAGTTTTCTTTTTTATACTCTAATTTAAAATAATCATTTTCAGTAAACTATGAAGTTGAAAGAATGCATATGATTATTAATTGAGAACATCTGTGCACAATTAGAAATATATGGAACTCACTCAGCTTTTAAGTGTGACATTAACATCTAAAAAGAAAAAAAAAGTCAATGGGAAAATATCTTCTGACATTGAAATTCCGGCTTACTAATGTAGAAATGTGAGTGAAAAAATAATAAATCCTATGGCTTTTTTTATTGCATGTTTATTTAGAGCAAATCAGTATGAGGCAGCTAGATTAATTACTTTTATACTGTTAAGTACTATACATAGTTAATTATTTCATCTTAGTTGTGTCTGAGCCAAACCTGTGAATTACTATTCATGCAGGGATATGATGATAATTTATGTACTCCCTCCATGCGAGAGCTTGTTAATATATTATTTTTGATTTGAAACTAGATGTTAAAAGTTTGTAAGATGCTTTTAAAGACTACCCCATGACATAAGTTCTGAAATTATGGATTTCAAAATTAAGGTTGACAACATGCTATGTATGATAGGGATTTATTAAGATAATGGAATAGCAATAGACTTAATCCAAGAAATGTGTTCTCTTATGTTTTATCCCGATCTGTTGATTCTTAGAGTTTCAGCTTGTGCCTCTAAAATTCTTCTTGGTTTTAGGATGTGGATGTCCTTGGGGTCCTTGGGTATTTTTCTGCACATCTACAATGTGCACAAAGGCTGACCTCACCCTTCTTCCATTTAGCCAATCACCCATTTACCTGTGGCTACAAGGGCTTGATAGCTTCAACTGCTTAGAGATGCCTTCACAACTACCATGAGTACACGAAGCAAAACAGATGACAATAAATCTGTTTCAAATATAAAATCAACTTTTAAAAACTTATAGAACAAGTTCCTAGAGGTATGTATATATATACTCAAGTGAAAGACGTCTTTAAATGTTATATATTCCAAAATTAAACTTTAAGACAGGCCATTAAAATAAAAGAAAAAAGATTAAGAAATTAGTAAAAATCAAGAAATGTAATTAACAAAGTAAAGAGAGGTGCTATGGACGCCCCTTGCTGCTCCCTCTGCGGCCCTGGACAGGCAGTGTTAGATCATCTGAGAGCAGGACAGTCTCCACCTCGGGCCCTCCCCCACACCCCTTGAGGCAGAATCTACTTTTTATCAAGATTTTCCAGGCCTAAGGAAGTTTGAGAAATAGTAGTTTAGTACAAAAAGAAAAAAGTCTCCAGGGAATCCACCCCATACTGAGCACACATCTTTGGTGGGTGACTGCCCCTGGAGGGAAGCCAAGGCCAGGACAGGGAAAACTGGGGCTGCCGGAGATTCTGTGTTCAGGGACAGCTTTGAAGAGGCCAGAGGAAGAAAAGTCCCACATAAAGCAAAAGAAAATAAGATATAGTTTACCTCGTGTGAGTATCTGTCAGCTCCAATGACCTTTTAATGTAAAAATAATATGAAAAAAAGCCCTGGACCTCTGGTCACGGGTTCTTGTTTGTTTCAGCGTACTTCCCACCCAAAACTGTGGGACACACTTCACTTATCCTCACAGCACACTTTTATTTCTTTTGTTTCTGAGAAATATGTGAATTTTTTTCCATGAAAATAATTTTAACTAACAACTGTACTCTTTAAAATGCGAGCACCATCTGCGCGATTTCCTTCTCTTGCGTAAGCTTTCAAACTGTTCAACCACTAGAGGTCTGTATGAGCTATTTTTAAAAAGTCACAGCTAGCTGGCAGAGATTGTCTTTTCTCAACTTCAGTACCTACTTCTATGGTTTAAGATTTAAAATCTGTTTAAGACATAACACAAGGAAATAAAATTCACAACACTTAATAAAATGAAGAAAGCCTAACAGGTGCCTGTCCGCTTGGAAAGAGCCAGTCTTTCCAAGTAGCCCATCTGCTGTTGCTAGGAGACAACTGAGCACACCGTCAGACTCCTACACACTGACATCAATGGCCAGTCACAAATCCGGGCTAAACTTTATTTTTTGCAAAATACCTCTGCAAAGTAGTCCTTCTGTTTATTTAAGATTTTTTTTTTAAACTTTAAATTTTAAAGAATTTTGTGAGGGGTTTTAAATAAAGCTTCCTTTTACTGGTCATATTATATTAGCTTAAAATTTGAGGTCCTTTCAGGCCTACTTTACAAGGTTCTATTACTTCTTTCTAAACTAACACGTGAACCTGGGCTTGCCTGGCTACCTTTATAATGGAGTGTGATGCTTCCTGGTGCTACCTCCTATAAATTGACCCCCCTAAGTTTTTACTGTACTTCTTGTTTGTTTGGGACCTGTGATAAAGAAGCCCATTTGAATCTGTCCTCAACCAGCAGCAGCCAGGACTCTGAGTCTTCCGGAAGCCTGACAGAGGTTTTCCATTAATAGCACTAACCTTACAAGAAATGATTAAAAAAAAAAAATCTTTCCATAGGCTATTCAGCAGGCCTCCTAAAGCATCACACGCTCTTATATATTCACATATTAAAATGAAATGGTTAGATACTACAGACTTAAAAGCTACCATTTACTGAATCCTGCACCAGGGGTTTGGATTCTCATGCTAGATTTCATAGATTCTAATTACACCCGCACTTGGAGTAAGTGGCTACATTTGTTGCCAGGTAAGGGATAATGATAAGAGGTTCCCCTCTTTTAAAAGGCATTATTACATAATGTTCCTGGCCGGGTGGCCTCTGGAAGCACACGCAGGGCTAGGTGGCTCCCCTCTCAGGCTGTCACTTTATTAAAACACAACAATTTGCAAGTGTTATTTGGCAGATCAGCTGGGTTCATTTCAAAGGCTAATATTTAACAGAGGGGAAAATAACCCACCCCAAGCCTTTTAAAAAGGTGTTTTCTGTGTATTTGCAGGTAAATTGCCTAGTGTTTTATACAGAACTTGAGCTGGGATTCAAGAATAATTTTAGTAATGTCTTTCATCGCCTGTCTACATAATCCAAATGATCAGTCAGACAGCAGAAGGAAACTAGTCTCAGCGCTACGCTTTGTACTATAGACCACATTATTTAAAGTAGTTAAGTTTTTCTTCATTTCCTGTCGCACGTCCGCGTCTGGCGGGTGGCCGGTGAATTAGCAAATTTCCTCACTGAAATGTGACAGAAGAGTATCTGCTCTGTCTTCTCCAGAGCATCCCTTTAAGAGTTCTGACTCTTCTACTGTTATTAGTATAATCCTGTAATTAAATACTAGCATAACGTTCACTTAGAAAAAAATGCAGCCATCATAGTAGTTAAATAGTTGCATAAGATCTTAAGCAGTGAAGAATTTGGGGGTTACAGAAATGGTCAGAAACAGTGCATTAGAGGCAATCCTGGTGCTGGTTAGCAAGGTGGGCAACTTACATTCAGTTTCAGTGGAAAGAGTTGGAGGCGATAAGAGAACTTAGCGTATAACGTGCTGGTTTTTTATTGTTGTTGGATTAAAAAAAGAACATGCAGATGGAATAACTCATATGGTGCCTGATACCAGGAAGTGTCCAATCAATACTATTATTTTTTTCTGGTTATTTCTGTCTTCATTTATAATAAAGGGGGCAGTGTAGTATGATGGCAGTAACTGTGGCTATGGCACAGTGTCGTGAGAAACAGGGCAGCGTGTGAGGCAGTGGCCCTGACTCAGTTGCTTTCCAACTCTTCTCTTTAAGATTTCACCCTTAAAACTAGAGCACATGTTGGGAGAATTTCAAATCGGGGATTTACAGTTTCTTTCTTTTTTATTTTTAAGAAGACTGTACTGTTTAGATGACTTAAATTTCTTTTAGAAGACTGTACCATTTAGATTGTCACCTTTTTTTCTGATCTGGATGATGAGCTATGTTTGTAAATGTATGCAGACGAAATACTGCATTGAAAAAGAGCTAGCTAAGAGTCAAAAAATATTTTCAGGGCAGTTAAAAAATTGAAGTCAAGAATCTGTTCAAATTGAAGAACTGAAGAGAAAAAAATATGAGCATGCTTAAAATGCCATCTTTAATCCTCTCATTAATTCACTTCCAGTGATTCAGGGAAGTTTAGAAGTTTATTTTTTATGAAATGCTGTCTAGTATTTTTTTTTTTTTTTTCCAGGAGAGAAATCTATGGGAGAGGAACTTGAAGAAAGTTGAGACTAAGTTGTTTTTCTTTTTTTTTTCTCAGAGATGGCTGATTAAATGTTTGATGTTCTTTTAAGTCCCCCTATCTTCCAGTACTATTGGGATTTAGAATTGAAATTGACCTATTTTGCACTCAGAACTGAGAAAGACAGTAACCAAATACTGACACACATTTGAAAAGGTTTTATTGCAAGGCGAGGGACTAGACTTTGCAGTTTGGCCTTTACGCAGCAATTTCCAAGGACACAGTGCAGTTACAAAAGAGGAATGTGCCTCCTGAAATCAGGGGGGCTCCCTCACTCACTCACCCACACAGAAGTTGAGGCCAATTTCAATTAGTTGTCCTGTTTTTGTAAGAGAAGAAGAAAATTCCTCATTTATAAGATTATGTATTGTGTCTTTTCAAAAAGTTTTAGTGCCTGTCCTTACAGGGCTACTTTTAGATGTCAATAACATAAACAACACTTGGAAAGAAATTTTTGAGTAGTTATTAACAAATGACCACATTTGTACTATCAGCTGGCCCTGGGACTCAGGATTCTCTTAGAAAAGTTCTTTGGGGGGGTTACAACTCAGTTTAGCAAGGCAGCTAGAGCCTCTTTTTCAGTTTTGTGAGATTAGGTCAGTAGGACTCCACTGTGACACTGGGAAGAGGGGATTCTACAGAAGATGACAAGGGAAGTCAGTAAAAGAGATGTGGGTCCCATTGGAGATCATCTCAGCCCTTCGTTAGCTTTGCCTAGCTTAGCCAATGCTCCAAACATAATTTAGTTCAACTCCCTGACAAGACATTGGAGATTAGAAACCATTGTTGTGTAGTGACTCAGTGTATAGCTGTATTCTGAGTTTTAAAAAGTTCTGGACTCAAATCAGGATATTAGTGGTTTGAAATGAGTCTACATCACAAACTTTTTAAGGTTTAAATATGAGCAACCACAATTAAAGGGCTTGACAAGCCATAGTTTTTCGTGAAACAGTAATTTTTAGTGAGATGGACATGTACAAATGGAAAAATATACAAGGATAAATGAGGTATTTTATTACTTCATTTTTGACATTAATAAGCTCCCTAGCAATAGGTTTTGGTTAATAATTTAATTTTGAAATGTCATAAAGTAGACAAAACTGAAAGAATTTCTTCCATAGTAAGAATGACAGCATTTTTAAAAAATAAGAAATCGCATACTTTTGAAAACCTTTTAGCCACAGAACTTTCTGGACGCTAGATACTGATTTCCTCTCTGAATCTTTTTCCTCATTCCTTCCTCCCGTGGTAAGGACAGTTCTGGAGGCCTGTGGAGCGGCAGGCCCACTTACGGGGAGGCATGACGTCACCGATGTGTATCTTTTCCTTGGCCCCATCTGTTGGCAATAGTAACTAACTCTTGCCCAAGCTAGTAGGAAAGAAGCTACAGAAAATCGAATTAGCAGGAGAGAAACGATTAGTCTTCGTTTTCTTGTTCCCAACCTGCAAACACAGATTGTTCAATACGCTTGTTCCCTAATCCTCATTAGGAAATCTCGAAGAGAAACAGGTCAGAAAAAAGCATGCGGGTGGTGAAAAAAGCCAGAGGGGAGAGAGAAGCAAAAATGATTTGCATGCAGTCCATAATGCACTGGTTCTCCAAGGTGAATGCAATTAATATGTATTGCAAACCTACATAGCTAAAAGAACAAATTGGGGGAAATTTTTAAAAAATAAAAACATTGCTGAGAGATAACTCAGTGCAAAGCCCTGTAAAAAGTATTTCGGATATAGTGGGATACATAAAACACATTCCTAAAATTTAAAAAAAGTCTTTGACAGGATTGTGCAGATCTAACCCTCATTATTTGAAGAGCTTTGTTTTCAGGCCCAGAGACACAGGGTGACAGATCTGGATTATAGGCAAAGTGACCCTGAATTTTACCAAAAACACCAGTTAGGCGGCCAGAGGACGATGACGAGAAAATTGCAGGTTGTTACTACAGAACTAGCTAGTGGGAAGTGGGCTGCAAATCTGATTTCTTTTTAAAACTGCAGTTTGGGGGACGTTTTATATTTAAAAACATTTCAAGTTTTATAATCATTTGGATTTAAATTCCATGAAATTTCCTTCTCTCAGTTATTCTAACTGTGCCTCTCATTTCTATCAGTTTCTATTCTTCCATATTTTATGTCATTTTAATTACATTTTTCTTTTAAAATTTCCTAGAATGTTGGTCACTTTCTGTGGCAAAAGTAGTGCCATAGGGTCTTTGCGCTTGCTCTATACTCTTCCTAGGGCAATCCTTTTCCTTAATCCACATAGGTCTTTTCTTATTAAGGAAGCAGTCTCTAACTACAGCTTTCACCTGAGCACCCCTGTCCAGTGCTGAGGACGGTGACTGCCGTGCAGGTGTCCAACAACCCTCACTGGATAGATGAACGTGAAGGAAAGGGCCCCGCTGCGATCAGGGGGTTGAAAGAGAAATGCCTGGATTGTGTTGGACATCAGCTTAAGTCAGAAAATTTTGTTCTTGTCATGACATCTCCAGTATTTTTACTTTAGAGTAAGAAGAAAGATAATTTCAGATTATCTAGTCAGTAATGAGCTTTCAGGTCATGAGAATTGCAAACTGAAATGTAATAGAGATTTGGCAGTTACTAAATGTGTGAAGGTTAGGACTCATGGCACCAGGGATGGAGGGGACTGTGACAGGAGTGACTTCACAGGAAGTCCACTCACACGCCTTCAGATTTGATAAAAAGTAATTTTAAACATAGCTCAGATTGAGAACAACTGTCCACCTGTGGTATTGAAGGTCCTGCCGGCTGAGGCCACTTGGACCAAGAAAACATTTTCTAGGTCACATTTTTTCCCATTGTTTTTCTAACTGTACACCCAGGCTTGGATATGTGCCTGACTCTGTGCCCGGACAGGAATACTCAACCGATCAAATCTAATTACATTTGCTTCCCAACTAAATAGTATATCACCTTCCTCTCTTGTGAGAGGCATAGCCCCTCGCGGGTCCTCAGCATCTGATTATTGCAAACCTAATTGATTTGCAACATTTCATTAATAAAGTTAACTAAAACTAATTATATATATTGAATAAAAGTTTCCTTTGAAATGAATTTTTCTATTTAGCTTAAGGGTTCTTAATTGTTAGACTGAATTGCTGAGGAAGATTACAGAATGACTCTCCTTTGGGTAATAGGATATATTTCCCAAATCATATAGATGCATGACTTTTTTCTCCAACCAATATGGATTGAAGGATGATATCAGCACAAAAACTAGAAAAAAATGGATTGCCCTTGAAAGTTAAAGATGTTGAAATATCTTCCAAGGAAGATAAAATAATAAAACTGGTTAGATAGATCTGTTCCATAGATCTTTTCCATGTTAAGTTGGGTCTAGTAAATTTGTCACCATTGTCCTAAGGAATTTAAAGTAAAATTTAAAATTTACTCGTGTTTATTTCTGTGTTTACAGGATAGCACTCCCTTCAGGTAACTGGTATGTACATATTGTTTTTCTCACTCTTTAATTCAGATAATGTGCCTTACCTAATTCATCCATTCATTTAAATCGTAATTCTTACAGATATCAGGGGGCTTCTCCCAATACTGCAATTGCCCCAGACCTAGTTGAAGCATTACGGTGCAACCCATATGATAGAACAACTTACAATGGTTTTTTTTTTTTGTATTTGTTTAGTTGCATAGAGAAGGATATGCTACATGTGAAACAAAGACCGGAATTCATAAATAGTTGAGGGTTGAATAAAATATGTCTGGTCCATAAGGGTTATACACTATTTTTATAAATCACAACATGTTATCTCTTGCCATTAATGACCCAGACTGACATTGCTTTTCCTTTCCTGAAGCGGGTTTCCTGCTTTTCATTTTGTGTCGTTTCATCCTCACCTCCCACCTAGCTGTGCACACTGACCCCAGCGGAAGGATCAGGAGGCACCGTGCCCTGACATGCCCATATTGTTTTTCTTCTTTGACTTGGGAGTCTCCCTGAGGAGCCAAGACGAAGACTTGGCCAAAGATAGCTCTTACCCTCGGCTTGATCTTATCTCTTTCTTTAGGGTGTCCAGATGTCCATACTGTGTGCCAAAGTACTCTGACCTTGCCTGGATTAGTGGAGGGACAGAACTGGTTCTAATAGGATTTTGGGCTCCAAATATAATATTATTCCTGAGTCCTCAGGGCTCTTTGCATTAAATTCTGGAATGGTCTATTCTGTCTAATTGTTTATCTTCTGGTAGGTCTGTGTTGCATAATTACATTTCTGTGATACCCTGGACATGTCTGGAATTAAAAAAAAAAACCCTGATTCCTATACATCTCCCATGTCTTCTCCCCCCCACCCCCCATTTTATTGAAATGTATAAGTACAAAATTTAAGGTTTATAATGAAGTTGAGCATTTTGTGTGACAAGGACTTTCCCACTCTCCTTTTGTCCCATGTCTTCTTAAAAGGAAACATAAGTTGAAGAAAGAGAATGAGAATGTGTTGGCATGTTGGTAGTAGAGAAGGGTTCTTTTTGCCAGCAGAACAGCTTTTAAATTTAGAGGGCTGTTCTCTGAGCTCTTTAATCATTGGAAACATCAATGGTAATCTAACTTGAAGTCATATCCCTTACATACTCAGGTATGTATTAGGCACAATGAGCCATATCGTTTCAGGAAACAAATAATGTCACTGTAGATAAATTGTGTAAATATTAGATTATTTAGAGTAAACCTATTTACCCTGAGAAGCAAGTTTTATTTTTGTTTATTTAATATAACCAGAAACTGCTGTTTTCCTTGCTTCCTTTTTTATTGGTAAGATTCAGTATTGATATCTAGAAATTGTAAACTGGTTATAACATTTTGGTATTCAAGCTTTACTTAGAACATGATAGTATTCAATGTGTAATGAAAATACTATCTGAAAACTTATACTCCTTTCTCCATATCTATATAGTTATTTCAATAACTCAAAAAATTTTATTTTTAAGTTTTTGCTTTTTCTACCCATTGGTCCAGAAAACAAAAGGAACAGAATTGCTAGGTATAGGTTACTAGGAAGTAATTAAGACCAATGCTTCATTAATGAATGTTATTGTTGAAAAAAATGATCCTTAAGAACTTAATATGTTGTAATAGAGGGTTCCAATAAATGAAAATAAGCTACATATATTGAATAAAAACCAAGACTTGAATATCACATACATTTCTAAAACAAGTAAAAAATTGTGGTACTTACTTGTTGCTTGGCTTTTCAAATTGCTTATTTTTAGAAATACAAATTGGCTGTAAGTTTTACAATTGCAATATATCCATGACTGAAGTCAATGCAACTGAAACATTTCTATGATTGTACCTCACAGAAATTTTACCTACTTCAAGGTGTCAAAAGTATAGATAAACATACCAACAACCATGTATTTTAGTCTTTGACTTAATGTGAGTGTAAGTACCCTTTATGTTACAATTTTTTAAAAGAAATTAAGAATCTTATTCTCTACAAAAGTACACAACATACTAAGCTGTGTGTGGATGTGTGTGCGTGGATATTGAAGCCAGGGAAACTCATATGCCAAACATATGTTTTACCATTGAGCTACACATGAAGCCCTACTTAACCCATACATATTAAATTTCAAATAAATAGAAAATAAAAGAAAAGAGGTCACTGAGTGCTGTAATCTGGATATACAACACTGAGAAAATGGTAATTTCAAAAATATTTTAAAAATTTCAAGTAAAAAGAATACACAATTTTCTTATGTAGTGGCAATGAAAGTCCACTGAATTTTTAGTAGATATGTTTACAGCCTTCCTGTCCAATACAAGTTTTGATAAGAACTGAAATATCCTATGTCTGACCTGTCCACTAGCTACAAGTGTCTACTGAGTGCTCGAGATGTGGCTTGTGTAACTGAGAAACTACATTTTTAGTTTTATTTTACTGTAACTCATTTATATTTAAATTTACGTGACCATAGACGGCAAGTGTCCGCGATAGTGGAAGATAAGAGTCTGCAGGCTTCAAACCACTGAATGTGCTTCCCCAGTCTGTTAAGTGTGCTAAACAGGATTCTCCTTTTGAAGTAAGTGCATTTCAACACAGACTCTTTGGACTTATAGAACAAGCTCCAAAATGCTGTTTGCACACAGGCAGTTAAAATCAATAAGAGATCAGAGGTCTGTAGGCATAAGTTGGTGAAAGTTTTAAAGAAATAGTGCAGAGTTCAAAAGGTTCTTCTGCAAACACAGTTATAGTCTGTATGGTGCCAAGACTGGGACAGGGATTTTGAGATTATTTTACAGGAAACCCTGGGGAAAGCTGCTAGGCAGTGGTAGAACTGGTATAGAATCAGTTTTTTAAAAAGAAAAAAATTACTTTCTAGGATGAGGCTTTGTTTTTCTTATTCATTTTAAACCCAAAAGTTTAAAACTGTTTAGCTGAGCCTAATGCACAAGCCTGTAATTGCAGTATTCCGGGAGCCTGAGGCAGGAGGTTTGCAAGGTTGAGTCCAGCCTGGTCAACTTAAAGAGCCCTGATTCAAAATCAAAAATAAAAATGGGTTGGGGATGTAGCTCAATGTGAACAACCTGGGCTCAATCTCCAGCACCTCAAAAAAAAAAAAACCCAAACCAAAAGCAATCCACCATACATACAAACAAATAAAACTGTTTAAAGTATGTTTCCTTTGGTGCTTTGACATTCTTAAACAGAATGTCATACCTACTTTGGAAATTTTGCCACAAACATGCGAGTGTTGGAGCTGAATGCTTTGGGATTATAGGAGGGGGAAGCTAGGCGTAAGTATCACTTGCATCAGGGACACTCTGGGTTGACTGTAGCTCTGTCACTGTGAGGCTGATGGGCATTGTGGAGAAGGAGCTCCTGTCTAGTCCTGTTGGGCTTTCTTTTGTTCTGCTGTTTCCGTAACAATGATATGCAGTTTATTGCACTGTTTCCAGAGTTGAATTTTTTTTTTTGCTGAAAACACACACAGCTCAGACTCCCAAATTTATATATATATATATATATATACATCTCTCTCTCTCTCTACACACACACACACACACACACACACAAGCAAAATAAAAGACACACCCAAACTCAACATATCCACACCTCCACACACATTCAAAATCAACCCAATCCAAAACCTAAAGACTGTCAGTGATGGAACTCTGTCCTAAATAGTTTTCTGACACCACTACTGTAGAGTGCCTTCAAAAAGCACTTCTTATTTGCCAATCTTCAAAGAAGAGTAAAGTCACTTCTAATACCTGTCTCCTAACCCAGAACCTACATAGCCTCTAATTTAATAAAATGGAACCACAACATATTGAAAATAAAAAGGTGTAAGTTACTTTTCCACTTTCTCTGGAAAGCCAAGACTGTACCTTGAGCTAAATTTCCAAGTTGAATAAATCAAGAACTCCTTTTTATGAAAATCTAGGAGAACCTAATGAGACGGGAACTGGAGAAACAAGAAGACAGCATTCTCAGGCAATCCTGGTGGTATTTGTGCCAGGTTCTGAAAGATTCATGTCCTACTATTTAACTCCATGTCACTAAGGCCTATGAGAGGAGTAGAACTCCTCTCAAGCTTACAGGAACTCTTTCCTCCATGTTTATTTAATTTTTCCCCATAGCTTGTCATTGGAGCAAGGGAAGAGTATACAAGAATGGGACTGAAGTCTGTGTGTTTTCTGAATAGCTGAAGGTTTTAAACTTACAATCTTTAGAACTGGAGGAGTGAGTGCCGGGGCATTGTAGGGCACAGACTCTCTCATTAGAAGGAGGAGAAGAGAGTACAGTCATTTCAGGGCTGGCCTGTGACCAAGAAGGGTCCTTGCTACAGGGCTGCAGGTGTTTCAGATAGTTTATCTTAAGCACATAAATGGAAAGAGCATAGAAATTCTCATAGTTTACATTTAAAAATCTTCTAAATGCATATATTACTACTCTGTGCGTTGGAGGAAATGAAGTAAGACTAGAATTTCATTCTTTTCTGATTCTTCTGGTTTCTTTCACAGAACACTGGTGTGTGCGTGTGTGTGTGTGTGTGTGTGTGTGTGTGTGTGTGTGTGAGTGTGTGTGTGTGTGTGTGTGTGAGTGATGTACCTTCTTATGCTCCCTTCACTGTTGATTTATTAGAAAAAATTACAGATACAATGCTGCAGATGTGAGACACGTACCTGGTGGTGGCCTTCTGGGATGGCTGCAGTGATTTATTCAGATAAAAGCCCAACCATTGTGGACCAATCTGTCACAGGTAAATCTAGGAGGAAAAAAAACCATGAAAGTGATTTGCAAACATGGTCATATATTTATTGCTTAATTGACAGGGTGAGCATTAATGCTGCCTATTAAGAATGCTGTGGCAGGTAATGAAACAATCTGTTCTACATCAGGGATCTACTTTCCTCCACTGGAGTCAGGCTGGCCTAAGTGGCTGTCATGGGATCTCCTGGCTTCCTGTTCATATACTCAACGTGTTCCCAGTGCCTTGTAGACACATACTACAGAAAGAAAGCAAAAAGATTTTTTTTTTTTTTGTAAAATAGTGTAGTCTTAATCTAAGATGCTTTTTGTAAAGGTGACTCCTAAGTAAAATATAACATAATAGGTTCCATTTTTATTCATGAATCTATGGTTAAATTTTGCTAAATGATCTTTTCTTTTGAGCTTAAAGTTTGCACAAATGTTATTGCACCCATAATTTAAAAAATACCATAGTAAAGATCTTTACCCCTCTATTCTTTGTAATAAAAATAATATCTACCTCTAGTATAAATGCCTAGTTACACAAAATGCAGAAGGAGGTACTTGTTGCCTTCCCTCACTACCAGAGATACTTATAACCGAGTGTCTCCTACATGTTTCCAGAACTTTTAAAAATGTACACAATGCATATAAATATTATTTTTATACACTCAAAAAACTCTTCGTATATTTAATTGAATAATTTTGTTTACAACTCTGGCTCGCAGAGCTTCCTACATCAGCACACATAAATCTTCCTCATCCAATACAGGATTACATTGAGAACACTGGTACATGCTAACTTATTTGATCACTCCGCTATTAATGCATTTCAATTTGTTTCATTTTTAAACTTCCCTTTTTCCTGGAAAGGAACACAAAACATGTTTCAGTGATTGCATTTATACATGCCTTTGGACCTTATATATCAGTAGAATAAATCTCAAATAAAATTGATGAACCAAATTATTTACATCCTCTTGTACAAAATGTCTTCCATAAAGGTTACAATGAAAGCCTTAAGCAAAAAATTTGGATCCCATCAAACTCCTTTTTTCCTAACCTGATTTTTAAAATTTGCATGCTATTTAGTGTAGTTCTTCTACTAGTTTGCTCCATTGTGGCCTTTGATCATTTTTAATTGGGTTATTTATAGTATCTCATATTATAGAATCATGTTATCTTACAGAAACTGATATTTTACATGAAATGTGTCACAATAGCTCTAGTTTCTTATTTATCAGTGGAATGTTTTATCACATGTTTAGTTATACAATCATTTATTTTCATGTAATCAAACACATCAATGTTTTTCATTTTAATTTGAATAATTTTTGAATAAGAGTTTTTAAAGTGCTATTCAAAGATTATGTAGATAACTTAAATAAACTAACTCACTAAAATATTGTAATATAAAAAATTGGACATTAGGAGGTTTCACTATAAAAGATGTTTCCACAAGATAATTTCTCCTATAAAATATGGCTACTATGCCAAAATTATGGGCTTCTTTGCTATAAGCCTTTCATAGACTTTAGGAAAAATTTACAGAAAGCATCAGATTTATAAAATCAATCTTCAGAGAGTTCATAGTAATTGTATAGGACCTGGAATCCAGTCTGAGTTATGAGGAAAATAATATAAATTCCAAGACATATAAAAAGTGAGAAATCTAAAAGTAATAAAGATTAAATAAAAAATGAACATACAGTAAATCTAGGAAACAATTATAAAAATGTAGAAAAGATCAAGACTGATAGTAATATCTCTCAAAACATGTAAGTTTACTTTGCCATGAAATATTATTAAAAATATATAAAATATGCTGTTCGTATAAAATAGTGACTGTAATTTCTTAGCATTTGACTTAAATCATGGCTGTTCAGTCATCGTGACACTCTTTTCTTGGTAGGTCAAAGGCTAGGATGTGTTTGTGAAATCATTACACAGGAAATACATCAAGTCATTTTCTTTGCCTGATAAAAGTGTCAACAGTGAACCAGCTTAAGGACTTGGAGACATCATGGTACAATATGTTTTACATAAAGTGACTTCTTCTGAAAGGAAAGAGGTTATTACATCTAGATTAATGGAACACTGCTATTCTAGAGGTATACCATGAAGATTCAGCATCATTCAAAAATGGATTTGAACTAGTAGCAAGAATAATTTGGGTCAAAAGTTAAAAAAAAGATTGTATTATAAATGCACACAGTTTTAAAAAAAATGCTGAAAGCTTTTTTTTAAAACTATGTTGACATGGACTGTATTTAGCCACAGTCACAGGCAAGCTTAGTGACACCGGAATTCTAAAAGGCCACAGGAGGTGATCATTGGTGCCTGATGACTTCTCAGCACTATTCTGCCTGCTATGTGTAAAGCAATCCCGGTGTCCAACTTCTTCTCCCTAGACCCAAGGCAGAGCGTTACGGTAACTCTGGATTGATTTTGCTCAGCTTGAAGGACAGGCTTTGTACTGTTAGCACTGCCTGAATGTCTTAAGTTCTACGTTCAAGCAACTGGCGAGTTCTGTCTCCTACAACCGTGCCTCCATTTCTGAGACGGTGGTGGCTACTGAGTCCTTGCTGGCAAGCCTCTTCTCTCAAACATGTTCTCACGGAAGCCATAATCAGCTCAGTCTTTCTAATGACACCTGTGAGCCCTTGTCAAAAGAGCTGTTAGAGGATCTGTGGGTGCTGGGAGACTGCACAGGGCAAAATCTTTTGTGGACGAAAGTACGAGTCGGTCACCACATGGCCTGCTTAGGACGTGTTTTTGACTATAGTTGTAAAACCATGCATTCAAGAAATAAGCATTTATATTAAAGCTGAAAACATAATACATAATATGAGTTGGAATGCTTAAAAAGTTACATAACTTGTTCGAGAAAACTTTATTCATAAGATTAGAACGCTAAAAGACAAACGGTAAATTTTAGGTAATTGATAGAAAAAAGAGACGTCAAATACGGATTTTTAAAAGTAGGTTGTATTTTTTTTTAAAGGTAGTCTTGTTATGTTACCTAAGCTGGCCTTGAACTCCTAGGCTCAAAGTATCCTCCTGTTTCAGGCTCCAAAGTAGCTGAGACTACCAGCTCATTTCACCATTCCTGTGAAAAAGAACTTGTTGGCAGTGTCCATGATACCTAAACTCTCCGCACACATCAAGTGTACACATTTTGAGTTTGGATGAGGTGTCATAATGCAATCTTTTCTAACCAAAACAGGAATTCCTAGAATTCTTCATTATTAAACTTAAAGACAAATGTTATGATTAAAATAGAATAGACCTTGGTATTTACCCATGAAGGAAAGAAGACTTGATTTCAAATATAATTTTAAGTAAGTTAATAATTAGTTTGCTTTAAAAAGTAGACAGCCTAGTGCAGAGGAGACACTGAGGGTCACAGCTGAGACAGCACAGGCTTCAGAGTCAGAACTCCAGTGTTCAAATCCCAACTGTCTCAGTGGCCACACTTGGGTGAGCAACATATCCCATTATGACTCATATTCCCAGCCTATTAAACGAGAACACAGGAGCAGCTATCCCACAGGGCTGTGGCAGAGATTAACTAGCACACAGCTTGGAAAGGCACAACGTTATTTGGGCACAGGATGTGTGCTCAATAAATATTGGCTTTATTAAAAGGCCAAGAAAATAACCTCTTGGCAATCATTTTAAATAAGCCATAAGTACGGTATGCTTTGTTTCTATAACTTTAATGTGTGTTTGAGTCACCTCGGCTCTTGCTAAAATGTGAATTCTTATTAACAGACCTGGGTGGGATCTGAGATTCTGCGTATCTCACAAACTTCCCTAGCATGCTGGTGTGTAGACATGTGACAGGTGAGGAAATTGTGATGGTCTTGCTTCTAATTTGTGGTGTGATGTTTCTCAACAGGAGAGGGGAAAGATGTAGAAAAGAAGGTGTGAATGATATGAATAAATTTAATAAGTATTCCAAGTAGATTCTGGTATTCCTGCCACACTTGTCTCTTGACATTGATTCGGTATTTCAACCTTTTGTTGTTCTTCTCTTTTCTTTTTCTTAGCCTTTCCTTTCCTCTTGCCATTGTTGCTTTAGATTGAGAAAATGATACTAATGCCAAGTTCCCCAATTAGTAAGATGGATGCACCCACTTTATGTCATTTTATAGCATATAATAGAATAGTACACCTAGATGAGACTAAATGGTTTTAACATTTCTCTGTTAAGCAGGCAGAGATTCATACAGTTTTAACTGAAACATCCAACCAACAAATGAGCATGAAATGAACTTTTGTAAAGTGTTTAGTGAATGTATTAGATGTGGGCTGTGCTGTCAGAGTTATGTACCAGGAAAGGAGCAGAAGTTATTACAGAAGTGGCAGGAACCAACCTGTAGCCACAGTAGACACTTCACCTGATCTGAAAGGCAGGACAGAGGGAGGGGACATTTTTTAGTAACTTCACTTTCTAAATATGTGCTTTGCTTGACAAAAGACTGTTTAGGGCAAAGACCATTTTTATAGTTTGGTATGTCCTCAGGGCCTAATATCACTCAGATTTGTAGTACTCCCTCTGCAAGAATCTGTACATGATAGAGATAATTCTTCATTTTACAAAGTAGATAAGAGAAATTTTGATTAATATGAGAAAATACCTAAAAAAGATGGAAAGCAAACTAGCAATCATAAATTCTCTTTCAATAAAGCATAAAACCATATGTGTATTTTTGTACTCTGAGTTAACAAATTCAGAACACTTCTCTGATCTAAACAAGACTTGAACGTCATTTGGCAAGGAATAATGCACATGTGTGTGAAATGAATAAGAAATCATGCAGAAGTTGATATAAATGAAGGATTATTTTTGCTATAATTTAAATTTTTAAGCATATCTAGAATAGAACTTGAAATAGACACATTACAGTTGTGAAAAATAAAGCAAACTCATTGCATACTCATCTTTCTAAACTTTAAATGTGAAACTAACAATATAATTAAAAATTTTGTTGGGTGTTGAAGGAAACATTAGTGGCTACTAACAGATTCCGAGACACTCATTTCAATCTAAGACATTTAGATGGTACACCCACCGAGGGACCAAACAAAAGCAAGACAGATCCTTCTAAATTGATGGATAAATGTCACTTGTTAGTAAAATATTTGGAAATACAATTTTGGTTTTCATATACAAGGAATTCTTTTTCACATGAACATCTGCTATGAAGAGAATGAATTTGAATCAGTTAGCAAATCTTCAATGCTAATACAACCACAGCTAGTAGCAACATTCACTTTTTATTTCCATGACTAGTCTAATCATACTTTTATTTTCAATTTCAAATTTGACGTTATGATAAAAACTAATGCCATGCCTACCAAATATATACCTCTATAGCAAACTCATTTTATTTTGTGGCAATTGAAACTTTGTATTTTGGGGATCTCATAAGACAATTGTGATTATTTGTCCCATCAGTTGCATATAACTTTAAACTCCTGGGGATATTCTTTGATTTTGGTGACTTTATATATTAAGCCCTTAAAAAGTTGATTTTTAGAAGATAAAACTCATATCACAAATAAGACAGGAAATATAAAAAAATAATTTAGGATATAAACTGAACAAATGTATTTTGTTTAGTGGAGATTTACTATCCTGCTTTAATACGCACTTATAGGAAATGAAATACAAATCACATAATTCAATGACTGCAGGTCATTTTGAAGAGAACCTTTAGGACTAATTTGAAGAACAATAAAAGCATTTTCAATGATGACATGTCTAAACTCTGACTTGTCCCCCATTTGGCTAAATAACATGGGAGAAAAGTAATTTCTAACCTGGGTTGGGACCCCACATTACATTGTTGTCCAGTCCTGTATTCAATGATGTCAGACTGTGTCTTCAAGACAACTTTTAAATCTTTCTAACACTTGGACTTACTTAAATTTCTAAACAAAATTCTTACGTTATTAGCCTGCTTGGGATACTCTTTGACATTCCCCCGTCATGATCGAGCAGGCAGGGGACTAGACTACTTCATGAGCAGGAGGCTGAAGGAAAAAAGATTGCATTAAGCAGCCAAGAAGAGTAAATGTCCCTGTCATGGATCTGAAACCAAAATGCATCAATGCTCAGTTATTTGCTTCAAAGACACTGGAACAGTTCAGAGGAGACAGGCATCGTGAATTCAAACTATGAATTCCAAATTCTTTCTCAGCTCAGTATTTCAGCTGGGCTTTGTTTGAGTAAGTAGCAGTTTAAAATTTTCTTTATTTTGTGCCTAGTATAGGCAAAATCGGCCATTACTATTAACTAGTTACAACAAAAATAACAGTAGCAATACAACTAAAAAACATTACGCATACTGGCACAATTCTGACTGCAGACTAGAAGATGAAAGTGCAAAACTTGAACAATCCACAAATTTGTCCCTTTTTGAACACTGATCCCAGGTAAGACAGAAAGAGGAAGGACACAAGCTCAGGGTAGTAGGGACAGGGTACCTTAGTGACATAAAGCAGCTGAGAGATACTTTGCAAATTTTAGGACATCAACTCAGACCTTAGCACCAATGGAACCAGTGGGGGAAAAAATTCATTTTTCTTCTGAGTTGGATGATGGAGCAGTTGATTCAATTTCAGATTTAAAAAGAGCAGAATCAGAAAATAAGGCCTCATAATAGGAGTAAAGAACACTGAAGACAGGGGAAGAAGTGAGCAGTCACAGGGGAGAACAGACTAGAAACTAATAATCATGAAACTTTAGCGAGTATTGAACTTGAGACCGCTTCATGAGCCTGAAGGGCCATGACAGAAACCGACAACCACCATCTGGAGCATTCCTGGGAAAATGTCATGCTTGTCCAGAGCACATAATTGAACAGGAGAGCGGGACAGCTTCGAAGACTCCAAATGTGTGCTAATGGGATAATTATTTTAGATTTTTACTCTTTAATCAATAACCGAGAAACAAAAGGTATCAAAGATTTTTATCACAGAGAGGAATTTTAGGGACAGAGATCTTCAGAGCTGTTACGCAACACTTGTAAGATCACACAGCTGTTTAAGTGGGAATCTTCATTCCCCCCCCCCCCCCCCTCCCTGTTTTTCCCTGCCCTGTAGCGATGCTGTCAGGAAGAGTGGTGAGGAGAAGGAGCAGGGTCCCCGGGTATCACCAGACACTCCATCCCAGCCTTGGGGGAATTGATCCCTACCAGGCCTGGCAGATAGGCGTACACAGCAGGAGACAAGCCATGCACAGCAGGACTTGTTTATTTTTTAACCCAGAGCCTCATGCAAGCTAAGCAACTGCTCCACCACCACAGAGCCATGCTGAGCTAAGTACAGGGCCTCAGGCCTTTACAGTCATAGCTTCCTAGAGGATCACTTTGGGATGAACACCTTCAAGAGGAGACCCAAGCTGCCCAACAGTCACCAAACAAACCAGTGGGGTATGGGTTTCTGCTCACTCATGCCTGCTTTCTCTTCCTGGAATGCCGCAGGAAGTGAATATGCTGCCTTCCAAAAGGTCCCAGGGGAAAAATGAGCACCTCAGCTTTTCACTTGGAAAAAGAACCCACGGGCTGCTGGTGAGTTTTTCATGTTTAACGAGGCTGTTGGTAAACAAAGACCCCAGAAGGGCCAAGGGCCTGGCTGTGTAGCATTCGCCAGGCCAGGGGCAGAGACACCTTGAGGTCTTCCAGAGACCAGGGCACTGGGCTGGGCACTTGAAATAACTCGGAACAGGGGAGTGTCAGACGGAGGGATAGAGTGGAGGGCCTGGCACTGAGCTCTCTTCAGTCCTGAGGGCAGATAACCTTTGCTGAAATACTGCCTAGGCTGGAGTGAGAAGCTCTGATGCCCCCCTCCCCCCAACACCTGCCTTTTTTGATGAGTCAAAGGGCACCTAGGAAGCCCTCGGGATGGCAGCGTGCAGCGCAGGTGCCCACTGTGTCCTGAGCCAAGGACTCGCTGGTAGGGATTTTCACGGAGACAGGGAAGAGCGGGCGGACCAAGTTCACCCCAAGAGAGCACACCTTCCAATGGCGGGAGCGCGGGTCCCTCAGCCTTCCCGCTCAGCTCCGGATAGAGGCCAGGAGTTATCTAAAAGCCTCAGGAAGAAAGTTGGCCGGGCCGCCTCCCGTCTCGGTGGATGTCCAGCTTGTCCTGGAGCTCGCCCACGACGGGATGACATTTCAGGAGCACGCCTGATGGTGTGCCCATGGTGTCGCCGCCCGCCCACCTGGCAGCCCCTCCACCCACAAGGATCGCCAGCTCCCGGAGGCTGACCGGAAGCGCTGTCGCCCTGGGGGGTCCCCCCCGCGCCCCAGCGCGGCCCCGCATCCCCGACACCTAGACGTGGAACTCACCGTTCCTCCCGGTCCCCGGCCCGCAGGCAGGCAGGCCACTGGTCTCGGCTCCCAGCGCGCCGCGCCCACGTCCCGCGGAGCTGCGGCGCGGCAGGCGCGGGGCTCCGGCCGTTCCTGCGCGCTCACTGCCCCGGGCCAACCCAGCCGCGCCCCATCGTCCTGGCCGCGGGGCAGGCCGAGCTGCGGGGACCGCGGTGTCCGCCCGGGGCGGCCACGCGATGCTGCCTGGGGTCCTGGCGGTCGGGCGCTGGAACCAACGCCAGGAGGCAGCGCCAAATTTATAGCGAGGGGCGTTGCTGTTCCCGGGGTTCCAGGGACGCGGCAGCTTCGCGTTCCCTCCTCTGCCCCGCCCCAGGGACCCTCCAGGCCCAGCCCCCGCCGTCCCCGATGCCGACAGCGGCCCGGAGGGTGTGCCACTGTGGGCCGTGCTACCTACCCGGTGTGCATGTGTGCGCACCTGGTCCAGGAGCCCCTCCAGGCACCGTGGGGGTCGGGAGGACGAGAAGAGGCGCTGATAAAGGAGCATCGCTCCCCGCGGAAATAACTGTGCCTCCACTTTTGCTTTTGTTGTTTTAACTTGGAAAACTTTTAAGAAAGAATGAGAGAACTTTGTCTTTCCTGTGAGTGGCTCAGAACTGACAATGCTGCTGTGGACCGCAGGTCATGTTGTAGACTGGCTTGAGGGTCTGTAAGAAGGAAGAGTGGACCTTCTTACCCTCCCAGTAGGCATGCTGTGGTGTTGTGTTCTTTTAAAAGGTAAAAGTGGTTGTGAAACAAAGTATCACCAAATAACTAAGAAAGAATTCAGATCCATCTTTTGGAAACTTTTCCAAAAAAATAAGAGTGAAGAACATTTCCTATCACATGCTTAGAGGCCAGTCTCACTGTGACCCCCAAACTCGATAGAGACATCAAAAGAAAACTAAAGGGCAGTGTTTTTTTATGAGTAGAGATAACAGAAATCCTCAGCAAAATGTGAACAATTTGATTTCAGTAACATTTAAAAAGGATTATATACCATAATCGAGTGAGATTAAACCCAAGAAAACAAGAGTAGTTTGCAAAAAAATTAATTTAACAAGCCATATCAAGTAGAGTCAAGGATGAAAACCTTATGATCATTTCAATAAACAAAAAAGTATTTGATAAAATACAACACCCTTTCATGATTAAAAAAATACGCACCAAAGTAAGAATAAAAAGAATTTCCTCAGACTGTAAAGACCATCTGAAAAAACACAGTAACGTTATATTCAATGTTAAGTCTACGGTCAGAAATCACCTTGTCTGGTCACCCTACCCCTACTCAACTTGGTACTAGAAATTGTACCCAGGCCAGGTAGGCTAGAAAAAAGACATGAAAACCATCCATCGCAGAAAAGAAGTCAACTATTGCTCTTTGCAGGTGACATGATTTTCTATTTTTGGAACCATAAAGAATCAACTAAAAAAAATTAGGATTACTAAATAAACTGAGCAATGATTCAGAGTACAAGACATACATGGAAGCTCAGTTGTATTTCTGTACATAGCAATCAACAATCAAAAATGAAGTTAGATGCAAGAGAATAAAAAAACCTTAACAATGGTTAACAAAAACAGGTACAAGGGACCTGAGAAAAGCACAGTGGTGCAGCGGGTGCTTAGCCTACACGAGGACGCGTGTTCAATCCCCGGCAGGGAAAAAAAGCGCAAAACTTGTGCTGCCACCTCCAAAAATGTTTCTGAAATAAAATTAGGCTAAATAAATGGAATTACATTCCATGGTTATAGACTGGAAAAATTAATATATAAAGTGGCTTTATCCTCCACATGATCTACAAATAAAATACAACACGTATGTAAATCCCAAAAGGCTGCTCTCCAGAGATTAATAAAGTTGTTCCAAAATTTGTGTGATAGTGCTAGCAGCTCAGAATAGTCAAAACAATTCTGAAACAGAACCAAAGTTGGAAGGCTTGTACTTCCCAGTTTCAAAATGTACTGCAAAGCCACAGTAACCAAGACAGTGTTGTACTGGCATGGGAATAAATGTATACATCACCAGAACGGAATTGTGCCTATTAGTTAAACAAAGTTAATTTATTATGGGAAAAAATGATACTGGTACAACTGGCTACCCACGTGCAAAAGAATAAGGGTGGGTTTCTAATGATGTACACAACATAAACTCAGAATGGATCACACACCTAAATGGAAGAGCCAATATTAGGAACTTCTAAGAGGAGAGAGAATTAAATCTTTGTAACACTGGATTGTAGAAGTCTTTTTTCTATGACACCAAAAACAACACAAGAAAATAGGTATATTAAATTTCATTAGCATTAGTACCTTCTCTATTTCAGTGATAACAAGAAAGTAAAAAGAACCCTACAAAATGCTCACAAAAATAAAAGTTACCTGGAGATGTACTTCAATTTCCAGTCACACACACACACACACACACACACACACACACACACACACACACACGGGCACAAGCACAGGTGGAGAAAGAGTGACTCTGAGTGTGGGGCATTTACAAACAGCTTTCCAGAAGAAAAGTATAGGTGAAGGTGCAATGATGTTTCCAGCTTTGTGTGTGTGTGTGTGCGTTGAATTCTATGCACATTTCTTGTCTTTCAACATCACGTCCCAAGCCTTATCATGTCCTGTTGTAAATAGACAAAGCTTTCTTCAGACATGACAGATCCCTCTTTACCAGCAGCCAAGAACTCACACTGATAATACTAATTTTTATTTTATAAAACACATTCCCCAGAATAGAGATTTCATTTCTGTCTCCTGGGTTATTTATTTAGCAAATGTTTATTGAGCTTCTTTGTATTTTACCTGTGCTAAGTCATGGGGAAACAGAGATAAAAAGATTGCTTTTCCTTGTCTTGCAGGGGAAGTAGTTTGACTGGAGGCAGTCTGGGAAAGCCAGTGTGATCCACACACCACGGTTGGGCCAATGGAGAGGAAACACACAGCATCTAACTCCTATATACTCCGCCCCCCCCCCCCCATTTTACTGACATGTATAAGTGCAAAATTTAAGGTTTACAATTAAGTTGAGCGTTTTGTGCACATACCTATCTTGTCAAGGTGCCAAGTACTTTCCCACTCTCCTTTTGTCCCACCCTCTACCCACCCCTCACTCCCTCCCCACCCTACCCCCCTGGTTCACTTTGTTTTTCGTTTTAGGTTCCATGAGATAGTTGTGATCTGGGTTTCTCATATCAGAGATAACTTTCTATGTTTCACCTTCTGCTTCTGACTCACTTCACTAAGCTTGATGTTCTCAAATTTCTTCCATTTGCCCGCAAAAGCCTCCACGCTGTTGGACTTTATAGATGCATAGTATTTCATTGTGTATAAATACCACAGTTTGTGTATCCACTGGTCTGTTGATGGGTATTTTGGTGACTTCCATATTTTAGGTATTATTAGTTGTGCCTCTATGAACATGGATACACATATATCTCTGTTATGTGTTGTTTTGGCCTCTTTTGGATATATTCCCAGGAAGGGTGTTGCTGGATTGAAGGGGATATTTATTTCTAGTCTTTTAAGAGATCTCCATACTGCTTTCCAGAGTGGTTGTATGAATTTACATTCCCACCAGCAGTGCAGGGGGTTCCTTTCTCCCCACAGCCACACCAGCACTGATTACTATTTGTAAAGCTTCTCCCCAACCTTCACTTGAGAGTTCAATTTTGAAAAAGGATCCTTTGTGAGATTTACAGCAGTGTCACAGATATTTGTAATCATTTATCATGGATATTCACAGAAAAGGTAGAAGTGGGTGGCAACTGAATTCTTGAGGTTGTAAATGAAAATAAGAAATGCCATTTTGATAATGATTTAAAATTCCAGAAATCATTGTACTTTATAAATTATTTGAGTACTGTAAGTTCTTAAGTATAATCAACTTGCACTAAATTTTGGCATAGTTTGAGAAATTGATAATAGTTTTAAAAATGGAAGCTCCTCAGAGTTAGTGCTCTGCTAGGAGAAGTCTCCTGAAAGAGTGAGGTTTTTAGCCCCAACAATGTCATATTTCCAGAGACAAGCAGATGAGAATGAAAAATTCCCCAAAAAACTCGTGGCATCATTACTATCATGATAGATTATCTGAGTCATATATAATAGATTAAACCTTTGGCCTTCTACTGTAGGCTGATTACCCCTAACCTGAAAATCTGGAAGCTAAAGTGGTCTAAAATCCAACACTTTTTGAGTGGCAATATCCTGTTACATACAGAAAATTTCACAAAATAAAAATTGTTGTCTAGAAATACATTATGGCTCTGTACACAACGTAATTGAATATCCTATCCAAACTTGGGTCTCGTCCCCATGATATTTCATTATGCACATAAAAACATCCTAACATTTGAGAAAAAGCCCAAACAATTTAGGATAGGGATACTCAAGATATCCAATAAAACGTTGGTCCTTGGTAAAATATTGCACCTTGGAGTTGTGACTGGAAATAAGGTGAAGGCCAGCTTTGCCACTGGCCAGTCCTGGACACATAGGCAAGTGTGCTCTCTGATATGGGATTTTAACATGTAGGACAATAGTGTTCCGTAAGCATGTGCCAGGGTTAAGGGCTTGAGTGCATACTGTGCCTCACACGTGGTTAGGCGTTAGTAGACGGCAGCTATTCTTAGGGAACAGTGGCTGTTCTGCATGCTGGGCAGGGTCTTGCTGACTTGTTCATACTTTTAAGAAGGGAAACATCTTGAAATCTTTCAGGGTAATTTTAAATTTTGATATAAATGAAGTCCTGATAATGGCGACTCACAAACAGCCTTTCCTTTCTGGTGTCTTTCTGTAGGTGCCTTGTGAGGCCGATCCAGTTGCGCTGTCATTGTGTAGCTGGAGGTGTGAACACAGAAGGAAAGGGCGACGCTGCCAGGGAAAGGCTGGGTGAGAAACAGCGGCAGGGCAGTCTCACCTCTGCTGAGCCCAGGGCGTGGCTGCCGGCAGATCCTAGATGGGCTAGTGAGCAAGCGCTCCCCGAGGCACGCAGAAGAAGGACCAAAGCTGTGATATGTATGTTACGAATACATAACAAGGTTTCTCTTTCCCACAATAAAGACGTAACTGAAAGCAGCATGTTAGGATGTTTTACCTCTAAAATTAGGAAACATTAAAAAGGACAGGTGGTCATAGTAGAATTCTTTTTTTGAAAGGAAAGGGGGAGGCCAGTGCTCTGATGAAAACTGTTGTATATCTTTATAAATTGTGAATTTATCAGAAATGACAACCACAGGTATTAGCAAAGATTTATGTACAGAGATATTAAATACATTATAAGTATAATAGCTCATCACTAAAAACAAATTTAATGTTCCCTAATTAAAACATTAATTAAATAAGTTATAATACATTGAGTATAGATTTTGGCCATCTAAAGTAACACCGAAAGATATCTAATGATATGCAATGCTCATGATATATTAATTAGTGAAAAATTTGCTAATGGGATAATATGGACACTTTACAACATGCTTACACACATACATATAGAAAAATTCATATTTATTAAAATACTAACATGAGTTATTTTCAGATGTAAAGATCATGGGTACTTAAAAACTGTGTGTGTGTGTGTGTGTGTGTGTGTGTGTGTGTGTGTGTGTATACCCTCCTTATTTATATAGTCTAGATTTTAAACAATTACATGAATATAACAAATTAGCAATGTGGAAAAGAAGGTAAGGGTGTAGCCCAGGGACTGTGTGGAAAACAAGGACCCCTGGGAGGCATTTTTGGGGACAATTCTGGCTGACAGTAAACTTGAAGGCTTGAAGTCTCCAACCTGGTAAAGGAGCCGACACATGCATGTTAGGGATTCCTCTGGTTTCAAGTGCACACTTTGCTTTCCAGTATTTTGTAGCATTTCAGTAGTTGGCATTTCCTTGGTAGAGGGTGCAAAAACATATATAAATATTCACTATATTCAGGTGTGCTCCTAACTGGTCCAGCTTAGTGTGGAGATACTGAAGAATTGAGTCGGACTTTTGAGATGGATACCATGGCAAGATATAACTCTTATCTGCTACTGCTTTTTGTTCTGAAGAAAGCCTGGGATAGACTGACCGAGATGTAGTCTTATCCTGCATAGTTTCGGAAGGAATTGATTGCATACTTGCTGGAGATTATACAATGAATACATGCAAGCAGCCGCTCACGCTACTCAAAATATAAAAGACACATTCTTGCTCTCCTAAAGTTTAAATGTAGAAAAGAGCATCGTTTTGGTATTAATTTTTCTTACTCTTTCCCTTTTTAAAGACTTTCTTCCATTTTCCTAGGCTCTCTCTGACGTGCTGCTCACACCTGTTCAGTCTTCCACCCTCCTCCTGACGTGCGTTTCCATGGTTCAAACTGTTCTCCAACTTCTGATCTTTCAAAACTTGCTTATCCTCAAATACACAGATCAACGCCCACTGCTTAATTTTCCTGCTCATATATGCCAATAGGTACTACTTGCTATTTTGAACTTTCTGTCCTGTTTTTGAAAATATAAAAGTAGCATGATTTCATGGGAAGAAATGTGAACTAAGAGTCTAGACTCCTGGCATCCGTTTCCTTTCTCTCTAGAGGCTCCGGTAGAGGCTGGCTAAGCCAGTGAAAGTCTGAATTTTTTCTAGCACTTAAAATAACAGCTTTCCAATGCCCTACTTACTAGTTGTATGCAATTGGGCAAGTTATTCTCATTGTCCTTCAGTGTAGTTATCAGTAAATTGGGAGTACTAGTCGCATTGAGCTCAATATAAGTAGGGATAAAATGAATTCATACAGGTAAAACAAATATAATTGCCTGTTTTGTAGTTAGGGGTCAATAAATAAATACCAGCTGATTTTTATTGACTCTGA
The DNA here is from genome assembly GCA_004027205.1 of Ctenodactylus gundi. Classification (NCBI taxonomy): domain Eukaryota; kingdom Metazoa; phylum Chordata; class Mammalia; order Rodentia; family Ctenodactylidae; genus Ctenodactylus; species Ctenodactylus gundi. The sequence continues at coordinate 38,840 of PVKB01001858.1, forward strand.
TAATTCTACACAGTATGTTTTCCAAAATTCAAACATAGTTACTAAGAACTTGATTTGATAAGATAGGGATCCATCTTGTTCATTATCTTTTGCCAAAATATATATACATTTTATGTAGTTACACAAGAATGGAGAAACACATGAATATGACAAAATTAGCATTGTTGAACATTCTTGACTAAGGTGTGTGGATAGCTAGCCTTCTTACAACAAATGAGTTTATAATGTTGGGTACTCAGAGAGGCTACTTCACAGGTGATGTATTTCAGTTAAGTGTGTAGTATATTGTAGGGTGGGTAAACACCTGTTTGCTCTTCCTTCTTTTCTACCCTTCACAAAGTAACCTCTTTTTTTTTGTAAAATGATATAAGTTTCACAGATAATTTAATTAAGCAGGATTTCTACTACTTGTTATCACCTTCATTTATAGAGATGGAAAGTGAACATTTGTGGGGGTTCAGTAATTCACCAAGATAGGAGAATAATTTAAGGATTAGTCAGCAAACTGATAGAAATAATATTTGTAGAGGTTTGAAAGAATCTAAAAGATCAAAGTGTCATTTTCTAGGTTGTATTTTGCTTTAATTGTGAGTAAACTCATAAAGAAATTGAGACATTTTTAAACTAAAAATTCTAGAAAAAATGGATGCCTTTTTTGGCAAAATATTATTTGAATGTGTCTGAGAAAAAAGGAGAGAGCAAGCCCTGCTGATGTTAGTTATATTTTCATTGTGTGTTTTTGAGATGATTCACATGTTTTCCACAATATTTCTATTCAGTTTTGGTGGGTGGCCACTTCTCTACTGTCAAATAATTTATCCCCACAGTTGTATGGGCTGTCCTTTACCCATTACAGAGGTCATGAGATGAGCTGTGTACTTGGGTGATGCCTCTTTGACATCTGGCCTCTTTGAAAATTCCCCTGTTGGGCAGGGCACACCCATGTCACTGCAGATTGAGTTGTATGGTTTCTGGCCCAAGTGGACATTGCCTTCCTGATTAGAGAAAGACGTGTCCACATAAATGAGGGATGTTTTGAGCTGACCTCAAAGAAAGACTTCTCTTTATAGACAAGAGATGCTATAGAGGATGTGAGCATCACTGGGTTAAGATACCCTGCTGCCCCACCAAAAATGAGAGCTTTCTTTGGTCTATTTGAAACGTGTAACTTGACTTCATAGTTCAAAGCTTTTAAAGATTTTTATTTTTTTTGAGTCCTTACACAAAAATGTTTTAAAAAAGTAAAATTTGGTCCACTCACCGGTAGCCTTTGGATGGCTAGCAGCCGTCATCTTTGCAGGATTTCAACAGTAGTTTTCATCCTGGAGTTACTCACAAAGATGGATTTTAAAGCCAGTTTATATTTGGCTGGCTGAAAACTCTTTATTAGCAAGATTTGAGACACTATTAAGTGAGGATCTATGATCATTCTCAAGTCATAAGTACTACCAAAATTCAGTGGTGAAGGCCTACATAGGTTAGAAAGTGTCATCTAAACAGCCAGTTTCACCAAAGCACTGCCCTTTCCAGTATATTTGCCAAGAGTTAATTTTGTCTTTATTCTCACAGGATTATTTGCATTCTTGACACTTTTCCACATTGATATTGGTATAAGGTTTAAAATAGACAAATTCATGCTCCTTTGGCGGATACAAGTTGTGTTCACACTTTCTGACCGGTTTATATTCCGCAATCTACATGAACTCATGCTGCTAGTTGCTCATTAAGTTGTTCTCGCCTAAGCACTTCCTGATCGGGGTTCTGTTATTATTTGTTCTTATTCTTTCCTGGTATTGATGTTAACTGGTAATTGGTATTGATGTTAACTGATAATTTCCTGGTTCTCTGTCTTGGTGTTTCATGAAGATGACAATATTTATTATTGTAACGATTTTCTTGATTCTTTCTGAAGCCTAGCCATCATTCTCTAATTTCTGCTTTATTTGTAGCTTGAGTATCTTTATGATAGAAACATGTTATTTTTATAAAATATACATTTTATTTGAGAATAATCTTCTTTGTATTTCTTGGCAACGAGATTTGTCTGTCACTAAAGGATACTTTGAAAATTAAGCATTAAAAGCTAAATATGCCTTTTTTGCAAATTATTTGTATTTTCCTGAGTAAAAATGTAAAAGTTATATTATTTAATTTTTTACAAGCCATATTTTATTCACATTAATTGTCCAGAAGCAATGAGCTAGCTCTTTACATATTTTTTTGCTACTTTCTTCTTCAAATTATTTTAATTGTCATAGAGTAAGTATAAGCCTGGTTTTGGCTGTTAGTCAAAGAAAAGATACAATTAACTAATTAAACTTTAATGATTACTGGGTTAGTCACAGACATCCACAATACACAGTTCCTGAATATAAGACATTCACAATCCATGAAGAATAGAAGTTAAAATCATAGAGCTAAGCTTAGAGATTGAATATAAGGCTATAGTTTGGAGAAGGATTTCATACCAAAGAAAGCTTTGAGCCATGCCTTGATACATAAGGTATTCTAGACACAGTTCACTACATGTGCAGATGGCACTATGAAAGTGTGTCTTTGCCAGTGTAGATGGCAGAGAAATGCAATGAGTCTTTATTTAATATTGGTCTCCTGTGACGAGTTGGAACCCCATAGAAGCAGAGAACATATTGGTCTCACGCGCTGTTCTACACACAGCCTGGCGCGGCGTTCAGTGTAACACGTGCTCAAGAGCTGCTAGCTGCTCCAGCAAATGGAACATTTCCAAGGGCAAGAAACAAAAGTGCCTTAAACTTAGAGATGTTTAAACATTATTAAAATATGGTGAAAACTGTTTATTGAATACATGCTGAAGAAATGTTGATATTAAACATCAGAAGTTTTCTCTTTTTTCCCCTACTTTAACTATAATTGAGTGTTTAGAGAGACCATCCAAATCTCTCTGTAGAGATAAGGAAACTCAAGCAGAGATATTTTAGCACTGTAGTGTGAACTTGGCACGGGCCTCCACGTGTCCCACACGTGTTTGGAGACAACAGGCCAAGAAGGAACTACACTCTTGCGTCTTTGCTTTGACAGGAGCCAATATGTCCCTTCAGTGCAATTTCCAAGCCCTCAGCTCTGTGGGTCTTTAATGTGTTGCTATGGTTTAGATCTTGAATGCCCCCCAAAAGCCTCAAGTATTTGGAACTCTGTGTTCTTGGGAGGTAGGGCCTGGATGGAAGAGGCAGATGTTTGAGGTTTGACCTGGAAATATTGTGTCAACTTGTTGGGGTTGGGGGGTGCCCAAAGTGAAGTTTTCAGGTGTGTGTTGTTAACTTGCTGGCCAGGAATTAAGAGAGGATACCCAGGTAGGCGATGCTGGACAACTGTCAGCTTGAACTAAGTGAAGGAAGGGAGAAGAAACAATGTTACAGCTTCTTCCTGAGGAAGTTCGAGCCTTGCCCGAGTCTCCAGACTCTGTAGTGGAGTGAGCAGTTTTCCAGCCTTGGCTACATGCCTCCAGCTGCCTATGAACAGACTGTAAGAACTTCTAAAACTGTGAGCTAAATAATCTTTCCTCCCTTAAATTGTGGATGTTAGATATTTTGTCACAGCAGTGAGATAAGTATCTAAGACATGTGTGCCAATTGGAAAGTCAGAAAGATTTCAAGGAAAATAATTTAAAACAGAAGATGACCAAGCATAACATGTAATTAATGCATGGAGAAATATTTTAGGTTATGAGAAAAAAATGTTGGAAAGAAAAGTTTGGTACAGCAAAGAAACCATCCTGCAGCCTCATAATACATTTCATTTAAAATAACAAGTTGGGCAAAATGGCAGAAAAGGATAACGTCGCTCCCTAACTTATGATTTAGTATGTCTTATTATCTAAGATGCTACACCTTGGATATGTTTGATTATTCAAGAAAAACGTCAAGATCTAACATATTCTTTTTATTTCAAGGGCTGGATGGCCAATATGTTGTATCAAGCCTAGTTTAGTTTGTGAATACATTTTTGCACAGCTTTATTTAGGATTCTAATCTAATTTGCAATTAATTTTGGGAGCCTTTCCTGTGTTGCCCCAGATTTAAATTCTCTTCACAGAGATCCCTGAAGACATTCCTCTCATCGCTGACCTTAACCCTTCCTCTTAAACTCTGAAAAATCTAAAGTGATGCAGAAGTCAACCACAGACACATACAAACACACACTCTTTAATTATTATTTAATGATAATTCCATACTACAATTTTCTTCTGAGGTCAAGCTACCAGTTGGTGTTTTCTATTCTGTTTTTTTTTTTTTTTTCCAGTTTTATGATGCTGGGAGCGAACTGTCTCCCTCAACGAGGATACACCTGGTTGCAGAAACAAATGTTCTAGATTTCCATTCCAATTTATTGTATCTGATGAGTGTTATAATTAAATATTAGGAGCCAAAGGACATTATTTCAAAGCACAAATTTTCCTGGAAAGGGATTATCTGCTTAATTAACCAAGAAGATTCTTCATTAACAAATTCAAAATTTTCAAACAACAGAAACTCAGGTAAAATTTTTAAAGCATTTTTGTTGTGACAACTGTATGTGCATATAAAAGAGGACACAAAATAGACATACATTATATTAAATAATTATAGACCAAATATCCATGCAAATACCATTCAAATAAAAAACTAGATCACAGCCAGAATCTGATGCCTTCCAAATCTGTTTTCTAACATTCTCTCTCATTCCCTTTAGATGCACTACTATGTTGACTTTTATGATAATTACTTCCTTGTTTTACTTTATACATTTTTCACATATGAATATATCCCAAAATATAGTTTTTAAACTTCAAATACATAAAACTGCATTGTTAGTGTGTTTACCTCCATCTTGATTCTTTGCTCAACATGTTGTTAAGAATTTGCTGTGTATAGCTTTAGTCCGCTCATTTTTATCATGATAAGGTGTTTCATTGTTTCTGTATTCATACCACGTGAATACTTTTGTGGGTTCACATTTGGACTATTGCAAGTACAATTGGAATAAACACCCTTGTACGTGTCTCCACAAACATATACATTTCTTAAGCGTATGTGTCTGGAATGGACGAGCTGGGTTAGTGTGTTGAAACAATTTTTCAGTGTAAATTATTTGAAATGTAACATCTATACTTGATTTCTATACTTTATCAAAAAGACAAAATTATGTTTTTTTTTGCTTTTTTTGGCCTACAAAAACTCAAGTATTAGAAACATAGATGTCATACTAGCTAACTAGTAAGAGCTTCACAGCAATGACTTTTTTAAAGGAATGAGCTTGAAAACCTTTATTTTTCTTGTTATAGTCCAGCAATGAACTCCAAAAAGTTGTCTGTTTAGATTGCCACTTCCTATCTTAAATTTGAAAGGTGGTTGGGTATGAGGTATATTGGTGGGCTAAATAATCCCCATTCATACTTAGCCTTTGCCTACTACATTCATTTTTCTGTCTTTCTCTGCCTGATTCAATTCATTGGGAGGTTGCCCCTATTGAGAGTGTTACCTGGTATCTTTGCTGGTGAGTGAGGTTCACATTGATTTTGGTCAGTAGGAGGATGGATTAGCCTCTACCTGTTGTGTCCTGTGCATTTGGTTAGTATCAATAGAGAGAACAGGCTGGAGATAGGAAGGAAGAATTTCTCTCTCTCTCTCTCTCTCTCTCTCTCTCTCTCTCTTTAAATATCTCCTTCTGTGCTTCTGCACTGAGTCCCAAACAAGAAGTTCATACCTCCATGACTCTAGTTTTCTCTGGGACCCTCGTTCCAACTCATGTGGATCTTGCTGAGCTCCAGGACTATAGTTTTTTCCTCCTGTCTCATCAGTCTCAAGAGTGGTAATGGTTTCTTCCCATTTTTTAATTTCTCAGCATTTTCTGTCTCTTAGGCATTTTTCTCCCTCTCCACAGTTATGTAAGACTTGTAAAAATCTTTGTTGATGCTTTTAGGGTATGTTATGTTTCTTTTTTGGGACTCTCCCTGGTATCAGTTTTTGAAATTCCTTTAAATGGAAATTATAAGAGTTTTTCAATTACAGTTTCTATTCAAATTTTCTGAATAGTTGTTATACTGGAATTTAGATTTAAACAGAAAAGCATTCTAAAAAATGAAAACAACCACGCAAATACAAAAAGACCAGTGTAATTGACCAGTAAGTGAGGAGCAAGACTGTGAATTGAAACGCGCATCATGTGAATTTCTCTAGGCTCACAAACTGGACTCCACAGGCTTTGTTTGCAACCTGCAGTCTAGGCAAATTATTCCCCAGCTTTTCAATCGCTGAAACTCAAGGATTTCCTAGTTATTTTACGTTTGTGTTTTCAAGAGTTCTTTGAGGTCAACAAAATGGCTCCCCTGCATTTTATCTGGCTTTTATGTTCAGAGACTACACCAGACTCACAAGTGTGTCAAAAGACAAAAGAAAAGATCTGAATACCTGAAAGAACCAAGGATGTCAACATTTCACTTAGTCATAGTTTTTCTGACAATTGCACTAAGAAGAAGAAAACATACATGTAGCCTTTGTAGCATTCCTGTTCTATTAAGCTGAGAAAGTCACATGATGCACGTTTCAATTCGCATTCTTGTTCCTCACTTCTAGTCTTTTTTTATGTCAGCTTTTATAAGCATTGTTTTTACTGATGACTTTATACAGCAAGAATTCTAAAACCTACATTGTAGAGGTAGCCTTGCACTCAGTTTCCTAAAATGACATTCATTTAGAAATCAATACAACAGTTTATTTTTGGCCTGTTTTTTATTTTGGTTATTTTAATTTTGTCACATTCTAGACCAGATGACAAAAAGGTTATTTATAATAATAATAACAGTTGGAGTTTAATTTGAACATAATGTAATACCCATTCTCTCCTTATCTCTTATTGCATTACTTCTCTGTAAGAATAGACTATTTAAGTACATTCTCAAAGTCTCCTTTATACAAGGAAGAAAAACAAAACAAAACAAAAATATCTCTCTGATATGAAAGTCCCAGAGCACAACTCCTATGGAACTTGAAACGAAAAACAAAGTGAAAGAGGGGGGTCGGGTAGGGGAGGAGGGAGGGTGGGGAGGGTAGGGGAATGGACAAAAGGAGAGTGGGGAAAGCCCTTGTCACCTTGACAAGATACGTATGTGCATAGACTGCTCAACTCCATTGTAAACCTTAAATTTTGCACTTATACATACAATAAAATGGGGAAAATATATCAGTATATTCAGTTGACTCTACAGATACTGATATGTTAATGTTGTATTAAAAGAATTAATAAAGATTTTAATTGTCAAATATTTTATTTGGATTCTAATGAATGCATGAATCTTAGTTGGTATCTGAAATACTGTACCACATCTTTGTTGGTCTTGACATGTTATTTTCCCCCAATTTATTGATATGCTTATATGCAATACATAATGTTTACATTGAACTTGAGTATTTTGTATACATATATGTTGTGTCAAAATTACAAATCCTTCCCATCTCTCTTTAAGAAAAAAGACAATGTAATATTGCCCATGATATTCACATTTTTTGGAATTATGCCTGGGATTTGCTAGACTCTTAATCAAGACTCTATACCGTCTCTGAGGAAGCCAAAAGTCCTCCATTCGCTGAAGACCTCAATTTTAATCTCATTGGACACATATCTATTATCATTTAAGCTTCGTTTGGTATTCTAATAATTCTGCTGACTGTTGCTTTATTATTTTGCATACAATGTGATGCAGATTTTAAAGATGGAAGCCTATGGAATGTCATGTTTGGGACTAATTCCCAGTGACCAAGATGCTGTTTGTATTGTTTAATAGCCTCTGAAGTCAGTATGAGACTAATGCCCATTTAATAATTTTACAACTGTCCTTTCCTAACAGGAAGCATAAGGCATTTAAATAAAGAGAGGAGATTTAAAAACAATTTGTATCAACACATTACAGTAACATTTGTACCTAGGGAAAAGATCAAGAATGCAATGAGCTTTTAACATACATTGCAGTACAAATAGATACTTTATCTCACTTTGACATTGTGGTATCTTGTAGGGTTTACAGAAGTGACTTTTTTCCTATTTCTAACTTTTAACTGCTGAAAATTCTTAAATGAGCAACATGTCTGAAGATTTAGAATGCAATATATATTGTGTGTTTGTGCACACACATCTGTGCACACACATATGTTTATGCATATCATTTTCTCCAAGCTCCATAATATCTGATTCTGGTTTCTTTGCTTCTCTTGTGCTCCCTGAGCCTCTGTGATGTTTTCATTGAATGTGTTCAATACATGGAAAAATACAAGTGGAAATGAGTTAGCATCATGGAAAAAAACAGTGCTCCAATGCCAAAGGAAAAACGGACCATGAGTAAGACTGGTGATAGAAAGAGCAAGCTTAGCTGTATCCAATTCACCTTTCTGATACATTTATTAAGATTCTTTTAGTAAAAAGCTTTTCTTTATGTAAAGAGTATGAATGCGAATACCTTTTGCACAGAATCTGGAATACAGAGAGCTCAACTCATCAGTAGGCACACACCATCTTCTCTCATTTAGAGGGATAATTCCAAGCCCATTGGTGTGTTATTTTGTAACTTATCAATGCATTCTTTAAAAATTTGCATACCATGCCTGCCCCAGACTTAGGAAGGCACAGGACTAGTGTCTTGGACTCTACAGCTGACTTGAAGGCCCCTCTCATTATAGAGAAGGGGAGACAAAAGCCCAAGGCAGGTAAGTGATCTGTTACTGACAGAATAGGGCCAGGCGTTAATGGCCTTACTCCTCATACTGTGCTCTCTCATTGAGGGCACGTGCAAATGATGAATTAAGTTAATGAGTAATCATGATAATTCATAAATACATTATTCTTGTAACATAAGTTATTATGTCCTATCTGGTATACATATGCATTATTGAGATGCAACTTTTTCACACACAAATATGGACTAAATATATCAAATCCTGAATGTTTTAAAGGAAACAGTATGATTCCTTTACAAGTTGATATGAATTTTAAATGCTAAAAAATGATTCACAGTTTATTTTTTCCCATTTTTATTACTATATATATGTGATACACAACGGTTACATTGAGCTTGGATATTTGTGCACATATAAATGATGTCACCATCACAATCCCTTTCCCTCCCACATCCTGCCTCCTGTCCCTTGACTCTCACTCTCACAACAATTTGGTTCTATAAAATGCCTCTGTTTGGCTTTCTCGTATTAGAACAACCAGGTGATATTTAACCTACTGAATCTGATTAAATTCACTAAGCTTGAGAGTCTCAAGTATTGCTATGGTTTGGATCTTGAGTGTCCCTCCCAAAGCCTCATGTGTTTGGAACTGTCTGTATGTTGTCATACTGGCAAGTCAAATCTTTGATAACAATTTCTTTACCTATAAAGTAAATAAATTAACAACATTTACCTCATACTTCTTGTGAGGTAATAAATTAGTTAATTTATATGAAGAGCACTCCTGTATTGTTCAACACTACACCTGGAGCTATCCTTACTTAAAATTCTTCTCACCTCTTGACTCAACTGACTGTTATAACTCTATCTGTCTTAGTGATAACTCCTCATTTTATTCCCAGCTGTGTGCCATGTTCAAAATCCCAGAGGCAAAAAGTTGACATATTTTGGCCTGAATCCAGTTCAGAAATCACAATTAAACATATGAAGCTTAGTAGAATAATTTTCCTTTTGTATGTGAAAAGAAAGCAAATCAGCATTGCTAGGAAAGAAGAAAGAAGGATTTTAATATTCTGGTAGGATTTCTCTTTTTGATGTTTGATAAATATTTACTGGTTGAGTAATAAATATAATCTGATTTTTATTTAGTTTTTCACCTAAATTATCCTTTGTCAGGATGAATTTGAGATACATAATCATTACATTCAACGTGAGGAACTGGTGTGTATACCTCGCACTTCGTGGTAATTCCTCTCTTTCCCCCTTCCACTTTCTTTCTTGCTCTCCCGCCATTTCCCTCACACAATATCTACCTCCCCATTTTCTACCATAACTCTTTTATTTTGCCCTTTTACTTATTTATACTTTGATTTTCTCACATTGGAGAAATCATGGGATGTTCAATCTTTCTTGAATGATTCGTTTTGCTAAGCATGATCGCAAAATGCATCTATTTTCCTACAAACTACTCAAATTTATCTTTATGGCAGATGAGTATTCTATTGTGCGTATATATCACACTTTCTTTATACGCCCATCTATTGATGGATATAGTAGCTGCTTCCAAGATTTAGCTATTGTTCTGCTGTTTTAGACATAGGTATGCATTATCACTGATATATGGTATCGTTACTTTTTCAGAAAGATACCCAGAAGAGTTATAATTAGGCCAATGGAATATGTATTTTTAGTTTTTTTAGAAACCTTCATACTGATTTTCATTGTGGCTGTACCAGTTTCCAGCCCCACCAGTAATGTGGAAATGTTCCTTTTGTATCATTTCCTTGCCAGCATTTGTTGATTTTTGCGTTCTTACTAGACTAAGACGGAGCCTCCGTGTCATACTGATTTTCATTTCTATGTACAACATTCTTTCATGCATCTGTTGGCCACTTGTGTTGCTTCTGAGAATTGTCTTTCATTTTAAATGCACCTTTTATTTTGGGAAGTCTAATTCTTCCATGTTCTTCATCTATTCTAGACATTAGCCCTTAGGTATTAGTTTCAGAAATATTTGAGAATTATTCTTCCCCATCCTATTTGTTTTATCTTTGCTTTGGTGAGGTTTTCAATTATTGTGTAGTCTGCCTCTAAAGTTTCACATTGTAGCATGCAGTTGCTTCATAAAATGCGTATTGCTGTGGATTGGTTCTGGAGTGTTCCTGAAAAGCCTCATGTGTCTGGACAAGGTGTTACATATTGTGTGTCATCGGGCAGTAGGATCTGGCGGGAAAGAGCAGGTGTTCGGGGTTTGTCCTGGAAAGATGTGTCAACTTGTTGAAACTGGGAAGTGCCTAGGAAAGAGCTGTCAGGTGTTTGCTATTGACTTTTGGGTCAGGAAGTGAGGAAGGTGGGAGGTCCAACTGGCAGCTTGAACTCAGTGGAAGAAGAAGGAACAGCTTCTTCCTGGGAAGACTCTAGCCTTTCTGAGTCTCCAGACATTGACTTGCTCCTGCTTCCCTTGGTTTCTATCTGCGGCGGGACTAGCAGCTCTTCAGCCTCTGGTGCACCATTGCTAGCTGCCTGTGAGCGGACTGTGTGAAACCTTCGGAAACTGTGAGCTAAATAAGTCTTTCCTCCTTTATTTTGTGGATGGTGGGTATTCTGTCACAGCATAGAGAAAACAATTAAGACAGAAATTAGTACCAGAGAATTGGGATTGTTGCTGTGACTCACTGCCCATGTGGTTTAAAAGATTTTAGAACTGACTTGTGGGAGGAGTTTGGGAGGTTTTGGAGATGCTGGCTAGAGAAGACTTAGGATGCTCTCAGTTGAGATCAGACAACCTGAATGCTAATAGAAGTGTGGATTGAAAAGGCCAGACTCGAGAAGTTTTAGATGGGAAGGAGGGCTTTACCGAGGGCTTTACCGGCAATTATTCTAGAAGCCATGTGTGCTACTTTTTGGCAAAAAAAGTGTTGGCTTTTTTCCCTTGTCCAGAGACTTTGCATGAAACTTACATTAAGGGTGGTGAACTACAAAATCTGGTGGAGGAAATCTCACAGCAGCCTAATATCCACTTCGGTACCTTTTGAGGCTTTTAGCCAGCTCTATGGTGAAAGGCCAAAAAAAAAAAAAAAATAGTGGAGAAAAATGATATGAAACATTCTCAGTTTTGCCAGACTGAGAGGGCCTGCAGTACATAAATACATAAAAATAAAAATGCATAAAAGTAAAAATACATAAAAAAGTAAAATAAAATAAAATAAAAACCACAGGGGGGAAAAAAGATCGACTTTAAAAAGAAGCCAAAGACTTGGAACCAGGACTGTAAAAAAGATTCCTTGACGGTGTCTCAAGAATTATTAAGATCTCGTTTTTACCAAGTTAAGGGTACAAAAAGCAAAATATCTTGCTCTGAGAAGAGTATCTCAGGGCCAAAGGGAAGAGTATTTGCTAGAGTACAGCCACCTGGAGTTCGGCAGTCTAGGCCTTGAAGGCTGCCACAGACAAAGGCTAGAAGGACCAGACTATTACTCCAACCAGCGGTAGACCTTAGTGTCATTCACAGAGTGCTGGCTTCACAGGCATGCAGAATGTAAGAGTTGTAGCGTCAAGGAGGCTTCCGCACAGAATTCAGAGGAAGGCCTTGGAGCCCAAGCAGTGTGCCTGCCCTTGGAAGGGCAATTTATGAGGTTGTGAAGAAGACCAAGGTGCAGTTGCGGACCCAGAAATTTGGAGATGCCAGAAATGTGGATTATTGGTTGAAAAGCCACAAACTGTGAGCTGAGTCAGCCTAAATGAGAAGCCATGGGGTTTTCAGCCAGAAGCAACACTGTAGGATCAGGGCCTCACATTCTCTTTGGAGCTTACATCTTGCCATAGTTTATCCCAAATTCGGGACACGGAGCATGATTTAATCATTGTCCTGCTGGTTTTAAAATTTGCTTTAGTCCAGTTGCTTTCTATCCTCCTGTTCCTGTCTTTTGGAATGGGAATATTTACCCAATGCATTGTATACCGGAAGTGCTTACCTTGCACACAGCTGAGAGTTTGTCTTTTGTCTCAGAGACTTTGGCCTTTTCAGTAGTGCTGAAACTGTTAAGATTTTGGCAGTTCGTAGAAAAGGATTAAATACATTTTGCGTTAGAAGGTGGACATGTACCTTTAGGAAGCCAGGGACACAATGCTATGCTTTGAATCTGGAGTGTCTCCCAAAAGTCTCATGTATTTGAATGTAGTGAGATAACTGTGAAACTTTGTGTTATTAGGGGTTAGGTCCTGGCTGGAACCGGCGGATGCCCCTGGAAAGATTGTGTCAACTTTTTGAGATTGGGGCGGGGAGTTCTGGGGCAGAACTTTTCAGGTGTTTGTTGCTGACTTGTGGACCAGGAACTGAGGGAGTGGTACTGATACTGGGGGATGGGAAGCTCCACTGGAAGTTTGAACTAAGTGAAGGAAGAAGAAATATTCATATAGCTTCTTCCTGGGAAGGCTATAGTCTTGGCAAAGCCTCCAGATAATTGACTTGGCTTGCTTCACTTGGTTTCTATCTGCAATGGGGTGAGCAGCTCCCAACCTCTGCCATGCGCTTCCGTCATTGTGAACAGACTGTGTGATGTCTTCTGAAACTGTGAGCAAAATAAATCTCTCTTAAGTTGTGGGTGTTGGGTATTCTGTCATTGCAACTAGAAAGTAACTAAGACACAGATTTTGAAAAGGGAGAAAGAAAACTATGTAAAACTTGCTTAGTTTATTTTTAATAAACAGTTATGTATAATATATATATATATATATATATATATATATATATATATATATCTCCTCAGTACAACTTCAGGAAAATTTTAGAATTAAATTCTTAACTATTTCATTATAGTTTATTAATTTAGAATGTTGTATTGCTGAGAAAACAAGAGGGAGTGCCCTGTAGCGTACACATCAGACGTGACAGAAAAGCATTCATTTGCAGAAAGGCACAGTCCTGGGACACTCACGTACGCATTGCTCCAGATACTCTGAGGTAACACACAATATAAAATCACTACACGCCAGTGACTGACCCTAAGAAAGGAGTTCTATGTTGGAGGCTTGAACTTGGGTGTTCTCAAGAAAATACAGGTATTAGCCTTTGGAACCTTGTTATAGTGACCGCCCGCAGCGGAAGAAGGGAGCCGACTGGTACTTGGGGGTGGAGCTGGGGGAAGGCAGAGCAATGAGTTGGAGACCCTCAGAGGAGGTAATAAAAAGACAGTCACTCAGTTTTGTTTATCAATAAGCTGGGTGACCTTGGCTGAGTTGCCTGTCCCTCTACATCCCATTTCCCCCTTACCCAATGGGATATCCTGTGTATCCATTCTCACTTGCTGTGTAGGGAAGTTCCACTAACTTAGTAACTCAAAGAAACATGAGTGTGTGGTTATTCATGGACCAGAAGTCCAGATATGCGTTAGCTACATCTGCTTCTCAGAGCCCCATTGGGATGAAAATCAGTCGGTTGCAGACTAGACTGTGTTCTTGTTTTAGGTGTGGGATCCTGTTCCAGTCCCACCGGTCATTGGCCAAATCCATTTTCCCAGAGTTGGAGGACTGGGGCCTACATATTCAAGAGGTTGCCTGTCATTCCCTCCTCCCCCACTGTGTCTCCAAAGCCTGGCAGTCGGTGTATTCAAGGCCAATGCAAGATGATCACTTTTTGCCCCAATCCTCTTTGATTTCTTCCATCCTTGACCTCCAGAACTTCCTTTAATGGGATCATTTTAATAAATAAATGCTAAGAAGTAATTTTCAAACTTAGTTCGGGAATCTCTTGATTTTCTCTGATTACTTTGTATTGCTCAAGACCATTCTTGTGGAACATTTCGTGCCCTATTAATTGTTCAAGTATTCCTGTCTTCTGCACAAAAATTAGGCTTTTTGGCAAATGAAATTTCTTGGGTACAGAATGAGCTCAATAAGTAATCTTGCCTGAAAATACATAAATGGATAGATGGGACTACACAGGAAATGGAAGAGAGCTTGGTTTGGCTGAAGAATCAGAAACTTCCTTGGGAATCAATCTTTGTACAATGTCCTTTTTTTAATCTGCTGTAAGTTAAAATTAGTATAAAAATCTTCCTTTTTTTTTTTTTTACCCTATAAGTCACCAAAAAGGTTTGCTTGGTTTTTGTTTGCTTTTTTGTTTGCTTTTAGAGACAGGGTCTCACTCTGTGGTCCAAGCTGGTCTTGAGCTCACTTTGTAGCTCATGCTGACCCCCAGTTTATGGCAATCCTCCTGCTTCAGCCTCCTGAGTGCTGGGATATTACAGGCATGCATCACGATGCCCTATCCCAAGATGTTTTAACTTATTTTTTTCTGAGAGAAATACTTTCTCCCATTTTCAAACTTACTTCAGTGTTTAAAATAAGTGTTTCTAACAGAATTATGCAGAATTTTTCATAATGCTTAGCAGCTAGACAAGCACATAACAACCATTTTCCCCCAGCAAAAAAAGAAGCCACGCAGGAGTGGGGCTGTTATTTTTTTACTCAATAATATGCTCAGGGCATAGAAATGTACTTGGCACATAATGCACATTCCATAAGTGTTTGGAATTTAAACTTCTCTCATGAAACTGTTTGACTATTTCAATGTAGGTGATTTGTCGATTCTATTTTTTAAAAAAGAAATATTTCATTCTGCTTGTAATACTTAAAAATTCTTAAGGATCACTTCGTCTAAGTTTTCTCTCTGCCTTTGGTGATAGTGGACCTTGAGCTCAGGCCTTCCACCCAGAGGGGATATCTCCACCTATTTTTACTTTTTATTTTGAGATAGAGTCTAATTTGCTAAGTTACCCAGGCTGGGCTTGAATTTATGATCCTCCTGCCTCAGTCTCTCAAGGTGCTGGTGATATCAGAGGCCTGCAGTGCTGGGGATGATTTACGATTTGAAGGGTACTTTACAACATTGCTCTGTTTTGGCTCTTTCTATCGAATAAACACCAGCATGCTGTTTTGTAGGCTTGAGTGAGGTGGACTCAGTCGCTCTCTCTTCTCTCAAGCGGGACTTTACATCATAATAACAGTGTATGATTTTTTAAAATGTGATCTGTACTTCCGCCATTATTTTCTTCCTCATGTAGGCTACGTAGGAAGGTGTGTGTGATCTTTCTCTTTCCCTCACTCTCTTCTGCCTGTGCTTATGAAGGAGCACAGGAAGGAAGGAAGCACACGTTTACGCACGGCAGTAATTATCTGACAATATACTCAAAATTTTTTTAAGTCATCCTGTCACTTTGTCTTTCCTGAGCGTAAGTTCAGAAACTTAATCACATGTAAGTGGTCAGAAATTAAATTTCCACAAGTAAACAATTGTGAAAATCCTTCATGGAAATAAGTATACCAGTATGATTATTGGTATACCAGTATTCAAACTTTTAAAAGAAATGAGGAAACCCATTCTTGCTTTTTTGCTGTGTCCTACTTAAAGCTATTCTATGTCCCTTCATTGTCCCCAAGTACTATGTATCTGTAAATTGTATAAGCAGCATCTTATTAGTATCAAGATACCAATAATCTTTTAACATTTTCTTAATTTATTCATAAAATGCATGTAAAGTATTTGATTTTATATAAAGTTTCAGAGACTCGAATAATGGAAATTTCCTTGCTCTGCAATAATGAAACTCAGGCTTGGTTAAAGTTAATGGGAGAAATTCTAAAAATAAAAACATAGCTACCAGTCACTCTGTCTGTCCATCCGTCCATCTTCTCAGCTTTATTTATTAGGAGCCTGGTGTATGTGAGGCACTGCACTAGCGGCTTTACTGCCTTTGTGTCATTTAATCTTTGCAAAAACCTTATGGTGCATCCATTTGACAGGCAAGAAAGGGGCAAAGAGAAAAAACCGGTAGGCGTTTTGACTGGGTTGAGTAGCCTTAAGTATTTTTGAGTTAGCAGGTCAGCATTTGAGGGAACAGGGAAGGATAGTCTATGGTTTGCAATATGCCTTTGCATGAGTTATGAAAATGTACTTTACCTCCTAAACCAGAGCGCTCAGTTCAGCCAGCAGAGCTATATGCTGTTGTAGGCCCTGCCTGCTGCCTTCTAAGGTGCCCCTCCTGCAGAGGACCCTCTACGTGACCTGCTGTGGGGACTCTGAATAGGAGCGTCATCATTAGAGGTGGGTAGGGGGCTGGTCTGGAAGCCAAGCAGAGGACCCTTTGTGCAGCTGACTCCTGCCCATTGTGGACACCCTCATTCCCACCCTGCTGCTTTATTTATAAGAAGAGATTAAGTGAATAAAAGTGTTGGGCCAGGCTTGTATTTCCAACACTCTGGGAGGCTGAGGCAGGAACAGGAGGATTATACGTTTGAGCTCAGCTTTGGTAGTGTCGTGACTTAGTACTGAGACTCTGTCTCAAAAAAATAAATAAATAAACAAAAAGCCAGAGATGTAGCTCAGTGTGTAAGTCCATGCATGGTTCAGTATGTAGTAATATAAACAGTACAATTAAAAATCAGCTGACATCACAGCATGACTTTTGCTCTATATCAAATTTTAAAGCATTCTGTAGAATTTTACGCCAAAATGGTGAAGAAGATTCTAACAAATGAAATGGGAAAATAATCTAAAATTTAATAAAGTATTAAAAATCTAGAAGATTGGAAGTAACATTTTAGATAAATATCCCGTTTAGTATCCCAAGTTACATATTGGAATAAGACAGCATGATTTTGTTTTTCCCCATGGGCTTTTCTATCCCCCAAATGACATCAGGTCTAAAGGAGGAGAGGAATGCAGTAAGAAAGGTGGCAGTGTCTCCAGGGAGAAACAGCGCTGCGGAGGACACTCCGGGAGCAGGAAGCCGTGAAGATACTTGCTGCTCGCTTTACCGAGTGGTGCAGGGACCAGAAGGGGCACTTGGGAGTGACCCGACCCTGTCTGTGAGGGGAAGACGGAGAGCGTGGTGTCTCCTGAGAAAAGCCAGATTCCACACAAGAGCATGAGAAATGCCGTCAAGAAGCTAATGACAGGAAAATCTACTCTGCGTTCCACAGAGGCTGCGCAGGGCACAGCGGAAAGATCTGAGAGGGAGCGTCAGCCTATAGGCACGTAGATCACATCTGTAAGTCCAGCGCAGCATGGGAACTGGCGCAGGAAAGATAGGACGCACGGAGGACTTGACTGGTTTTAGTTTCTCAGTCTTAAATTCTTTGCTATTTCCTGGTGTCTGGCTAGAGAAGTGTCAGTTCTCTCGGAGGAGTCAGCTGCTCCTGAAATTAACCATTTCTCCTAAGAACTTTTTGTAGAAGTGAGCCATTTGATCTGTCATAATTAAAGCGATTCAATTTTTATACTGAATATGCGTACTTTGTAATGGAGTATATTTGGAAGATATAGCAGGACACATAGAAGATGAAGCAGCTAATGCCAGGACCCTCGGTTGTGAATCAATTTCAGTCATGTGTTATGTTTTAGAAAGATGAGGTAGCCCTTGCACTAATCTTGGACTGTGGGCAAATCCTGAATGAAAAATGGAACGCGGGTGCCAGTGATTTCTTCCTGAGTTGTATGAAATGAAGGTAAGTGGAAGGGGGCTGTGCTGCCAGACCTACTAATTTAAAATAGAACGAGAATAAACTTATCCTTAAATACTAGCATCTTGCCTCAATATGTTTACAAGTAATGTGGGCTTTAGGTGTTGGCTTAGCTCACCAGCGAGAGAAAGGCGACAAGGCTGTTGTATCAGAAGGATGTGTGGAGTACCACTCCGGAGTTAAGTACCATGAGGTGCTGGGGAATATTTGAAATAGTAGAAGTCTCGTTGGTGACAAAAACCTAGTACAAGCATTGTCTTATGGGTCTGAACATTACTGCTGAAATTTACCCTTAGGTTTTCTGAGGAAGTCAGCTGAGGGTGAAAACAGTGAATTTGCTGATATGCCTTTGGAACTGGCAGCCGAGTAGAAAATATCTTCTCAGTATTTTCAAGCAGTAAGCTAGTCACTGTTATCTGCAAGAAACTCAGAAAGCTCTTCATACTAATTGTTCCTTCTGATGAAATTCTTGGTTGTTCTAATACTTCCAGTCTACTTCTTCTGTAAAGAGGAAGAGCAGCGTTGTCATGGACATTTGAGAATCTATCAAGGCCTGGTCTGAGTCAATGGGGAGGGACAAAAAACATTGCTGCCAACGTGTGGACAAAATGGTGGGAAATAATAGGTCTCTAAAAATAGATTTGAAAGATTAATATTATTAAAAAAATAAAATTATAACAATTTGTTATAAAGGCATGGTGTTAATATTTAAATATAGAAATAAGATTTTTTTTGAAATTTGGAGTATGAACATTTTCCTTTCCTTTGAAGAAAGCCCCAATATAGTCAAATACTTTCACTTAAGATTTGTGGATTTTTACCACAGCCAAGAACTGTGGTCATTAATCATTATTTGTTCATAGATTAAATATATTTGAGAAAAGAATAGTGATGTTCAGGTCATCATTACATGAATCAGAGTTCTTAGGCTACACTAATATGAAAGACTAAAAAAGGAATCTCTACACTAAGTGAACTTAAGTCTATATCACAAAGGTATATAACACATAAAGCAATAGACATAATGGTATGCTCAGTTATTTCAGAATTTTCAAGAGTTCTTCACCAAAGAGGAGAAGGAAGAAACAAATAAAATCATTATTGCAAATTTAGTTATGGAGAATGAAATTGAGATGCAAAATTGAAGAGTCATAGATTGAACTAACAGCTGACTGAGTTCTTAGCCAATGTACTAAGACTATGTGATCTTTCATCTTTACCACAGCTTCAGTGAAAAGACTCCCAAACAACTCATTTACCAACTCTTTTGTTTTGAAAGCAAATTGATATTCTATATCAAAACCACTGCCTCTGTCACTCCATCCCCAGCTAAATTTCTATGCATATTGTACACATCAACAAAGTTTCACAGATTAAGATTTTATACCAATTCCCCACCTTGAATATGATTATTATGTTTTGCAAACTAATATACTAATACAATAATAATTAGGGGGAAAATTACAGATTTTATGAGAAAGCTGATACCATTTTAGTGAGATATCAAATGATTGATGTCTATTTTTCTGTTACACTTTCTCTTTAGATTTTTTTCCCTCTATATTCTTTGGTGCTGCTTGTCTTTCTGCCTCTCTCAAAGATTCTTTCAAATATTTTCTACAATGCTGGGCTAGTGGTTTGCAAATTTCTTTAGGGATTCCTGATCATGAAAAAATTTTACTTCTCCCTCAATTTTCAGGGGTAATTTTGCTGGATACAACAACCTAGGGGGTTGATACTTGCTGTCTTTTAAAGCTTGAAAGATTTTGTTCTAGGCTTTCCTGGCCTTTAAAGTTTGTGTTGATAAATGTATGGCAATTTGAATGGGTTTGCCTTGGTAGAATCATATCTGTTTTCCTTTTGCTGCTTTTAATATTCTCTTTATGTCATATTTTGAGGCTTTTATTATGATATGCTGTGGTGAGTCTTATTGCTGGTTGAGGTTATATGATTTTCCAACTGCTTCTTTACCTGAAAATTAATTATCTTTTCTAGATCTGGAAATTTTTCTTGCATTATTTCAGTGAATAAATTCTTTATATCTTTGGTGCTGTCTTCTGCTCCTTCTCCTACATCCATAATTCTGAGACTGGTTCTTTTTGAATCATCCTCATCTGTTATCTACAGCCACATTACTCATCTCTAATTTTAGTCATTCCTGATTATAGCATTTATTTCCTCAGTCTTGTCTTCAAGGTCTGAAACTCTGTCCTCACAATATTTAAGTTGACCCCCTTTGCTCTTTAATGAATTTTTTATATCCTGAATTTCGGCTTGATTTATTTTTAGAATTTCCACTTCCCTATCAAAACGTTCCTTCATATCTTGCATTTCTTAATTTATCTCAGCCAGCTTTTTATTTGTGGTTTCTATATGTTCAGTAAGCTTTTTCTTCACTAGGACCACTGTTTATTTAGTAAGTTCTTCTGCAGGACCACTGATCATTGCTTGTGAACTGGTTGTTTGACACGTTTATTTTCTTTTTGACTTCCTTCCCTATGAGTTGTATTATCATAGGGCCCAGGACATTAGTTTCTGGGGTCTCAGGCATTTCTCTGTTTGTCCTGTTGCCATGTTTTCTTCCCATGTTTTTGTTGTTGAGGGACTTTACTTTAAAGGCCTAGCTGAGAGGTTTCTTTGAATGTGTATGAGGGTTTGGGGGAGCCAAAATTCCTCCAAGTTCTATGTTGAAAGTAGGCAGTAAGGGAGGTCCTAACAGTCTGATGGCCTCTGAGGTGTCATGATCATACCCAGTTCCCTCCGCAAAGTTCTCTTGCCTCTCCTGTCTTCCCTCCCTTGAGGATAGGGCTCTCCGTCTTTGGAGGTGCTCCTAGTATCATCCCTGAACTTTGGTGGCCTTTTTCTCCTCTCTGCAACTATCTCTTGTGCCAGTTTCTTCCTAGGAACTGTTGAAGAGTAAGAAACTTGAGAACATCATGCTTAGTGAAGTGAGTCAGAAGCAGAAGGTGAAATATTGAATGGTCTCTCTGATATGAGAGACCCAGATCACAACTATCTCATGGAACTTAAAGTGAAAAACAAAGTGAACCAGGGGAGGGTAGGGTGGGGAGGGAGAGAGGGGTGGGTAGGGGAGGGACAAAAGGAAAGTGGGAAAGTCCTTGTCACCTTGATAAGATACATGAGTACACAAAATGGTCAACTTCATCATAAACCTTAAATTTTGCACTTGTATGTATCAACAAAATGGGGAGAAAAGAGTAACCCCAAAACCCTAATGTGCCCTCTGAGCCTGCTTTTACTCTGAACAGTTTAGTTTCTAGTTTTTTTTTTTTTTTAATTAAATGGCTTCTGCTTACATCACTGCCTGTTACGGCTGCTGAGGACTGTTTCTAGTATAGCTCCTGGAGGCCTTTTCCAGGAGAAGCTCACATTGCGTTTGCAGTTTGCACTACCTACCACCTCATTTTGGGCGGCTGGGGCTACCAGCTGCTGTCAATTTCCACTTCTCCTGGATCCACACTTACCTTGGTCAGAGGTTCCGAGCTCCCGGCTTTCCTCCATCTGTGAATGATGACAACTCAGAGCCGCTCTCAGTCTGCCTGGGTCTACTTTCTGGGCTGCTTTATTCCTCTGCTTCTGATGTGACTTCTCGGTTTCCGATCTTCCTGTGGCCTCCTTTCAATCACTGAGGCACTCCTTCCTTTCCTACCTAAATCGAACAGGCTGTTTTTAATTATAATCTCAACCTTTTCTGTGAGTCTGCGGGAGACAGTGTGTAGCTCCGTTATCTGCTGTCTTCTTGACCAGAAGTCACAACTTAGTCTTAGAAAAGAATCAAGTGTAAGAAAAGAACTCAAGCTAACCTGTATTTGTTTATTTTGATACCAATTATAAATCTTTCTGGATTGATAATAGTGTTATATGGGCAGTGCAGAGCCCACTAGAGAGAAAACACAGGACTTTGTTATAGTAATAACTTTACCACCTTACAAATTTCTTCTTTGAAGTAGTAATTATAGGGTTGGATCAGACAAAAGAAGGAAAATTTGAATGCTTATTTGAATGTCTCGACAATCTGAGACAAAATTTTGGTAAAAAGGTTATCTAAGCATCTTCCTATTCATTTGTTTTGGGGTCCTTAACTCATACCACGATATCGATGTTGCTCTCTTCCAGCCTCCTCTGTATTATCTACTTGTTTTCTTTACTCATTCCTCACCAAACGAATGATTTTGGTGTGTTCAGTATGTTCTCTTTATTTGCATGTATTCTTGAAAACCTGCATAACCTTTGTTGTACATGCATAGTTAGTTAATATCACATTGGGCTTCTGTTGCACAATGAGCTCAGACTGAAATCAGAATCCTGGTCCAAATGATTTACCGAGAGAGCATTTACAAAGCAGAAGGGAGGGAAGAGGGACAGAGTAGAGGAAAAAAGAGGCAGGGATGGAGCCTCAGAGATTGGCTTCAGTCAGATCCCGCACTGGAGACCTGGGATACACATTGCGTTACAGAGTTCGTTTACTTGAAAGCAAGGAGGCAAGCATAGCTGTGTATTGCATAAGTAATTACTAGTTGGAGTCCCTCTACTGCTGTATATGGGTGAAGTTCATTTCTAAAGCCCAGGAAGCTCCTAAAAGGAGGCAACCATGAGTCATTGGCAGCCAGCACTCCCAACACGATAACAGAGAATGTGACAAGAGTCAGAGAAAGACTTTCAGCTAGTCATCGGTAGTGTTACTACATACCTCCCTTTGTGACATTCAGTAGGATTTCCTTTTCACATTAAACTGCTCTGGCCAGGCACAGCTTCCCCAGGGTTCTTGTTGGACACAATCTCAGACCTACGGCACCAGGAACCAGTTTCAAGGAAGATAATTTTTTAAAGGATGGAGGCGGGTGGTGACATTAGCATCACTGCCTCAACTTCACCTGAGTTTATCAGGCAGTCGATTCTTACAAGGAGCATGCAATGTGGATTGATTCCTTGCATGCACAGTTCTTGTTCCCAGTAGAGTTCACACTCTCACTTAAGAGAATCTGTTGCTGTTACTAATCCGACAGGAGGCAGAGCTTAGGGATAGAGGGTGACTGTAAACACAGATAAACTTGACAGGCTGACCCGTGACTCAATCCGGCTCTGCGAACCCATGCATAACAGGCCATGCAGAGGTACCAGATGATGGTCCAAGGGTTGGCGTCGGGGGTTTGATAATCTTTCTCATCTTCCTCTTCTGTCACTCAGTCTACATTTTGTCTCCTTTGGTTAACATTTTTTTCTGGGCTAACTTTAGATTTTAAGAGATCTTTCCTAATGAAAACCTCCCCCTACTGGGGGCAAGGACCTCTAGTTCCCAAGTGCTCCAGTTTTAATGACAGGAAACACAAATCCCTCAAGTTTACTTGAAGATATCTATTTTTTTTTGTTTTTTTTTCAAGAGCCATCTATTTTATAAGTTAGGGACTTGGTGTACTATAATAACTTTTGGCTTCAAAGGGACATCCTATATTGAAAGACAGTATTTGACTTTAATGGAGTGTCACATCCAAAATGCGACCTCAGCTGTGCCTTCGATGAGACCAGCAGCTAATAAATAGTGTGGCAGACAATGGCATCACTGAACCAGGTTCCCAGTACTGTGTGATAAGCTCACTGATCAGTTATGCAACACAGCGATTTATTTGATTTAAAATGGCTCTGTTGTTATAACACTATTGGGTGAGTTTCTACAAAAATAAAACAGATATTTTATAAACCTTAGAATTGTACTGGCGGAGGCCCTGCATGAAGGATCAATAACCCACACCAAAAATATATGGTCTTTATGTTCAGCTAGAAACCGACATGCAAGGGGCTCAGTGTGCAGGCTTGCCTTCAGGTTGCTGGATGTTCCTAAGGAGGGATAGTACCCATACAGGAAGTTCAACATGGGTGTACTTCTAATGAGTCCCTTGTGATGGTAGCTGGACCAGCTTTGGAGAGAGAGAGCCTAGACTCTTGTAATTCGGTAACACTACCAGGTCTGTCACCATGCAGCTCTGTTCGTTCATTAACTGTGAAAGATGACAGTCAGTTTGCTTAGAATAGAAGCTGGTGGTATCACTGAGTTGGTTTTATTTTTTGTAGTGTGAACTTTTTCCTGGGTAATAGTGTACTGTATAAGCATGCTCTGCTCTTACCCACAGATTCATCATGTGCCCCTTCCCCATGTCTTTAATTTTCCAGTTTTATTTCTTCTGGGATTTTGAGCAGCTGAAGTGCTCTACATTACCTACGAATGTATGTATATGTTAAATTTTGGGCTAATCTCTGTCTCCACAAATTAGAACACCATTAAATGATGATATTATGGGCATTGAAGCAATTCATTTAAACAAGT
This sequence comes from Ctenodactylus gundi, assembly GCA_004027205.1. Lineage (NCBI taxonomy): Eukaryota > Metazoa > Chordata > Mammalia > Rodentia > Ctenodactylidae > Ctenodactylus > Ctenodactylus gundi. Next base: position 63,389 of record PVKB01001858.1, read on the forward strand.
GAATTTGTTAATAGGACTAACCTCTGCTATTCTCCCATGTTGTGATATTGTTTTTGATTAACTATCTTGGTAGTGGAGGAGGCTTAAGAGCTTCCCCTTGCTGTCTTCAATACAATAAATCTAATTTTGTAGGTTACTCAAAGAATATTGTGAGTACTCTCCTAAGATTTCTTACATCCTTTATAATAATTTATTTGAGAAGTGAAGAAATGATCAGGAGGTGAATCCTAGGACTCTTTGAAACAGAAGTGGGTCAGGATTCTAATTATTCGCCACCAGAGTCTTTGCCTGAACAGAAAAGCCACGCTGGTGCTTCAGGTGCCAATGTCAGCACTATGTTAGCCCTTGTATCCGGCGGGGTTGTCCCCTTTCCTCAGGATGTGCTCATCCCCGAGAGTGGTGAAGGTCCCTTTGCTGGACAACATGGAGACTCACTGCCGGACACATTTACCAAGGTGCGGCAGGATCTAGAGATTGGGCTGCAGAATCTTGTGTTTTCTTTTACCTGATGTGTTCTGTGTTATTATCAATGAATGATAATTTTCTAAAGGCTATTTTCATGTTAAAACAGTCTTGAACAGTAGTAGTATCAGTAAACAAATACAAAAATTTAAAATATGATTTTTTTCCTCTAGGGAACAAACTATCACTGAGGTGTTGCTGGTACAGTCCTTTCTGTCCTCTGGGAGTTAGTTCACACTTCAATTATAGAATCAATAGTTACACACACGGCAGGTGTACTGAGTTTATTAAGTATATTGCCTACTGGGGTTCATCGTAAAAGACTTGTCTCAAATCTTTATTTCACCTGACATTACCATGTAAAGAGATATTAGCATTTTTAAAATGTGCTTCTGGAAGATTCATGCTGTATCAGTGCCTGGCACTGTGTTCCACCTGTAAAACTAGGACTTTCTGGATGTGTAGTATTCCACTGTGTATAAGTACCACAGTTTGTGTATCCATTGGTCTGTTGATGAGTATTTTGATGACTTCCACATTTTGGCTATTCTTAGTTGTGCTGCTATGAACATGAGTATACATATATCTCTGTTGTATGTTGTTTGGCCTCTTTTGGGAATATTCCCAGGAGAGGTGTCACTGGATCGAAGGGGATATTTATTTCTAGTCTTTTGAGAGCTCTCCATACTGCTTTCCAGAGTGGTTGTATGAATTTACACTCCCACCAACGGTGCAGGAGGGTTCCTTTCTCCCCACAGCCTCGCCAGCACTGATTACTATTTGACTTGTTGATATAGGCCACTCTCTCTGGATTGAGATGGTATCTTAGCATGGAGGCTTTTGCAGGCAAATGGAAGAAGCTTGAGAACATCATGCTTAGTGAAGTGAGTCAGAAGTAGAAGGTGAAACATCAAATGGTCTCTCTGATATAAGAGACCCAGATCACAATTATCTCATGGAACTTAAAATGAAAAACAAAGTGAACCAGCGGGGCAGGGCAGGGAGGGAGGAAGGGTTGGGTAGGAGGATGGACAAAAGGAGAGTGGGAAAGTCCTTGTCACCTTGACAAGGTATGTATGTGCACAAAATGTTCAACTTCATGGTAAACCTTAAATTTTTTTGTGCTTATACATATCAATAAAATGAGGAAAAAACCGTAGAACTTTCTGGAGATTTAACTCATCTGATAAAATGCCAATTGTTTACTCTTTCAATTTAGGGTTCTCTAATTAGAAGAGTCATGGACAGTCATTTTCTAGGAATCAGGGCAAATGCAAAATGCACAGAACTTCTGAAACTGAGTGTGTTAAAATGAAGAAAGAAGAAACGAACCTCTTCTGTTAACAAGTAAATAGTACGCAATCAGCAGAGAATACCCAAAGGAAATGCAAACTGAAATTTCTCGTAGATTAAGGGCATGTCTCCTCAATATTAGTCATATCTTTTTTGGCTCCCAGGAGATACTATTTCCAGGAAAATATCTGGAGAAATCTATAGGAGGTAATTTTCATTTGGCTCGAATGATGCACCAGGGATTTCTTAAATCTAAATTTGAATAATTAAGTTTACTTTATTTACAGTCTCTTTAAATAACTTTCTTTGAGGTCATCATTCTCTTAAGTAAAGATCCCTGACTAACCCTAAGTTCTCCCTTAATTACAAAAAGCTGGTTTAAATGCCCCAAATTAAAACAAAATTTGCTTTTGTTTTTATGATTTCCTTGTGTGAAAAAGAAACCTAATATTTTGCAGAGTGCTTTTGTCTTTTTGTGCCTTTCACAATTTGTTAGATGCCTCATTAGTGGTTATATAATAAATGCAGGCATATGTATATATTAGAAAAATTTCCTTTTGTGACAGAAGCATTAGAAAGCATATCATATTCCCCTCTTCAAATTACATGTACTTACAAACAAATCATGGTTTAGCTGGATGGACATCGATCTAAGTCAATGTTATTTAAGAGAGAATTGTAGCGATATTGCAGTTTACCTTGCACATCACGTTGTATCATTCTTGGAAGCTCAGTGTTTTTCCTCTGACAGAATCCATTTCCCATGTCCCTTTAAGCCCACTAGTTTATACACATGCCCTTCTTACTTAAACCCATTGTGGTTACCATGTCACTCAAGCAAGATTTTTCTGATATCCAACCTCTTTTATGTCTCTGATATGATGATTTGTGACCTTTTCCATCAAACTACGAACTCTGACCTCATTTGTCTAGTGAGGTGCCTTTAACAGAGTTCTACTAACTAGAGAGAAATTTCTGTATTCGTTGCTTTTTATTTAATGAAATTTATTCTTTTAAATAGCTCATATGGATTTTTTGAAATGGAGTGAATGTTGCTCATCACATGGTAGAGGCATATGGAATGTAAATATTTTTTAAAAAGATATAAAAGATATAAAGCTAAAGAAAACACCCCTACCTTCCTCTTGTTTTTTCCTTTGAGAATTATTCTCTGTGAAATTCAGCAAACTAAGAGCTCTGTCTTATTTTCCCTAAGCTGTGCTTATGAAATGCTGTGTTTAACCTGGATCTTTTTCTGAGTTGGGTAAATTCCATACAAGTTCATCCATTTACCCTCAAAACACTTGACCCTCATTTTATTTTAATCCTCTTCTAATCAATTTAAATGGACCACCAGCCTCATTATCACATATTTCAATATTCATCTCCCTTCTTCACCCTACCCTCTGCCTCAAATACCCCTCAGAGGAAGAGCAATTACTTGAGAAAATGAAATCGAGTAAATAAGCTCTATTAAAAGAGAAACCAAGAAGCCGGCCATATTAAAGATATCTGGGGTTTGTGTGTCTGGGTGAAACAACAATAAATATTTATCCTGATGCCTCTTTTTATGAGCATTTCAGGCCCATCTGCCGTATTAATGGCTTATCAGGCAAACCTATGCTTTAAGAGAAACTGTTTTCATTTATATAAATGAAAGCGGAGGCAAAGGAAAATGATGCAAGGTTCACCTTGTAAAAGTCACAAATTAGATACAGAGCACTGCCACAGGCAAATTTGAATTCAATAGAATAAAACAGGCAGTCATGAACATAAGGTAATAGGCTCATCAAATGAGGTTTTGTATTTTTTTATAATGTACATTTTTATGGGGACCAGTGTAAAAACTAGTCAGTAGAATAGAATATAATTTAAAAAGAAAAATTCAATGAGGTTCTTTTTCTAAATTGAAAAAAAAACCTATCTCAAATTCACACCAAATGAAAAGGCCAAAAAGTTTGGAAATGAGCACCACCACCCCCAAGGCCTCGCTGAGACTGCCTGCAGTTTCCCCCATTCTACGGCCCTGTACCATTCTCCAGCCCTGCTCATGATAGAATAAGAAGGATGAAATCCTGCCTCAAGACTGGTGATATTAAACTAAACGGGTACAACAGAAAACACAGTTGTAGCTGTGTGTCATTGGCATCTATGTTAAGTGCCTTCTATAGCGAAATGCTTATTGGAGATTTACTATGTACCAGGTCCTGTTCTACGTGTCTTACACGCGTCGTATCCCTTAATTTTCATGGATGTCCACAAATGAACAGGCCATATCCTTAATAAGATTTCACTTACATTAAAACGTGAGAGCTATATGCCAAAGATCTGACGTTGCACCATTGATCTTAACCTTGGGATTCAGCTTTAGCTCCTGTGTCAAGAGCTGTGTTTTCTTTGAAATTCTGCCAAACCCTAAGTCTGTAAAAGGGCACATGTTTCTCTTATTTTGTTTGCCAGCTTGCATTTCTGAAACCCTTGAGTAAACAGTACATACCAGGACTCTTTTCCTCTATCGCTGCCTTTATCTTTCCGTGCTTAACTGATTCTGTCTCTGGTCCTCTGTGGACCAGATTAGCTTAAAATAAACGAAACCCAAATAAGGCAGGACTCTGGCATTTAGCCATAAATTATCTCGTATGTATCACTGCTCTACTGGGAGCTTCAGAAGGTAGAATCTTGACAAATGTTGCAAAGTTGACATTTAGAAACAGAATGCTAAAATATTGTGATGTGCCTTAAATGGAATTAGGAACAAACTTGGAAAGCACCTGGCAGGAATGGCACCCACAGATAGTGTGACACTTTATACAGCTCATGAGCTAGCTTTTAAAGGAATGGTAAGGGCCGGTAGAAGAAAAAAGGCCTCAAAGGACAGAGACTAGATAAAGAAAATTAGGTATTTAAGTAGAAGTATTTGCATGTATAAACACATGGAGGCATAAAACCGCATGGTAGATGTGGCGGATGGCACCTGGCATCCTACTGTGGGAGCATGAGTTGCAGTAAGGGGAAGGGTGCTGTCGAGGTCTCTGGGCTCCCTGGCTGCCTTTGGCCACCAGTGATCAGCAAAGTCTGGGGGAGCAGGGTCTCAAGGGGCTGTGAGTACGATAGAATCGCATCTGGGAGACTGAGTCAGTATTAACCGCTTGCTTCCTGTCCGTGGGGGCCAGGCTTATAGGCAGTTGAAGGCAGGAGGGTCAGCCAGGGTAACAGGACAAGGGTCATTCACTGATTGGAGGAGCTTTGGGGCCTGCAAGTCACCCAATTTGCTTGGTGGGTCTCTTGAAACCTAATCACATGATTTCTGGTAAGGATCTTGGGGTAAAGGAAAATTGGGGAATTGAGTAGAGTGAAAATTGAGCTGTGGGATGTCCCCGGCCTGGGTTAAGAGAGAGGAGCTCCACTCTTGCTGGTCTCGAGATGAGATGGGGTCTGAGCCGCCTTCTACCTTGGCCTAGTTAGAGTCCCACAGGGTGCATTCATTAGTATCATTTTTTTTTGTTACTGCCATAAATAAATTCTCCAAAATCAGTGGCTTACTAGAACACAAGTTCATTCCCATTCATATAAGAGACCAGTGGTGCATGTTCCTGGTCAGCGACTTCCTTTTGTTTATACCCATTTGGTGACTCAAGGATCCGAATTCCTTTTATTTTGTAGTTTTGTCGTCCTCTAAAACTGTTTCCCTTGTATCTAAGTGCCAAAATGGACAGGAGCAGTGAGGAGAGGGTATGTGTACTCTTAACAATGTCTCAACCCGGAAGTGACACATCTCACTTCTGTTGACAGTCCATAGGCAAGAGCTTGTCTTGTTACATGTAAGCAGAATCATAAATGCACATTTTGGCTTGAAGCTAGTTCTCAACACTAAGTTATGCGGAAAGAAGAAACTCTGAGTTTGGGTGTCAGCTGGCTGTCTCACTCATGAGGAACTACTTGCCCCTTTAGTCATGTTGATTTCTCAATGATCAGTTCAATAAAGGGCTACAATTAGATTTGAAGACTAGAAGGGACTATCATTGGCTGGCCAAGTAAGACCTCTTTGTAGGAGAATTTCCTTCTCCAACCTTTCTGATTTTTTCTATGGCAAGTGAAGATCCACCAAAAAAATGATGGATTCAGAAGGTTCACAGACAGCCTCTGGGAGAGAGAGAGAGCTTTATGAGGTAAAGTTTGAAGGCGACAATCTTGTTTTTGTTCTGAATGATTGACTTGTTTATTTAATAATATTTTCTAAACACTTATTAGATACCAGAAAAGGTGCTTCAAGAGGAAAAGAGCTAGAAGTGTACTTCTGGGTCATGGGAGTTAGAGGAGTAGTTATGAACTTTTCTCTATGCCAACCTTCCTAAGATTAATATATATTCTCGGTCAGCAACGGTGGCTTGTTGAGGCACTGATTTCAACCTATAGGAAGTTCTCACCCATCACTGTCTTCCAAAGGAACCAACTCCCATCTTTAGTGATGAGCATGTTGACACAATATTTATATGTGATTCTGATACAATATTCTTTGGCAGGCCATGTTCTTACTCTGTGTCCACTGATAAATACTGGTTTTAAGATTCAGCAACAAACTCATTAGACCTGGGTGGGTTCCACAAGTGTCAGCCTGAGATTTCAGTAATCAAGAGGCTGGGGCTTTATGAAAGAGAAAGGTGACAGAAAATATCCATATTCTATTAAGTCATTGGTTTTAAAAATATGGATACATACTGACTGCAGCTAAACCATGCAGCTATGTCATAGCTACCTAAATACTAAAGGCAGCTTTCAGAAAGATATGTATGTGGATGTTTTTGTGCCGGAAACCAAAGAGAAGAAAAAAGATACAATATGAAAATTTCAAATAAATACACAAAGAAAGTTTCAGAACTTCACATTCCTTTGTGATTTGACAAAGCTAATGCAGCCAGCTCTTTTTGAGTAAAAGACTCACATATAATGGATTTTGAAAGTATTTAAAGACCAGCTTCTTCTAGTCTTGGATCCATTGAAGAGTGTGTGTCAGGAAATCAGTAAGAACCCTTCACCCCAAGTCAAGTCCTTTTTTGCTTATACTTTATGTTATATAGCATCACATTATTTAGATGATTTAACAGCTACAATTTTTGTACTCATAGTGGACAGAGAGTCTGTCCTGTAGAATTCCTGTAGAAAGATTTTTTTCTTTTGCCATTGTGAATAGATATCAATTGTCAACTCAAGTGCCACAGGTCTGGAAGAGTTTTTTTTTTTTTTTTTGTCACTTTGAGGTCAGTTTCTTATTATGAATGAGAAGCTGCCTTTGCCCTTCAAGAAAATGAAATAAGCTAGAATCACCTTCCTGTTTCCACTGTCTGCTTTCTTAGCCTAGGAGTTCAGCCATGGAAGAGCTTATTTTTAGACATCATTAAATATAGCTAGTGATCCCTTAAATGAAATGGATTAAATGGCAAATGGCTTACCATCTTCTACCTTTCGGTTTAGTCACCTGAAAAAAAATCATGATTCAAAATACAATTTATGAAGAAAATCTAGCTCATTTCTATTTCTGTTATTTCTTAGAAAAAATTTCATTGGTGACAATATTACATTGTATGCTGATATTAGTATCTTTCTTCAATGTCTTCTTATAGTAGAAAAAAAGGCTACTCTTTCTTACCTGTCTTGACTCAGATTTGAAAGTTCCAGAATTTTCCTGGAGAAAGACAAATATAATCTTTTCCAAAATATAGCTTGCTGGTAGGGGGTTTCCTTTCTTTGGGAATTTTCATAGATGTATAACATTTTGAGCTACTGATTTAACTCTTACAATTTCTTAAATAACCTATCTATGCAAATAATCCGATGATACTGTCTACACTCACTAACTACAACCACAAGGTATTTTAAAAACGATATGACTATATATATATATATATATATATATATATATATATATATATATATATATATATATAATTTATTTAGAACTGTAGTGTTTTTTGGTATAATAAAATTACAAACTGATTAGTAACATAACAAATACAGACCTAAATGTCATTGAGGGGAAATTTGGATAAAATATGACTTTTTAGTTTTAGGAAAGCTGATTTGTTCAATTATAAAATTCATTGAGTTTAACACATACATTTTGGACATGTTTCCCATCAGTCTAGAAGGCAGGGGTGAGGAGTAAAGGGAAGCACGAAAGGCTCCTCCCCACTCAGAAGAGTCAGTTTAGGATTGGATTTAATCAAGGGGCCTCCAACAACTTCAATGAAACAATAAATCAGGTCCCAATGATTATAATCCTTTTCTTTCAATTTTCTTTTCTCTTCCATTGTCAGAACCTAGAATGTATACATATCAACATATACCTAGTAATATTTATTTATTTGTTTTTGAATCAAGGTCTTGCTCCATAGTTGAGGCTGGTCCTTGAACTCACAGCCACACTCTTTCTCAATCGTCCTAGTGCTGAGATTACAGAATCCCTCCTGCTGGGATTACCACCCCCAGCTAATTTTCATGTGTTACTGGGGAATTGAACTTTTTCCTCAGAGAACAATAACATATAAACTATATTTCTCACCTGAACTGAAATGAACAAAGAAGTTTTAGGTAATACCAGTCACTAGAAGATTTAAGTTAAAAATTTTTCAGTTTCAGAAGAAGGTTAATAGAAGTAAAAGAAATGCTTCCAGGAAATTTGTGGCAAAGTGTACATTTGTATTATTATTATTAGGGAAAATGAATAGACTGAAAATGCACATCCCACAATGTTTTAGAAACAACACTATAATCTAATAAGAGAGTAACATGTAACGTGGACTGCCATAAAAATACTGACTTGTTTACCTCTGCCTCATCTTTGCAAATAAGAAATATTGATGTTTTATTTCTCTGTCTTTCATTTTAGATCAATAAGGAATGACCATGGCCCACATGAACAAAAAAAGGAGGCTTAATGCATTAAAGCAGACGCTGGCAGGCTAGTGTTTGGTTACATAAACCAAAATACTTAAAAATGGCCTCTTACCCAGCAATTCTGACACTAGAAACTTATAAGGGGAATAAAGAATCAGAATACACAAATAAAAAACTAGTTATTCATCAAAAATCTTTTATAATAATGAAAAAATCCTTTAAATCATGGAATTATTTAATCATATTTAAATTGAAAAGTAAGTAAAACATTAGTGAAGTAGGTTAAATGTAGGACAAAAGTGACAGTAGAAATAGCGGGTGAAGTCGGCTCTAGCTCAGGGGTCCCCAGTCCCAGGGCTGGTATTAGAACAGAGTCTTGGAAGGACCAGGCCGGCAGTTTAGATAGTAGCCAGCAGGTGGTGAGCTTCTATGGAAGCCCCGCCTCCCCTCAGCACTATCCTATCACAGGTTCTAATGCCAACGCTGATCTGACAGGAGGAGGGGCTTCACACCCTGCTACCCTCCTGCAGCTGCTGGAGATACTTTTTTAATCAAAAAATTAGGAAAAATACATAATTTTCCCTTTTTATTTATCAGCTGCTGGAGATTTCAAAGCCGTCCTTCCACAACCTCTGCATAACAAGTGCCATCAATGAGTATTCCCACCTGCCCCACTCCTGTCCTTGAGAGAAGGGTCCTTAACTACATTGGTTCTTGGTGTCAGAAAGCCTGGGGACCACTGCTCTAGCCAACAGCCGCTACCAGGGATATTGGCTCGGGGTTGCCAGAGTTTTTGATTTATCACAAGGGACTAAAAATCCATGATTTTGTAAAATATTTTCTGCGTTTAAAATTTTTCACAAAAAAAAAAAACTGCATTTTTGGGCTCTGACACACAGGCTACAGGCACACAACAATTAAAAAAATTATAGGCGTGCACTCCATGGCTAGCGACATTTGGGTCAATAACAGACCCCATATGTGACAGCCATCTCCTAAGATTACAGTGGAGCTGAAAAATCCCTCCCCTGTTCCTGTCATACCCGTCATAACGTCGCAGGGCAATGTGTCACTTGCGTGTTTGTGGTCCTGCTGGCGTAAACAAATGGCTGCAGTGCAATGACACACGGATAGCAGTACAGTTGTGTGCAGAGATGGCGCCTGGTGATGGATAACGCCTGTTGCTGATTCACGCACCTTCTGTAGTCTACTTAATTGTTTTACAGTGAACTGCTACATGCAAACAGTAAGCAGTATGCTCTGATACACCGACCGTAGCCTCAGATTTCCCGCCTTTCCCGCGTCTCTCGTTCCACTCATTTCCTCTTCTAGGTGACTTAATCTTGTGTTGTTTCTCACTGCCCTAGGAAGGATGGATGATTTCTGTTTCCCCTGCCTCTTTCCTCTCTCACTCATCTATGCAAGTTCCAGAATGTAACTGAGTCATTAAGTGACACATGGCAGGATATTCGTATACATTTTCAAATCTACTGGAACAAATGCCCACACCAAAAATAATGCTGTTGTTTGGTTTTTCTTGATGCTCCAAAATAGAATATATAATCCGATTTCAATTTTTGAAAATACACTTAATGAGCCTTTGTTGCATTTGAATGATGAGGTAAAAGATTTACATTGTATCCACTAACATATTCATCATGACTTTCTCTGGATGAGGAATCAGGGACATTCTGATTTTGTATTTTCTAATTTTCCTCCTTTAAATATATCTTACATACCGGTTTAAATGAACAACAGCAAACTATGTTCGACTCAACAGAGGAGCAGTATGCAATGTAGCAGAAGAGAAGGATGAGAACTCGAGGATGGTAATAAACATAATGGAAAATTTAGAGTGTACTGAAATTGCTGGGGAAAACATAGTGAATTCAAACACCATCTGAGACAAACTTTCCATATTACTTGTGAATCTGTTTTCCAAAAGGATACCGAAATCACAAAGAAACATGAAGTGAAGTCTGTTCCCCCTCTAAGTCCACAATCTAATTAGTATACTCCAGTGTGACCTTTTAATTGTAGAACACAGAAATGTAACCAGGCATAAACTGAAGACACAGCAACAGTGGAATTTAGTGATTGGAAGACTGGATTTTTTTTTTTTTCTTTACCCTAAAAAGTCAGGATGATAAGTCTCAAAAATCAAGATAGTCTCCGTTGGTGAGCTGGGGGCTTTCTGGGACGTCTAGCCCCCTGTATTCTCATCTGGCTGTTGTATATTCCTTTAGATTGGTCTTGTCGCTCTTTGGGCAATCTGTTTTCTGGTAGCGAAGAGTATTGTGCTATGCTGTATAATATGCTGTCTGTGTCACTGGGATGCGTTCCTTTTATGTCACACATAGCTCGTTCTTTCCAGCTTGACAGTTGCTACTTGGTCTGTTTTAGAGAGGAGGCGAGGCACAGATGAGTACTGATGTCCAATACTCCATGTCATGAATGTGTTGTAGAATTTGGAATTTGTGTATATATATAAATATATATATATATATATATTAAATATATATTATACTAAATTAAATATATTCTACTGAATGTTTCATGATACTTAGAGGAGATAATTTTGAATGTTCTTATCACAGAAGTAATAAATATTTGAGATGATTGATTATTATGTAGTATGTATATGCATTGAAACATCATACTATACTCCAGAGTATATATAAAATTGTGTGGCAATTAAAAGCAAAATCAAAACTTTAAAAATAATTAAAGTGAGAACTTTTTTCATACTCTAAATGAAAAACAAAGCCAGCAGTGTTAAAACTTGAATATTTCAATGTTAACAGCCCCAGCAAATTGAAAACTATGCTATTCCTCTATTTGTTAAAAAGAAGTGCCTATTCAGCATGTCACAAATCTCAAACTGATAGGCACTTCTTGGTAGGGTGGGGTTTGGTTGTTATTTTATGGTCTTTTCCTCCTCCTCCTCCTCCTCCTCCTCCTCCTCCTCTTCTTCTTCTTCTTCTTCTTCTTCTTCTTCTTCTTCTTCTTCTTCTTCTTCTTCTTCTTCTTCTAATGTTGGAGCTATTATACTTTGTAATCTTTAACAATATTATCCAATGATATCATAAGCAGTCTCTGAATAGTCGAGCTAGAATGGTGCTGGACAATTCATCAGAAAGTCAGTAACTCTGGAACCAAAATTGGGTAACATGAAACCTGAGGAAGAAGTCTAAACTCCTGTCATCCTGATTTAGGAGAGAGCACTCTGTAGAATAACAGTGGTAATGCTGTCCAAGTAAAAGAGAGTACTGTGCAAAGAGTACATTAGATGATTGTGAATTTATGCAGGCTGGAATGTAGTCCCCTTAGTTTTTACTTACAATATTGGAAAAATTAGGAGTAATTCTAGTTTTGAGTCATGAAAGAACCTTAAGAAGGTGTGTATGCATTGCATGAAATTCAACTACCTGTTCATCTAATTATTTTTGGTACCACAGTTGAACCAATAGCCTTTCCTCTTCCACTGTATCAGTTACACTGAAGGACAAGAGCACTCGAATTTTTTTTTTGTGTGTGATTTTTCTAAGAAAACATAAACTCCACAAAATCAATAGCACCTAAAACTGTCTGCAGCTCCATTTACCTCATTATTGCCTTAGAGTCATGAAAGCAAACTCAAATCAATTTCTGTAATAATAGAGCACTGGTATAGTTTTTTCTTAAGTTTCAAAGTGTGTATTTTATTTGGAAAAGTAAGGAGAGAGGGGCATAGGCTTCCATTAACCAGAAGGGGTCTAACGTGGGTCATCAACAGACTCTTTGTCTAAGGGTTTTTCTACTAGATGAAGAAGGGACTAGATTTTACTAAACAAGCTCTTCACCATTAAGGCTTTGCGCTCTTATTGTAATTATTTCTATTTAACATGTTTTAACCACAGACAGTCTAATCAGTGGAACAGAACTGAGGATGCAGAGACAACCTCAATTTCAGGTACTCTCAGCTAGCTGATCTTTTAGAAGGGGCCAAAAACATACATGGAAAAGGAACAGCCTCTTCAATAAATGGTTCTGGGAGAACTGAATATCTACATGTAGAAGAATAAATCTAGACACACACCTATCCCCAATGTACCCAAATCATATCAAAGTGGATCAAAGACCAAATATCAAAATGGGAACACTGAACCTCCAGGAGGGCAAAGTTGGAAACATTTTTGAAGATGTAGGTGTGAGCAAAGACTTTCTTAATGGGATGACTGTTGCAAAAGTTACCACAGAATCAACAAATGAAATTATATCGCATTGAAAACCTTCTGCAGAGCAAAGGAAACAATCAACAGAGTGAAGAGAGAGCCAGAAGATTGGGGAAAAAAGTTTTTACCACCTACATCTTAGACAGGAGGCTAATTACTAGAATATACAAAGAAACAAAAATAGATTCCTCAAAATCAAAGATCCAATTTAAAAATGGGCAATTGAAATTGAACAGGCAATTCTCAGATTAAAAAGTAAAAATGTCCAGCAAATGTATGAAAAAATATTCAATATCCTTAGTTGTAAGAGAAATGTAAATCAAAACAACATGATTTACCAAGTGAGATTGACCTATACCGAGAACTGATGGTAAGGTTGTGGGGAAAAAGAACTCTTTTACATTGTTTATGGGACAATAAACTGGTATAACAACTATGGAAAGCAGTATGGACAATCTTCAAAAAGCTGAAAGTACATATTCCATTTGACCCACTGTTACCACTTCCGGATATCTTTCCAAAAGAGTTAAAAGCAGCATGTAACAGAGATACATGAACACCCATGTTTATAGCAGCACAATTAACAATAGCTAAATTGTGGAAGATGCTGAAATATTCATCAACAGACCAATTGATACAAAAAATGTGGTATATGTACACAATGGAGTGCTACTTTTTCATAAAGACAGATAGATTTGAGGCTTTCATAGGTAAATGAACACAACTTGAGACTGCTATGCTTAATGAAGTAAGTCAGACTCCGAAGGCTGAACATTGCATGGTTTCTCTAATATGAGAAACTCAGAATGCAAATAAGTAACAGTCAGATGAGCGAGATATTGGGAGTTGATGGGGATGCATGGGGGGCGGGCTGAGAGTGAAAAACAGAAGGAGAGGGAAGGGATTGTGAAGTTGACGTAGTATATATGTGCCCCAAATTCTCATGCTCAGTGTAACCATTGTGTATTGTATATACTAATAAAAATAGGGAGGGGGAAGAGGTATAGGAAGCAGACAACTTGAAGTTGTTCCAAGGAGTGATAGTTATAGTCAGATGTTACTTTTCATTTCCATAAATTTCTAACTATGAGACTCCTTGTCCCTAACTGCCTATCTGACCTCTACCACCTGTCCTAATGCTCCCCTGGTGGTGAGGATCACTCTAGCTACTTCTGGCTGACAAGGAGTGCTTTTGTGAGGCCAGTCATGGGTTCACTCTTTGAAAGCAATCTAGGGGCCCTTGGTACAAGCTGAGAGGCACACTTATCATTGATTCTATCTGCATTGCTTTTGGAGCTTGATTTCCTCTTTGTGGAGAAAAAAGCAAATTTTACTATTTGAATAAGAACATATGGGACAAAGAGAAGTACTGATAGCATTATAATGATAGGTCCCAAGAATGGAAGCACCCAGGATCATATTTAAGAAAGTACTCAGGGTGCATGCAGCCCTCTGTTGAAAGGTGAGGTGGATATGGTGAGGTATTTACTTAAGTGGAGTGTGCTTGAACAAATATTTAAAGTTGTCCAGTGGTTGGCTTTTTAAGAATAGTGGGATCTGTGGGGAGCTTCTCCTTTCCAGGTTTAGACTTGGGAATGATGAATTAGATTGGCAATTCCTAAAACTTAGACAACAAAGGAGTAGTCCCCATACCTCTAGGTAATTCCACTACCTGCGTTATTTGTATCATTGGAAACTCAATCCTTTTGAACAGAACTTGAAATCCTATCTGATTTCTTGTTGGAGGGGAAGTAACCCAGATAGAGACAGTATTATAGGCCCTTAGCCACATGTGAACGAGAAAGAGGTTTAAAAGAAACAGCTCTTAAGTCACCGAGTCAACTAGAGTAAAACAAGCGAAATAGTCATTTATTCATTTCATCTCTCAGGCATATTCTGCAAAATAACTTCACATTTTTACAATATACACTGACTTTTTTTAATCCTCATCCTTTTTTTTTCCTGTTCTAATAGGACAAAATCTCACCATGGAAATATTATTTCTTATCCAAAACATTCTTTTCCTTTCATCTTTATTTTACTAAAATATCCTTATATTCATATATATCTTTACAATTTGATGTATTCATATATTTCTTTATATCTACTATTTTCTGCCTACTGGTTATATTCTGCTGTGTTCCCTTTTTTTCCCCTCAAATATTGGGCTTTGTAGCACTACAAGAGAATAATTGAAATCAATGTGTTCTGTGGCTCATTTGTTTCGACTAAGCTCTAAAGCACGAGCCCAATCAGACAAAACCTGTTTCACCAACATTCCTTTTAAGCAAAAGCTGAGCATCAGTGAAGTTTTTAGGGAAATAGTAGCATAATCTGTTCATCTTTTGTCATTTTTTACACAGGCACTAATCTGAGTTATCAAAAGCCTATAAACACAGTGGCTAGCACAAGGAAGTTTAACAGTATCAAGACAATTAATGAATTTGTATTATCTCCTTGTGATCAGAAAAAATAGCAGAATTGAGATGAGATCCTTCAAATTGTAACAGAAAAGTCATTTTATGAGGAGAGTAGACAAATAGAAGAAATATCAAAGTATTCTTAAGGAATTCTACTAAAAGGCAGCTATTGCTCTGGTCCATCCTAGCTATTACAGTGCTACTGTATCTAGCAATGTTGATACATATCTCACAGGCCTTTGAACAGGCCCTAGGCCTGGGAAAGGATCCTTATCATCACATCCATATAACCTGTTTATCAGGTTATAGCAGTCTTGAAGCAGAGGTGTTAGGAGAGAGGATTTTGATTTAGCATAGTCCTGCTATTGTTTCTGTTCCCAGGAAAGGGAAATTTAATATTTTATTTTCTTTTAGAAACTCAAATTAGGGCTTAGCCTTAAGCTATACCTCAGGATCTATTGCTGACAGTATCCAGTTAGGCTTTAGAAGACAGTAGGTTGGCTTCTGATGCTAGAAGCAGGTAGGACTTTGTTGGCTTGTCTGAAATAGCTCAGTATCCTGGGGTCACAATAAGCTCTAGATAGTAAACTCTTTGGGGGCAGTGATTAATATCATACTTTGATACTCAGTATTCTCTGTTTACCAGGAACTTAAAATCTGAACCAAATGATCTGGGTCTTATCAGCAACATCAAAGAAGAAAAAAGTGTTTGGTCACTGGAATCCCACTGATACCCCTAACCCTAACCCAACAAGAGCATAAAGCCAATTGATTAGAATAGGAGGTAAGAACAGAACAAGAAACCTTGCTGTGGAGGAGGAAGCTGTGTTTTACCTGCAACACTCAGTGTGGCCTGGGGCTCTGTCTTACTAAGAGTGATGGTTAGCTTGGGAGCCTGCTGTATTCTTGGGCCTCCTCATTCAAGGGACCCTGGTCCCAGGGTCTTTCCATTTGGGGACAGTAAGCTTTCCAGTGTCTTGTCTTGCTGTGCTTGTGGCAGGGTGACTTGAGAAGTTAACTTACATTGGGCAGCTTCTCTTCCAATGGCCTCTTTGCTGACAGACACGATACTTATCAGTTAACATACCGTCCTTGGGGAAAGAGCCCTTTGGTAACACTTGGTCACCTCCAGTACAACAAAAAGTGCTGAGTGCTCTCTGTCCTAGTTTTCTTTTTCCTCTCCATTCCTGCTCTATATTCCAGTTGTAACAAACAAAATTAGCTTCACCTAGTAGATTCTCTACGAATAGAGTTCCAGATCCCAAACACATTGTTTGTAACATCCTCCTAGTACCTGTTGACAAAGCTTCACGTTGTCTTTCAAGGTTAAAAAGAGCTGCCTGGAGCGGGCTTCTGTCCATTTTCCTTTTTACAAAATAATTCCAATCAAAACATGGTTTTGTATTTTATACTTTCCTCTTGAGGCCTCCCCCCGCCCCCCAATTCCTAGTGGGTAACAACAACAGGACTGGGTACAAAAGAAGAGCATGCATTTTTCTTTAAAGTTTGATAATTAAACTTTCCACTGTCTTGAGGATACAACCTGTGGCGCTCTTGGACTTCTTATTAGCTATCTGTGAAACATCAGGAGGAGAGACATTCTCTTTCAGCTCTTTAGTCTTCCTTAACATCAGGACATGGTGCTCTCCCTGCCTGCGGGAACTCCCTCCTCTGGTCTGCAACAATACCAGGAAGGTTGTGGCCTCTAGGCCTTTTGATACAGTCATATTATAGGACTAACAAACCACCCAGGGTCACTCCTAATGGGCCTAAATTTGAATTCCTCCCAAATTTATGTAGAAAAAGAAATTGTGAAATTCTTGCCAGGCCAAGTGAAAAATTTGCCAAAGGAGGGGGACTCAAGCTAGCCATGGCCAATGGGAGGCAGAAAGCCTTAAAAAGCTAATGTATTTGGGTGAGGGAGTCATATAATCTTCCACCAGTACCTAACAATAAAGCTATTTGCATCTGCTTCTCTGGGAGGAACTGAGAAGTCTGGCCCAGGGACCTAAAATGATTTAATTACATCTCCATCTACACCATTCCTCTTCTGTTTGGGTTCCCCATTGACACTGAACCTCAACGGCTTGTGAGTTCTTGTGTGCTACTGGCTGCATTCCAGGAAATGTCAGGGAGGCGGGCCAATCACAGTCTCTGCTCTCACTGACATGCCGCATATCTCCTTTTATCCTGCATGATACTAGCTACACATTTAGCCCATGAAGCACTGTAAGACTTGAGAGGAAAATTTTTAAAAAGGAAGAAAAAAAAAAAGAAGATAAGAAAAGGGCAGGCCACTAAGGTGCAGGTTACAATGGTGGTTAGCTGTTCTAATGATTGTCTGTATCCCCATTGAACACCAAATCCATGTTAGGGCCCCCTCAAATCACCTGTTGACCTTACTATAAAGAAATTTGTATCCTAGGCCCAAGAACAATGGCTGGTCTCTACTGTTGACAAGTGGAATTAGGATTTTCCATTGTGGGCCAATTTAGGAACTGACATACTAAGAGTGTGAACAGTTCCTGTCTCTCTAATACTAGCAATTTCCTTTGGCCTAATACCTTAACTGTTTTCTTAGAAGTAAAACGTGAAAATGGGAATCTGCATGAGACAGTTAGCAGTAAGAATTCATGAGGAAAAGTGTAATTCCCTTGTGTCAACACCCACAGTGAGTTAGTAGAGTGCCTTGCCCAAGCATCCTCCTCCAAAGACCTGAGGACACCAAGGGTAGACGTGGCTTCCTCGCCAGCAGAAGAATGCGAAAAAACAAGAAAATAGAAACTGTGAAGGAACGAGAAGCATTTCCAACACCAAGGATGGATAGGGGCTCAGGTCCATCCTTCTTTACGTTGTCCCCAAGGCAGAAGGTCAGCAGCTATGATGAACACTCTTAACTGTCTGATAGGGCTCCGATATTTTGTTTGAGAGGACAGCCACGTGGAGAAAGCAAAGTGGTGCAGGAGAGCCTTGTTCTCATTCACCTCCTTGGATAGATCCCGGCAGAGCCTCCAAGCGGCTACCGTAGTGCTCAGCTGGTTTTTCATAATATTGAAGTATTAAATTTGGATGAAGAAGGCAAGTTGCAAAGTGGGTAGTGTATGTGAAAAGATAAGGACAGTAGTGTAGAAGCTTCTACTAGTGGGAGAGGTCCCAAAGCAGGTTGCCCCTCTGTCTTTATTGTTTTAAATAAACTGGTTTTAAGATCTTTCTGGGGCTGAGGGGCGTAGATCAGTGGTTTAAGCTCATGCCTAGCACGTGCAAGTCCAGTGTCAGGAATAATAGGAACTGGAGGGGAGAGAGAGAGGGTCGGAGGGTCGAGAAGAGAGGAGGGAAGGATTTGTAACTTTGCCACCATATGTATGTGCACAAAATACTTAAGATCAATGTAAACTTTATGTGTAGCACTTATACATATCAATAAAATGAGGAAAAAATTGACCAGGCGAGGTGGCACACTCGTGTAGTTCTAGCACTTGGGAAGCTAAGGCAGGAGAATCTCTGTGAGTTCAAAGCTACCATGGGCTACATAGAGAATTCAGGACCAGTTTGGACTACAGAGTGAGATGCTGTCTCAACAAAACAAAACAAAACAAAACAAAACAAAAATTGTCCTTTTCTTTTTAAGTTGAATTATCTACCTAGAGTTTTACTTATCTATTTATTTAATTTATTAATATATTTGCTTCAGTTAACATAAAACACTGTTGAAAAGCCTAGAGGTTTCTGATATAAACCCTGCACTCCTTGGTTAGCAGACCCTTTTCTGCTGCACTAGTTCCCCACCTGTTTCTTAGAAGCACATGCCAAAGCAACAGGTGGGGTGTAAAATCAATTCTGTGGTCTTGCCTGACTGCCAAATAGCATACACACATTTTTTCTATACTAAAATGAGGCTGAATTCCTTGCAACTCAGTTACAGATACACTGCTTTGGTTGACTTGAATGAAGGATCATTTATAAACAACAATTTGAGAGCTGCTGCTAGAAAATATTTGTGTCCCCAGTCAGACTGCAGAAAAAAGAAAAGTGCCCCGTCTCTTAGGGAGCAGATTCTTTCCCAGCCAAATTGTGTTTTAACATCCTCAACTAGAAGAAAAAAATTTCCCTCTCTAACCCTTTTGGATCAAAGAACCTTAGCATTTTATTTTAGAAAATACATTGGGATTCATTGAAAGAAACTAGAAACTGGCCAAAATAAGTGCTGCAAAATTTCCCCATAGAAAAGAGCTACATAACTAATTATAGATCTTATTTTCCAATTAATTCTCTTTCTATAAGGTGATTCCTTTCAAAAATCACCTCCCAGCAAATCAAAACTAAACCTCCAAGACCCTACAACTTTTCACCTAGGGCATTTTTTGTGATAATATTTTTGCATTAGTTTGGGTTCTTTCAAAAGGCAGAGTTTACAGAAATTATAACAGGAAGAATCTATTCAGAAGGCTTACAAATTCAAGGATAGAGATAGTCCAAGGTAGCGGCCTGGGCGTACGAGAGCTGGAGTGTCCAGTGGCTGCTCAGCAGCGAAATAGAACACCCACCCAGGATGGCAGGGCAGCTGGTGAGAGTCTGCTGCGCATCTCGGCTGCTCAAAGAACAATGGTGAAGACTGGAGACTGAAGATAGTGACTGAAGATCAGCAACGGGCAGACAGGCTCAAGTGGAGACTGGAGCAAATGTGTGATGAGTGTCTATGGCATGTAGCAAGTTGGCATTTGTAGACAATTGCCAAGGCGAGAGCTTTACCAGAAGAAGCTGTAACAATCTTTCCTCTTCCCTCCTTTGGTACACTTCTAGTGGCAAGTTGGGCCTCCCACAATTGGGTGGGTGCTCCGATTTTGTCTTATTTTCTGGCCCACAGACCACTCACGCTCTAATCCAGGCTGGCTCTCAATTCCCAACCTAAGTGTGACTCCCAAACCCTAATTCAGGTGTGGTTCCTGATTACCTCAAATTGACGCAATCTCTCCAACTGTTGCAATCTTTAACAAAAAGTACATATATTGAGATTAATGGAACACAGTAATGCCCAGGTAGTCAATAACATGGTTCTTCATTCACATATGTATGCACAATAACTATGCATATATATATATATATATATATATATATACACATATATAATTCACACACATATACATTCACAATATATATGTATATTCATAATATGTGAGCATATTATGAATATATATACTACATATATTCACTTTATGGAACATAATGGTCCCAAAGTGCATCCATTTTTCCATAATAGATCAAATTTTACTTTCTTTATGGCAATCTATCTATCTACATCATAATATCATTGTCATCCTATATCTTGGCCCCACATCAGCACAAGATAAATACATCTAATGATTATTGCATCACTTAATGACTCAATAAATTCATAGGAGATTTTAGAAGTTAGGTTCTAAGTATTGTATAAAATGAAATTATAATTTAAATGCAAAGTCAAAATCTTATAGCTTTAACAAAAGAAGACTAGAGATGGAGAATAATTTTGTAAGTGAATGCATGTTTGGGGTTCATTAATTAAACTGCCTAGTTTGCCTTATTTCTTTTTCTTTCTTTTTTTTATTTCACATAAAATATCCAGAAAGAATTTAAGACATTTACTAAAAAGGATTTCTATGGAGAATGTAAGCTAACACGGAAGATGTTAATAGAGCCGTTAGCCTGGGTGATTTCTATCATTATCAGCCATTATTTCTGGGATGGTAAGTGGCACATAAAGAGCTCAGATGAAATTTCCATCTATTTTTGTAGTCAGCATGTAAAATGCATATACTTTGTCTCTAAATTGTCACCCCTTTCTTACAAATTGCTCATTACTTTTGCTTAGACTTGTGAAATAGAAGCCGTTTTATTTAAAGGAACTAAAGACAGAAAGCGTTGAATAAAGGCCTGAGACTTTCATGAATGTGTACTTTAAAATCTTTTTAGTGGCCCTGGATCTTGAAAGATGTTGGATGAGTAAATAGAAACTAAGACTTCCCCTGGCAATAAAAAAAGAAGAAAAAAAAAGAGGAAGGAAGGAAAGGAGAAAGAGGGAAAGGAAGGAGAAAGAGAGAAAAAAATCAATTAAGCTGAATGGTGGTATGTATGACTTGGAAGAGAATTCTAGCTATTTGTTGTTTTAATGAAAAGTCATTAAAAGTATTTCTAAAAACCTGATTTGAAAGAAGCCTCAGTGACATAATCCAAAACCATACATTAGTGTGTTATTTCACTCAGCAGTTATACTGATTCAGATTCATGTTTTTATGTGGATATAAGTGAACATAAATCACATAGAACATGTGACCAAAAGAAGAATAGCTGGGTCAAATGGAATGTTATTGTGGTTTGGATGTGGAGTGTCCCCCAAAAGTCTCATGTATTTGGATGTTATGGATTGTCTGTGGAGCCATGTGCTGTTGGTGGATTGGGGCCTGGTCTGGAGGGTGGATTACAGGCGTGTAGATTGGATTACAGGAGTGTAGGGGGAGCTAATCACACCTTCCACATCCAGAAGGTGCGGATCACTGGGACAGCACCTGGAAGTGTGTATGTGCTGCGACCTTCCTCCGGGAGGAGAATGAACATGCTGGGAGTTGGCTTCCTGTCTGCAGCGTGGGGAGGAGCTGCCCCACCTCTGCCTCTGCCCTGCACTTCCGCTGTTGCATGCTGCACCAGAGTGGGCTGTGACTTTTTGGAGCTGTGAGCTAAAATAAGATTTTCCTCCCCTAAATTTGTAAATGTTGGGTATTGAGTCACAGCAATGAAAAAGTAACTGAGACAAATAGCTATTTTCAGTTTTTTTCGATGAACCTGCGTGCTGATTTGCACAAGGCATCATATGACTAAAATACATGTATATCGATGTTTATAGCAGCACAACTCACAATGTTTAAACCATAATAGTAAAATGGATTACCTGAGGCAATTATGCTCATTGAAGTGAATCGGACTCAGAAGATTAAATACTGCATGCTTTCGCTAATATGAAATACCCAAAGTATGACTATGTAATAGAAGTAAACCAGAGAGATGGCAGGAAGTGCACAGATAGATGGGTTTGCGGAAGCGGGAGGAGAAGTGGGACCTGAAACGATTGTGAACTTGACATGATGTGTATGTGCACCAATTTCTTATGTTTAATGTAACTATTGTATATCATGAGGTCATAGTAATAAAAATAATAACAGCTGGGAAAAAGTTGATGCATATGTGACACATTGAAAGATAAAAGCATAGATAGAATATTATAAAATTTGGTTCTAGTCTGAAGAAAGAATAGGAAGCATATCGTTTTTGGAGGAGAGAATGTGGCAATATTACTTTAGCTTCAGTATAACATGATAAGGTCCTTGGCACCAAGCGTTTATTCTCTGTACGGGAGTGTTTCTTACATATTCCTTTCTGGAACAATAGCTTGAGGTCCAAAAGCCAGGAGACAGCTTTGTCATTTGTGCTTTTTAATTCGAATTTATGTTAAACTTCCCTTTATGAAGAATTCAAAGAGTTCAAAGTCAGCAAAACTCTGAGTAGTTAGAATTTGAGTGCGTGTACTGTGCAATGGGAATGTCTGTGTAGGAATAACCCACATTATCATATTTGTAAATTTTTGAACCATTGTAAAAAAATTGTTCCAGAGTACAAAATGTATTTCCAGGTGAATCCGATTTTTGAAAATATTTATAGTATGTATATAATATGTAAAAGAATCTGTCAACTAACCAAAAATATTTCTTGGCATTCTAAACACATTAGAATTTACTGTTTGGTGTTAGGGTTTCTGAAAACGTACCCAAAGCAAAAGGTTTCATGAATGGGTAAGCTTTATAAAATAAAGAGCCTTATCATAAACACTATTTTTAGTTATTACTTGCTAGAAGTACTTTATAAGCATAACTGTTGTTTGATATCCACTATTTTAAGCAAGTGCAATAAAACAGTGTATCCATAGAGTATGCAGTTTCTAATATATGCTTTTTAATCATTCTTTCTGTTTCCTCAAGCAAAAACAACAACTCACACTCATCAACATTAAATGACAGAAATCACAGTAATTCTGGTTGAAGTCTTTTGTTAATACCTCATATTTATCAAAAAATCCTTTCTCTAGGTTATAATGTATACTGCAATTGAAAAACACAAATGGTACCAGAGACCATACGGTTTTTTAATTTCCTTAAAAATAAAAAGCAAGGGAATTAAACGCCTGCTAATGAAGTGTTACATTTCTTAGTTTTCTGCAGCTCATTTTAATTGAAAAAAATCCCTTAAAGTGTCTCCCATTTTCCTATCCTCAAAAGAGAAGTAAGAACGATCTATAAAAGAACGTGCAGTTCAATGACCAAAAGATGGAAGCAAAAATGGCATTCTTTTTACAAGTACCACGTTCTTTTTGTTTTGTATGTGTGAGAAGAAATTCAATGTTCAGATGTTCAAAGATTCATTTTAAAGGATTTTTCAAACATTCAGATAGATTTTCAGGGATATAAATCTCAGTAGTTTACAGGAGTTTATGGGAGTGAACATTTTACGCTCTCCTGACCTCGGCAGTACTGAACTGAATTCCCCTTCTTCCTACCAGAGCCCTGCTATATCTCTGTTTTCTCCAAAATGGCGATTCAACAGCAAGAGGCTGATGAGCAACATGTAGTGTTGACACAGGGGTAAGGCAGCAATGGAAAGAGGTGACACCGTAGCCTGGCTTTGGGACCGGGTCCAGTTAGAATGGCAAGGCATGAAGAGACTTCCTCAGCCCCCTTGCCATCCACGGAAGGGGCAGTTGCTTGTTAGCTATGGAAAACTTGAGTGCTGCCTAGTCCTCGGGAGGCAGTGACGCTAGCCTGGGAGGACCCTGGATGACCCAGGATACCTATTTTCTTCTCTGGGCTCTGCCTTTGTCTCATAGCAGGACTGGCATTTTCATGAATAAGCTGTGTTCCAACAGCATTCCTGGTTAGCGCAAACATTGCTGTTGGCCACAGAATGATTTTTAGCTAACCCAGAGGAATTTCTCACATATTCAAAACACTGCCTGTACAGGCCCACGGAAGCCAACCAGAGAGAAGGTAATATGGGAGCATGGGAGGAAGGGAAAATAAAGAAGAAGAAAGAGTAGAGAGAGAATGGGGAAAGGAAGTGGAGGAAGAGATGAAATGGGAGAAGGCGATGTCTCTGTGGTTTCAAGGAAAGTACACTCACCTAGAACCACAGGGATGAGTGTGCTTACCGGTCTCGGCTGTCCCTTGATGTTCCCAGTGAAACTGTCCCTTAATGTCCCCAATGGAGACTGGCTCCCGTAACACTCATGGGTGCCAGATTTGTGAATGCTGTTTATATAACATAGCATGGTTTGACTACAACCTATATATCTTCCCACATACATTAAATCATTTCTAGATTATTTGTAATACCAAAGCAGTGTCAATGCTGTGAAACTAATTATTTAGGAAATAATGGTAAGAAAAACAATGGTATTAACTCAATATTTTGGTCATTTTTTCCCAAATATTTTCATTCTGCATTTCACTGAATGCATGAATGCAGAGCTCACAGGTGGAGATGGTGAACATGCCCCGGGTAGCCCATGTTGTGCACGCATGTCTGTATGCACATATGGGTTACACATGAGAACAGGAAAATGATAGTATCTGCTTCAAAAACATAAAAGTTAATAGGAACTATATTACAATAATATTTTTTGATCGGAATATATTTTTCTAAAAATATAAAACATCTAAAGCGTGCCACTCTTACTTCCTGATGGTACAAATACTTCTTTTGTTCATTTAAGTACTTTCATTTTGCCTATTTGGCATTTGGCATTCGAAGCGGCCATGCAGATCACACAAATGAAGCTGTTTAGAAAATGAATCATAAAAACAGCCGAACATGAAACAAATAAAGGGGCGAAGCGTCCTAAAATAGTTATTCTCCTCACGAATCAGCTCATCGAGGCGATCTTTTAGAGCTAAGCTGTTTGGTAAGTGATTATTGATTTATTTGACACAGATGAAAGAAACGATGAAATTCGAAGTTGACATGTTGTCATCTTATGTGGATATAGACCAGTCACACTAAGAGTGGAGGAAGAGAGATTACTGATTGCCAGAATTTTACTTCAAATATGTTTCCCCATTCCAGTCTCCCTAGGTAAATTCTATTATGTTTAGAGGAATATATTAGAAACTAATGAAGTTATTTTCATGTATTTATTGGCCGTTTGAACTCTTCATTTGAGAAGTGCCTATTCATTTCTTTTGCCCATTTTTTTAATAGGGTCACTGATACTGAGGGTCTTACTTTTCTTCAGTTCCCAGTATATTCTGGTTATGTGCCTCCTATCTGAGGTATTGGTGATGAATATATTTTCCCAGTCTGTCAGTTCTCTTTTTACACTGTTGATAATTTCTTTTCCTGTGCAGAAACTTTTTAATTTGACATAATCCCACCTGCTAATTTTGGAGGCTATGTTTTTTGGTTTTGGTGTCTCATTAAGAAAGTTCTTGCCTCACTTAGTATCTTTTGGATATTTGCCTAATTTGTCTACCAGGAGGCTCAGTGTTTCAGTTTTGATATCTAGGTCTTTGATCCACTTTAATTTGATTTTGGTGCATGGTGACAGGTGTGTGTCTAGATTCATTCTTCTGAATGTGGTCGTCCAATTTGCCCAGCACCATTTGTCGAAGAGGCCATACTTTTTCCAATGCACACTTTTAGCTCCTTTGTAGAACTTTAAATAGCTTAGGGTATCTGACTTTGTCTTTGCATCTTCAATTCTGTTCCATTGGGCTAGATGTCTGTTTTTTTGTGCAATAACCTTATAGTTTTTACAGCTACTCTTTTGTAGTATAACTTGATGTCTGGTATTGTGATACCTCCTGCCTTAGCCTTGTTGTACAAGATTTCTTGGGATATTCTAGGTCTCCTTTGGTTCCATATGAATTTAAGAATTGTTTTTTTAACTTCTGTGAAAAAAGTTCTACCTATTTTGATAGGAATTGCATTGAATCTGTATATCACTTTTGGCAGTATAGTCCTTTTGACTATATTAATTCTGCCTATCCAAGAACAGGGGATGCCTTTTCATTTTCTGATGTCATCTGCAACTTCTTTCTTCAGTGAAATGTAGTTTTCTTTATATAGGTCCTTCACTTCCTTGATTAGGTATACACCTAGGTATTTATTTTTTTGCTGGATTTTGAGAATGGGATTGTTCTTCTGAGCTCTTTCTCAGTAAGTTCTTTGTCAGTGTAGAGAAAAGCTATTGATTTTTTAGTATTGATTTTATACCCCACAATTTAGCTTAATTTGTTTTTTTATTTCCTAGAGTTTCATAGTGGAGTTTTGGGCTCTTCTATGTAGATAATCATATCATCTGCAAATAGGATACTTTGACTTCCTCTTTTCTGATGCAAATTCCCTTTATTTCATTTCCTTGCTTGATTGCTATGGCAAGTGTATCAAGGACTATATTGAATAAGCGTGGTATGAGTGGACAGCCTTGTCATGTTCCTGATTTAAAGAGAAACAGTTGTAACTTTCTTCTAATTACTATGATATTTGTAGTAGGTTTGGCATATATGGCTTCTATTCAACAACCTTAACTGTTACAGAAATGCAAATCAAAACATTAGTATGATACCATCTAACTCCAGAGAGAATGGAATATGTTAAGAACACAAACAGAAATTAGTGCTGGTGAGGCTGTGGGGAAAAAGGAACCTTTCTGGACTGCTGGTGGGAATGTAAACTGGTACAACCACTATGGAAAGCTTTATGGAAGTTTCTCAAAAGTCTGGAAATAAATATCCCCTTTGATATAGTGATATCTCTTTTGGGAATTTTCCCAAAAGAGTTAAAAACAACACAGAACAAAGATACATATATACCCCAATCATAGCAGTACAACTAACAATAGCTAAAATGTGGGAGACACCAAAATACCCACAACAGACCAGTGGATACATAAGTTGTGGTATTTGTACACAATGGAATACTACTCATCTATAAAGACAGCTTGGTTGGAGGCTTTTGTAGGTAAATGGAGGCAACAAGAGACCGTCATGCTTAGTGAAGTGAGTCAGAAGCAGAGGTGAAATATCAAATGGTTTCTCTGGTATGGGAAACCAGCTCACAATTATTTCATAGAACTTAATGTGGAAAATAATGGAAACTGGAGCGGAGGAGTGGAGGAAGGGTTGAAAAAGAGAAGGGAAGGATTTGTAATTTTGCCGTGATATGTAAATGCACAAAATACTGAAGATCAATGTAAATTTTATGCATTGCACTTTACATATCAGTATAATGGGGGAAAAAGGAAACTAATGAGGTAAGTTCAGTAGCAATCTTTTTGCATATGGGACTGAGAATTGTCACCAGAAAGCACTTACCTTGCAGGTTTGGACCAAGTTACTCAGTGGCCAAGAGCATCTTTCTCAGTTAAGCAATTACCCTCTGTCAGGTTGAAGGTCCACTTCAAGGTTCTTTACTTCTGAATCATGGGATAGTCTCGTGTAAATCTGAGGGACTAGAGCAGAGATCTGTTGGCCTGAGAGCTTTGTAAATTATTGAAAAACAAATAGCATGGCTTTAGGATGTTTTTCATGTACTGAAGCCAAAGAGGTTGGAGAGAGAAGGGAAGCATAAAAGCAGGCCTGGGGAGGGAGCAAATGATGTATTATATAACTAATAAGACTGAATATTTGTAATAATCATAATCACAATAATCATAATAAGGAATATAGTGAAGCAATGGTCAAGGATAAGCACGCCCTCCTGAGCACCCAACTTTTAGACACTTGAATGCTCTGGGTAGGCACTTACTTGATAGTAGAGACATCAGCGGGCAAGTTAGGTTGTTGAGAAAAAGGAGATAGAGGAAGAAAAGTGATTGGAGTGCTCTCACCCACGATCACAGGATTGCGAGTGCTGAATAGTGTTTAACCCCACTAGGTAGTCACAGCTTGGTAGATGCAGTGGTGCCCTGTGGGATTTTTACCTCTGAGATACCCTTTGGAACTCTCCACAATTACTTGATAGGAAATTTTGTAGAATACTAGATACCTTAAACCTTTTCTTTGAGCCCCGAGCCAGTAAGTGTGAGTGACTCTTTTACTGTGATCCTCCCTCCCTCCCTCTCTCTCTCTCTCTCTCTCTCTCTCTCTCTCTCTCTCTCTCTCTCGGGGAAAGGGCAAGATAAGCAATCTTTTTGGCCTGTCTTGAAGTCTTTGTGGACTTAATACAATGTTGTGTGTCTGGAGGCATTTGTGGGTGATATTTATGGTTTAAAGAGATTCCTGTGTTTAACCTCAGCAATTTTTGTAATGGTTTTTTTCTGTAGGGCCTGGAACTTAAGATTATGTTCTTGCCAAAGGAAATTGGGATGAAACAATGATAGGGTCAGATCAATGTTAGACTGTTATATTATTTCAACTTTCCTGGAGTGTGCGTGTCTTGAGGGTGCTTTCTGCATGAGCAGGATATCCTGCCATCCATACTCACCCGGCATCTTGTTAATCTAGTGTACTTTGTAAACCTTCTTGCTCGTAACCTTGATTATGACTACACACATCAGTTTTCTACATGACCAGGCATGCAAATCCCAGCATCCTCTAGTCTCTGGAATGCAAACTCAGAAATAAGCCAAAAAGGTCCTGATGTGCCCAAAATAGCTTCCTTGCCCCAGACCAAAGCCATGGACTTACTTTCTTGCAGGATTATGTGTTTTCACTTAAGAGATTGTTTATTCTTACTTAGTTGAAGTCATAATTGTGGCTTTTCTGGCTTCCTGGCTCAAAGCAGATTGAATGTAACAAATTCGAAAGTAGAAGAAAATGTTAGAAGCAAGAAAATCAGCAGCAGTGAAGCAATGGTTATTAGATAAAGAAAGAAGAAGAAAATTAAGAAACAAATTCATAACTGTGTGTGTTTTATGGGAATAATGCAGTGATAGTAATTCATAAGGGGGCACAGTTATCAAAAAGGCCAATTTATGTTTGGCGGTACCTATTTGAAAAAGATGGGAAAGAGTTTAATATAGTTTTCAAAAATTTACATAAAATGATATAAAAATAGGTTTAAACTTCCAACAGGGTTAAGTTTGAACTAACCAGATGAAATGCATGGCCTGCCTCTTTCATAAAGATGATTACTATATTTGGATTCTCGGAGCACATTATTTGCACCTTTCTAATGGCACTTGCTGTTTCCATCATTGTATTACAGTCATTTAAGTTCAGACTAAATGTCATTTAGTTACTCAGAGGCACGAGGGAGGCTGGGTTTCAGCCTCTATCCTGCTATGACGTATTTGACTTTGGTGAGTCCTTCTTCTGCACTTTAGACTTCTTATTTGCAAGACATAAGAATTGGAACAAATGAACCCAAACTTTCAGTTTGTGAATTTTGTGCCTTTGTGTAGTAATAATAAAAAATATCAGGGTGAAAGTAAAGAGATATAAATGAATCCCAACTTCAAACATTGAAGATATTTGTGGTCAAAACCAAATCAATTACATAGGCCTATTGCCTAATGAATGTTCATCCCTTGCAACATACATAGAGGAAATTTATTATTATCATTACTACTATTACTTCAAAGTTATGTTTAGCATTTGTTGTTTTTACTTATCCAATAAGCATTTCTTACCTGATATGATTTTGCAAAGATACTTTGTTATTATCTTAGTGCATGTAGTTCTATAAGTGATCTCAGAGTGGCTCTGGCCTGACCAGTCAGCATAAGCTACCTGTTAGGACAGAACAATTGGATAGACACGTGACCCAAGCTGATTCAATAAAAGCTTGTCCTGGGACTTACCTGACTACTCACACATTCATAAAATATGTAGAATTTATGCTCTATTAATGTGTTTTGTTTTCCAGAAGAACACATTCCTATAAAATGATACTATAGATCTGATTAATTACCATATAAAACAATGTATGTCAAAACTAAAAACATATTTTGTTCATTCTGGAAACAAAGTAACTATTTAGCAGCATAAATTATTCATAAATTATCCTAATAAGTTCTAAAATTCTTACACTGGCTTTGAGTTCTCTCCCTTTTCTAACACTGTCCCTTAGATTTCTGTGAGGGGGCATCTCTACTAAACGACACTTGTGGATGGCCATAGTTGGCATTGCACGGGAACTATCATCACATTGACACTACCCTTTGGACCAGCAATGGGTAACTGTCTCAAGGGATGTATGTAGGTCAAGGACTCAGGATATTGTTTGATATTAAGAGCTAAGCTGGACAAACGAAAGTGGTTTTCTTGGGAAATTGATTTCATTATTTTTTAAAACTATATATAAAAAAAGGAGTCAGTGGTGTCTGCTGAAAGTGAACAGAGATTGCCAAGCCACTGACAAGCCTAATCTATACGCAAGCACAGATTATAAGTTAGCAAAGGCTGAGAGGCTGTAAGATACAGAGGAGAGGATCAGAAGGGCCAGTGAGTGTTAAGCAAAAACACAAAGACACCAGAGAATAACTACCCCTGGAACTACCCCTGGAACTCCACAGAGGCGTTTCAGGAACACCCGCCGCTAAGGTTCTTGTTGCAGCTCTGAGTGTCTGAGGCTCAGGCAGGGCATGGTTTCTTGCATCATGCCGCAAGCTCCACTAACAACTTTGCTTTTTGAACTGTTCAAATGAGGCTCAGTGCCTTGAAGCATAAGAAAATTGACTAGAGTATAAACGGGCCACTAACCAGACACATAACCTTGTTTTTGCTTTGAGTTTTTCATCTCTACGTAAAGTAGACTAGACTAGACTAGATCTTTGGGGATTGGTCCTCAAGCCTCATCTGGCTCTATGTCTATAAACTGACTGGTAATCCTGTGGATAGTTATCCTCATCTGAGTTTTTTGGAGAACTCATTTTTGCTCACAATTCTTACATATTTTATACTGCCAAAATGAACCAATTTTGCCTGTGGTAAGGGAAATTAGAGATAACCAAATTTAAAATTAAGAATGATTATGATCACTTGTGCCAATCAGTTGTATTGAAGTTTGGCATTAGTCACTGTTCTCATTGGTATTAAAAATAGAATAATAAAATTAAGTAAAGTTTATTCTGCTCACACTGATTAATTTTCTCCAAAGGCATCAACCAAATGTGATGCGTTCTCTTGCCCTTGTCAGATAATAGATTTTAATCTCCTAAATAATTGTTCTACCAAGAATAAACTTCAATGTCATGGGACTGTATTCCATTTCTATCAGGAACACTAATTCGATGCTCCAAGGAACTAAAACTTAATATAAAACATAAGATAGTCTGCCAAAAAAAGCTTCCAAATAATGTCATGCTAATATTTTGGGTTCTCTGGACTGAGTATCTCCCACAGAAATTTTCAGGGATAGAAACAGTTACTTTATAAGGGGGAGATAAGAAGACAATACAGATAAATAAAAATTATTAAAATGAGATATGTGTGTGCATCTGTTCCCCCGCTGAAGGTAATAATTATGAATCGAGAGCACATAGTAATAAAAATTGGACATGATTTGAGAGAAGGGAACCTGACGACAAGAAACAGGATTTGGCTACTAGAAAACACCTCACAAATTAACCAACCAAATGTTTATAGAGTTTCTGCCCATTGTTCCAGAGAATTGAGAGAAAAACACTGCTATCTTCTTCCTTTTGGATGGGGCTAGTTCCCTCAGACATCCAGTGTGTTGTTAGTGAGCATTATCTGCCAGGATCAGCAATTGGGTTCAGGGTATTGAAGAGTTCTGGGCTTAAATCAGTGGTTGTTGCCGTTGTTCCTCAACACTGAATTTGGTTTTATGTTTTCTAAGTATTAAAATCCTCAAATGTAGCCATGCACATGGCCAACTTCGCCCTTCAGCTGGGTGATTACAACTATGCTATGGTTAAACTATGCTATTAACGTATGCCTGAAGGGGCGTGTGTGGAAGTGAACCCCAAGTTCATCTTTCTCTTAGGGCACTGAGCACTGCCTCTATGTCCAGTCTTCACCCATCCTTTATGCCGCTGCATGAAAGATGGCTGTGATACTGGAGTTCTTTCCTGGATGAAAGGAGAAAGACCACATCTAGGAAGGAGGAGTAGAAAACACAGGTTCCATGTAACTGCAAATGTTCCATAACTTCTACATCTCTACATTTTATGTATGAGAGAAGTGAACTTCCATGTCATCCTAGTCATTTTTTATGTAGTCTCTGTTGCTTTTACCCATAAATAATCCTAAAGAATGTTAATTTATATGCAGTAAAATCTACAACGTTGAAGTGCATACGTGGACTACTTTTGACAAATGGATGCATTCTTGTTACCACTACCACCAGAGGTGGGATGTGGAACATTTCCTTCAGGTTGAAAGGTTTCCTAGTGAATCACACTCCTTTCTTTCATCTCCAACTGATCATTGAGCTTTCTTCCAGTATAGGTTTCAGTTCTATCTTTCCTACAGAATCACATAAATGGGATTATACAACACGCTTTCTTTGGTAAGGCTTTAAAACTTAATGCAATGCTTTTGAAAAGAAGATGTGTAATAATTTATATTTTTTGCTGAGTTGTATTCTGCCTCAGCCAGGGAAAACGCCTTTACTATCTATATCAATCCACAGTTTATCATCTGCCATCACATATTTATCCATCTCTCTGTTCAGTCTACCCATGTAACTAGAAGAAGACATTGATTTTAAGGAATGGGCTCATGGTGGTGCGGAGGTTTGCAAATCCTGAGTATGCAGGGCAGTCTGGCAGGCCGCTCATGCTGAAAACAGTCTGCTGGCAGAATTCTTTCTTCTTCAGGGGAGACCAGGTCCTTCTTTCTCAATTGTCCTTCATCTAATTGGGTGAGGAGCCTTGCTTCACGGAAGGTAATCTAATTTACTCAAAGCGATGTAAATGTAACCCTATCTTAAAAAGTACCTTCACAGGAACATCTAGATAAAGGTTTATACAGATATCTACTTAATACATCAATATGACCTTTATATATTCCATTATACCATGATACCACATTTTTCACCTACTTATCTGGTGATGGAAAATTGATCTGTTTAAATTTTGTGGTTATTACAAAAAAGCTCCCATGAATACTCTTGCGGAAGCCCTTAAGTGGACACATACTTTGATTTCTATTGCATAACTATTTAGAAGAGCAATTGTTGGGCCCGTTGGTAGAGGTGTATACTTAGGTTTATAAGAAACTGCCACACTTCTGTTTCCATACTGGGTCTACCAGTTTATTTTTTGGACATAATATATGAAATACCAGTTGTTTCATATTCTTATTAACATTTAGTATTGCCAGTCTTTTGTAACTTTTAATTTTTGTGTGCAGCGGTGCCAAATTGGGGTTTTAAGTTGCTTTGCTCTGAGAACAAATGTTAAGCTCAAGTTTACATGCCTACTTGTTCACTTCTTAATTACGTTATTCTATAGAGTTTTAAAGATTTTTTTTAACCTATGTTTTAAATGCTAGTCATTTATATACACTGTCTTATAAGCTTGGATTTTTATTATCTTTTCATTTTTAATGGAATCTTCACAAGAGAAAAACATTTTAATTGTGGTGAAGTCCAATTTATCACTATTTCTGTGTATTTTTTTCTTTAATGGTTTGTAATCTTTCTGTTTTAAGTCATTTTTGCTTACTCAAAGTTAAGACTATTTCCTATATAGTTCTAAGTTTTATAAGTTTTTTAACTTAGATATATAATCTATAATCCAATTTGAATTAATTTTTACCTAGGTTTTGAGGTAGGCATTGAAGCTTTCTTTTACCTTACTGGTATTTAGTTATTCAAATAACATTTTTGAATAGATTATTATTTCATACTGGATTTCCTAGGAAACTTTTTTCAGGTCAGTACATAGCATGGATACATGTTCACTTCTGTGTTCTTTTCTGTCTCAATATTCTGTCTTTCATTGTGGTAATATAATACCATCTTTATTACATTTATACATGTAATTATAAAGGTATAGGGCACATTTCTACATTTATTTATTTATTTATTTATTTAGAGACAGGGTCTGCTCTGAAACCCAGGCTGGTTCTGAACTCAGGATGGAGCCCAGGCTGACCTTGGACTCACAGCAGTTCTCCTGTCTGAGCCTCCCAAGTGCTGGGATTACAGGCATGCACCAGGCATACTTCTATGGTTCTGGGGGATCAAATCCAGGTATTTAGTGCTTTACTTAACACTTGCTAGGCAAGTGTTGTAACTGACATACCATTCCTCCAACCCCACATTCTACTTTTATATATTGTGAAAAGTTTCTCTGCTTTTAACATTATTTCCTATTCTCATATATCAATCTTGTCTCTAACAGTGTTTACCTTGGCTTCTGAGATAGGAAAAAATTCCTTATGATTCAATGGATGCAAGCCTTATTACTATCTCAGAAACTGAGAAGAGCTCTATCATGTTCAAGCAGAAATCAAAATTTTTGGAATTATTTGAATAAAAATAGGAAGGCAGAAATATGACAGGAGAAAAAAAGAAAAGATGTCTCTGTCTTTCCCTATGTCATTACCTTTCCAAACATTACCGCTACTATCCATATGAGGGTGTGTTATACATTCTTATTTTTCAGAGGCCAGAAAAGAGTCTTAATGGTTGAGTGACTTTCGTATGTAGACATTGCGCCATAAAACTCACTAGTTACATTGTACAACTCAGTGGTTTTTAGCATATTCACGGATACCAATCATGATTACCACAATCTAATTCTAGAACATTCCCTGAAGGAACACTACACCCACTAGCAGTTAAGCTCCATTACTCCCCAACTCCCGGCTTCCTCCCGCCTCCAGGGCACTCTCTACCATCTAAAACAGGGACAGATCTACCTTCTAGCTCTACCAGTTTGTCTATTTTGGATGTTTTATGTAGGTAAAGCCATACAAGACGAGGTCCATTTGAACGGCTTTTCACTTAGCATAATGTTACATATCTAGCTACTTACATAGGCATCTCATATATGAGCCCTTCCTTCTCACTGAGGAGTAACATTCAATGGTATGGATTTGCTACAGCTTTGTTTATTCATCCATCTGTGAATAAAATGTGTTTGTTTTTAATGTAGGGATGGGAATGACGCTGGTTTAGTATTTGTGTGCAATTTGCATAGACATGTCTTCATTTCTTTTGGGTAAGTATTAGGCAGTGGAATTTGCTTGAATCCTAAGGACTCAGGTTCATGTGCATGTCTGTGAACCGCGGTGTCGTCCCTTTCTATTCAGTGAGACAGTTTTTCCATGTAATTTAATTATATGGAAAGATTGTCTGCTGAAATTGTAATGTCAAATTTGTCTTGCTTTTGTGGGCAATTGACTGAATCATAGGTAGTTTTCTTCTGCTTTCATATTACCTACTATACTAACTTTCAATATAACCTTGATGACTTGTTCTTGAACTGTGAGTCTCAAAGGAAATTAAAATTACATTGAATTTCAAAGACAACGAGCAAACCCATGCAGGCCATTTGAGGAGAAGGTTGGGAGAAGGAAGACGTGTTGCATGCATGGTGAACTAGGGCTTGGTGGGTTTCTATGAGATAGTGGAGACATATTTTCTATGTGTTGGAAAGGATTGCGTGTTTCACACAGGTGTGAGCCATGGGTGGGAGTCTGCTGTGGCTGTGGTCAGCTGTCAAGGACATCTTTGTGAGCGCTCTTGAGATACAGTGTGGGGCTCACAGTCACACCACCACTGGGTAGTAAATGGGATTTAGGGATGGTGACCACCAAGTTTCTGCTGCGCTCCCTGTTCCCCTGGAACTACAGAATTTCCTAGAGCCAGAGCATGTCTGGGACAATAGCAGCCTTGGGAATGGAGAGAACTGAAGCAAACCCTGTCAACTGATGCTGGGTGCCGTTGTGATGATATAAATAAAAAAGTGATTTCTGTCCTAGGTGAGAATGATTTTTATATCTGCTTTAATTTTATAAAGGATGCCAATCAGTTACCTGTCTTTTAGACCATGTACTCTATTGTATTTTTAAATATTTTCAAGCGGTATGAGTAACATTATTATTCTTACATAGGTTTTCTTATTTTAAATACATGACAACTAAATCGAAAATCTCCCTAAGCTACAGAAAAAATAATTACCAATGTGAGGTCCATTTGACATTCCTTAATTTCCCAAGGTGAAAATTAGATGCCTCAGTCATTACACTTCCATGCCTTGGGAAGGCATCTTTGAAATAGAAAATGGTTATGAAATCTATTCAGCCGCAGACATTTAACAAGTTGTATTAAAATGGCCACAATTTTAATGGTTTTTCATCCCTAAAAGCTTATTTTGGCCTCCAAACTTTCACACATCTTAGTGTAAGCACAGATATATATGTGTATAAGTGATACTTTACATAACAATAACAGTTGATCACTTATTGTTCACCTCGTACTTAATACTTCTTGGATATTTTCCTATATTATCTCCTCTGACTCTCACAATGACAGCTGTTGGTGGATGATATTTTTATCTTTTTATTGTTGAAAAACAGGAAGCTGATTAAGAAAGCTGTAATATATGTAAGTAATCTTTACATATTTACAACATATATTATAAATACATATAATTACTCTATATAAAAGATAGATTTTGATCTTAATCTTTCTGCTTTGTTTTTCTTTGAGAATCAATTAATCCAAATTCTATTATTCAAATAATTCTATTATCGAACATGTACTATGTGCCAGACACTGGAGTGGCCGTGTCAGGGATAGTGCAGCCCTGGACAGAGCACATGTCACCCTAACATTCTGCTTCCAGTTCAAGATGCCTTAGTAAGATAAGCCATATTTAGGAGAAAAGAGAAACATCAAAAAGTGAGTGAAAGTTTAGCACTACATCCACTGGGCTCTTGGGGAACAGCTGAATGTGAACACTGACCATGAGTTTAAGGTTTAGTTTTAAAATAAAAGAAAATGATACTTCACAACATTAAGTGTCATATAGAAATGTTTTACCACAGCCAACAAAAATTAATTAAAAATGTCTTTAAACCTATGTCTTTTCATAATAAAAGACCATTTACAAATGTACTCAAAACAACCCAATGGTATCATTAGAAATTTGAAAGTGACAGAATTTCCTTGAGTCTACCTGCTCTAAATCTTTCAAATATGGATATGGAAGAAATTTGTTACTTGGTCAGAATTTGGTAAGACATAAACAGCCAGGAGAAATCATCCAAAAGAGATAAAATCAGGAAACCAGTTATCATCGGGCTGAGCATTATTTGTAAACTTTATAAAATAAATACAAGGAAGTCAAAACAAACACCTCAAATGCTGAAAATAAGCCAAGAGGAAACATCTTGTAAAGAATTTCTTCCCTCAGTCCTTGATGTCTCTGTGGGGTAAATCAGCTTGAAGGAATGTAAGTTCTGTTTTCATTTTTTTCTCAACTATTTACATTGCCTGCCCCAGAGAAAATAATCTCTGAACTTGTGTAATTTTTGTGGTTCGAGTAATTGAATCTTATCTCGTGGCATTTTATACTAGGAATAAATGTGCAGAATTGTACTGTTTAAAAGTCATTTCTCAAAATCCTCATTACTAAATTGCTTTATTGGCAGTACTTCTCAAAGTTGGTCATTATTTTCAAGTTCTCTTCCTTTATT
Organism: Ctenodactylus gundi; assembly: GCA_004027205.1. Taxonomy (NCBI): domain Eukaryota; kingdom Metazoa; phylum Chordata; class Mammalia; order Rodentia; family Ctenodactylidae; genus Ctenodactylus; species Ctenodactylus gundi. Next base: position 101,309 of record PVKB01001858.1, read on the forward strand.
CGTGGAGACATTTTACAATAAGACAGAATTATGATAACTTAATATGATAGTAGAAAAGATACTATATGAGAATATTCTATGGTTATAGGAGTGTATCACCACACCCAACTTTATGTGGTGCTCAAGGCCTTGCACTCACTAGGCAAGTGCTTTAAGCACTGTGCCATTCTTCCAGCCCTTAGATTTCTTTTTAAAATTTCTAATTTGTATCTTGCTTTCCTTATTTACTTCAGCCAACTTTTTATTTGTGGCTTCAATATGCACAGTAAGCTTTTTATCCATTAAGACCACTATTTGTTTAGTAAGTTCCTCTTTAAGCCTGCTGATCACCGTTTGCATTGCTTTGAGAATATCTTGTTTGAACTGGCTGTTCAACTTGTTTATTTGCTTTTCAATATCTTTCTCTGTGGTAGTTTGTATCTGGACTGTCCCCCCGAAGTCTCATGTTTCAATGGCTACTGTCTACTTTTTGGAGGTGGGGCCTTGCTGGAAGTGGTGAATGCTTGGGGCTTGACCTGGATGGGCATGTGTTGGTTCTGCCACGCTGCTGTGAGGATCTTGGTCGCCTGGAGCACCAGCTATAACTCTGACTGAGGCCCACCATGTGATTCCACCATTTTTCAGGTGCTCACTTGTTAATGGACTGACTTTCTAAGACTGTAAGCTAAAATAAATCTTTCCTCTCTAAAGTTGTGGATGTTGGATATTGAGTTACAGTGACAAAAATGTAACTAAGAAATTCCCTGTAAGTTCCAGTATTTCAGGGCCCATGACATTAGTTTCTGGGGTCTCAGTAGTTTCTCTGTGTGTCCTCCTGTCTTCTCTTTTTCCCATGTTTCTATTGATTAAGGGCTTCACTTTAAAGTCCTAGCCAAGAAGTTTCTTTGAATAGGTATGGAGGTGTGTGACGGAAGCCAAAATTTTTCTGAGTTCGGTGCTGGGGGTAGTAGTGAGAAAGGCCCTAATAGCTTGGCGGCCTCTGAGGTGTCTTGATCACACCCATCACCCTCAGCAAAGCTCTCCCACCTGCCCTGGCTTCCTTCCCCTGAGAAAAGAGTGTGTTCTGGCTCTCCATTCTCGGAGGTGCCTCACCCAGCCCTTCAGGGAGTCGATGGCCTTTCTCTCCTCTCTGCAGCGTTCTCTTGTGCCAGTTTCTTTCTAAACACTGTTTAAGAGTGACCCCAATATCCCTGATGTGCTCTTCGGAACCTTCCTTTACTTTAAACAGTTCATGCTTGGACTCTTTTTTTTTTTTTTTTTTTTTTTTTTAATGGCTAATGCCTATGTCACTGCCTGTTACGGCTGCTGAGTGCTGCTTCTGGTCTAGGCACTGTGAGGTTTTTTTCTAGAGTAATCTCAGGTTGCATTTGTAACTTGCACTACCCACAGGCTTGTTTGTGGAGGCTTAGGCTACCAGCTGCTGTCAATTCCCACTTCTCCTAGATTGGCACTTACTTCAGTCAGAGGTTGTGGGCTCCAGGCCTTCCTGTGTCTGAGGATGCTGGAGACTCAGGGATCCCCTCAGCCAGCTCTCACCTTTAGGTGGCTTCTGGTGCTTCTGGTGTGTCTTCAGGATCTCTGACCTTCCTGTGCTTCCCTTTCAATTGTTAGGGCACTCCTTCCTCTCCTAACTAAATTGAGCAGGCAGTTTTTAATTATATTCTCAACTTCTAAAGTGAGTCCATGAGAAGACTTAGTGCAACTCTGTTACTCAGCTGTCATCTTGCCCGGAGGTCCCAAAATGACCTAAGTCAATCTAAGAGGATTTTTTTTTTGTTTGCTTGTTTTTTATACATGAATCTTCTTGCCTGTATCTAAAGTCACATGTTCATTTTTCCCTAGAAAGTTAATGTTCTAAAGTGCTTTGGGATCATAATATCTGTCATTAATATATTTTTGAACATGTCTTTGTGTGTGTATGTGTTTTTGTATATGTGCAATTGTGTGAGGTACTGGGGATGGATTCCAGGGTCTTGTGGATAGTAGGCAGTGCTCTACCTCCAAGCTACATCCTCATCCTTTTTTATTTTGTTTGTTAATACAGGACCTCACTAAGTTGCCTCCAATTTACAAGCCTCCTGCCTCATCCTCCTGAGTAGTTAGGACTGCATTTATACTAATATCTTTACATATTTCAAGGTTTAGTTTTCCAACATTGACCTTTTCTAACTATTCCAAGATGACACTTTAGGTGCAGTTATTTTTATTTTTATTCATAATGCTGTAAGAGAGTATAGATGTATAATAGTTTTGGGACACTTACAGAGGAGATCCTAGGGAAAAATGTCAATGTTATTTCAAAGTTGCAAATAAAGAATATTTTAAAACTGAAGTATAGCATTTATGTCAGAAGTGCCTTTACTACAATAATAAGCATTTGATTAAATCGTAAAATCACACAGTGAACACATCCACACAAACATTATTCACAAAAGTGTCAAAGACCAGGAGCTGTCATACTCTACTCAATAATTTCTCTTCCTTTTTCTCAGAGTTGACAATATTTTGGTTTCTAGCACCAGCATATCTTGAATGTCTTTAACATTCTTCAGCATACCAATGTTGGTCTGGCTGTTTTTGAATGAACATATGCTTATGAAAGCTTACAGTTTCTTGGTGGAAGCTGTTTATTTAAGCTTTGCAATGTATGGCTTTACAACAATGAATTATTTAATTTTCTTCTTTACTATTTTTTTTCTTTGTGCAATACTTAGGATTTATCCCTGGCAAATAAATTAACAAGTAAATAGAAGTTCATTTTTATTTTTGAGACAAGGTCTTGCTTTGTATCCCCAGATGGTCCTAAACTCATTATACAGCCCTTAGCTTGCCGAGAACTCACAGTGATCCTCCTGTCTCAGCCTCCTGAGTGCTGGGATGATGGGCATAGGCCAACACATCCAGCTACTATGAAGTGCTAGGAGATGAAACCCAGCGCCTCACGCTTTCTAGGTAAGTGCTGTAATCAGTGATCTGCAGGTCAACTCTACTTGAAAATAGAACTCCGAATTGTCTTTTCAAGTTCATGTGCATTTAAAACAAGTGCTCAGTTGTGGCACTTGAAGACTTTTATGGAATGTTTAAGCAGATATATCATGTGAAAGAATTGTATCAAATTGAATATTATAAATTAGAATGAACTATATGTTGTGAGTTTCAGTTCTTAGAAAACATATGACGAGGTACAAAACTTACAAGGAAGAGTTTCTGCAGAGGCATGCTCTTTTTGGTTGTTTTTTAAAATTTTTATATTTTTGGTCACTTGATTATAGGAAACAGGGAGCTCTGTGAATAATCGGTGACAGCTAGGCTTTTCCTGAACCTTGGCTTATTATGTAGGAGACAATAGCCCAGACTTTGGGAAATATAGTGATGATATATTACAGTCTTGATGGAGAGTGGGGCCAGACCGTGATTCGGAATATGTCCCTCTGTACGGAGTCAATGTTGTCTTTTTATTTACTATTGTCAAATGAGTACTTTAAAGATGAAGCTAAGACAAGTGAGATGAAGCTAAAGTCGTGGGGAGGTCTGGCTGGGTAGAACAGCTATTTGTGTAAATTTTTGGATAAGTATTCATTTTCATTTTCAACAGAAGCCTATCTTTTTTCTGTTATAAATGACTTCTTCACAATCTAAAGTGACAATTAATACAATTTCCTTTCGATTTTTATTGAGAGAAAGTCTCTTGACCAAGTTACTCAGATGCTCATTCCCAGGACGCAAAATTGAAATTGGTAGGTGTTCATCAATTTAAAGTAGTGGCCGCTGTTGTCCTTAGATTATTCCAACTGTAGGCCTGTTCCCACCCTTTCTGGTTTCTAGCATCCCTAGACCTCAGCCTAAACCACGTCTCTGAACACTTGATTATTTCCTCTGCAAATGGATATCTTTATTATCAATAATTGATCTCATCTTTCTCCCAAGTTTCTATCCTGCTGAACACAGAAACAGCTTTTAGTTCAGACAGTTGTAGACTATTCTTGTTGAAAACAGTTTTTAGATAACGCTGAAATATAAGGGTAAATATACAGCTCATAGTTTTTTATTAAAATTTTTGGACTTCCCATGAAGTTTGCTTCCTAATCTTCTTTCTAAATCAGCAAATTTACTGCCAGGATAATTCTACATTTTTAGATTAAGAAAGATGTAGAAATCTTAGATTATTGGCCTCTTGCACTTCTTCATTTCTAATATTATTGCATTGGTATTCTGTGATTTTAATATTCACTCATCTGTATCAGTTTTTTTTTTCTACTGAAAATTTCAACCTTACTTTCTATGGCTTTCCTATAAAGTTGCAAATCTTGCATTCTTATTTTAATCCAGGCTTTTGCTAGTGTGGGGTGCACTCAGAGGTCTTAGAACTCTCACTGTCTCTACTGTGGTCCATGAGAATGTCTGGTTCCTGGGCAGAGTTCCAGCTCATTCTACCTTCTGTTGTCCATATGGATGGTATTATCTTGTTTTAGTATTGCACTAAAAGCAACAATTCACTTAGAAACTTTGTATTAAAAAGAAAGTAACCTCTTCCACCTTGTAAGACATTTATTTGAGGTTTTTTTTAATCAATTTCTCCTTTCCACCTAACAGAATTTATTCTTTAAAATTCTCCTAATAGACCCTAGGTTCTCATTATCAGTTCCTTTCTTCTCTGCTTTAATATTCTATTATTTCAAGAACTGGTGAGCTTCCTGACAAGGGAAAGTTTCTCTTATATGCAACATGTTAGCACAGTGAATCCTGAGGATTTTATATTTTACTCATGCAAACACCATGGAAATTAATGGGGATCAGGGAAGCAATGCTGTGTGTGTCTCACCCCATGTTCATTCAGTGAGCTGGAGTTCTCTCATATTCCTCCTTGGCTACAGCACTGAGCAGAGTATACAGAGAGTGTGTGAAATATCTCACAAGTGTTTAATGTGTATTTAATTGTAAGAATTGGAACTGGCATCCCTCTCTGGGCACATCCCAGACGTACGGTCCTATCTAGACCCAAGGGAATCTTCTTTTATGCTGAAGAGGAAAACAGTGGATTGATGAGTGGCTGAAGACTCTTTCTTCTAGCATTCCTTCTTTCCTGATCCAGTAATTGCAGAAATATTGAGAAGAAAGTCACTATCTAATAAAGAAGGAAAATAGATCGGGAGATAAAAATATTAGCCTTTGTTTTTCTGAAGGCCCTCATTGCTATGGTAGGTTCACCATTCAGACTTGAATTTTGACTAAAAAAAGATGCTCTATTTTTTTTTCTCAATCTCCTAATTGCTAGATAAGTAATTGAGATTAGAAAGATGATCTTCCAGAAAAGTAGCTCAGAAGAATGACTTTGTTACTATATTTGGATTTCCAAACACAATACCTTTCTTGGCAGAAACTGAACGAATTTTAGAACAGGCTTTAATGAATATAATTCACAAATGCTTTCAAAAGCAAGGTGCCCAGCAGCTGGAAGTAAGTAGATGGTTTCACGTATGCACTAATAATTATAGTTATAAATGGATTTTTTCCTGTTGCTTCAATTTTGCTGTAGACTTGGAACATCAGCATGCAATAACCGTAAAATGGTCATAAATGTACAATAACTGAAAATATTACTATGTGATTGCCACTGCATTTGAAAAGCAAAGAATGTTTCAGAAAGAATTATAAAGTAACATAAGCATGTTGAGGCTGAGCTTGGAACACCAAAATACCTGTTAAAATTGTATTATCACATTAAACTATGTTGTAATTTAATTATATTATACTTACAAAACCAGATGCTTTGTTTTAAAATAATTTAAATTTAAAATTGATATTTTCTCTTTCATTCTCCAAAAAATAGAGATTCTTTTTTCCTATTGAGTGATTGATCTTTAATTTTTCCTTATTAGGATTTTATGAGAGGATGTAGGTTTGTTTTTGAACAGTATGGGATGAATGATGAGAAACTGATGGTAGTGTCACGTGACTTAAAATGAAAGTCTTTTGGTAGCAAAGTCCAAAGCAATAGAAGAGAACACGATGTCCTCCTCTTGCGCATTTGTGAGCTAATTGTTATGCCTAGTTTCATGTCATATAAAATATTTCTTGTAAATATTTCCCACTTCAAGTTATACATTAAAAGCAGTCACTGACTGGGAATACTAACAATAAATTTGATTTACAAATTTTAATAACTTAAGAGCAATAGTTGGGGTTCAGAGTCATTTCCTCTCTAGACATGCCTTCTTTCATTTGTCTCCTTGTTTCTAGGGTATTTGAACAATCATTTTTAAAGACTCCATTATTGCTTCTTGAAAGCCTGAAACACATTAGCAATTATCACTGGTGACAGAGAGATTACCGTTCTGAAAGGCAACATATGGTCCCTTTACGTCACAGACTAAATAAAAAATTCCAGAGGCTGGAGGAATGGCTCAGCTATTAAAGTGCTTGCACTAAGTCAAGAGCTAAGTACCTGAATTCAATTCCCCAGCACCATATAGGCTGGGCACACCTATGATCTCAGCACACTTGGGAGGCTGAGACAGGAGGATTGCTGTGAGTCCAAGGTTAGCTTGGGCTGTATAGTGAGTTCAGGACCAGCCTTGGGTACAGAACTAGACCCTATTTTTTAAAAAAATATTCAGGCACCAGGCAAGGAATGAGTATTATTTTTTCCTGTACAATAAACTTTTACTTTCTACAAGGAAATAATTTCTGTACTTCTGCCATTTTATGTTCAGAAAGAATATATACATTTTAAAAATTAGAGCTGCTGGCACAATTTATATAATTTCATGACTCATATTTAGTTTAGTTTTAATAGCTATTGTAATGTAAAAATTAGAATGGCCTTGAAAATAGAAAAATCTTATAAATAATCTAAAGTGAAAGTTTGAACATACTGTATAAACAAATTGCTTAATGCTTTTTCTTTTTTATATGTATTTAAGTTCTACTAGTCATAAATTCTGCCTATTATTTTCCTTCTTGGTACAGGATGGACTCCAAGATCCAGAATTTCTTAGAAAAGAAATAAGCAGTTCTTTGTCTTAAATAGGGAAACTAGCTTGCTGGCAGAGATATAATAATCAGTTGACAACAAAATTTATCTTTTAGTAATTGACATAGTTCAAAACAATTATTTATGGCAATGATTTCTCTTAAGGTATTATCCGTTATCCAGTATACATAGTCTCATCATGAGTCTATTGAAATATGGCCAGAAGCTGAGTATTCTTTACCTGGAATGCCATCACCCTTGTTTTGGGAGAGAAATGTCACAGACAAGGCCATATGACTATTTGATTATTATTACCAATTCCGAATTAACTATGTGAGAGAAGGAAAGGCATTTAACCTTTAGAGAATTTATTTTCTCATTTGGGAACAATTGTTAAACTAAAACATTTCTTTGGTTCTTCGAGCACTAAAATTCTATGAATCTTTGATAGTGTTATTTTATTATGGTTCTCATGTAAGACAGCAAGACAACAAAAGGATTAGCAGTTGTTAAGTATCTTCTGGCACACGCGTCTTCCTTCCTCTGCCCTAAAATAACCTGATTTTGTTCTGATGTCACCTTTTCCCCATTCCATCACAGAAACACACACAGCAGACCTGGAAGTGAGCTCTGATTAGTTAGTACAAATCAAAGCAATCACATTCCTCCTCGATGATCCACTCTGGAAGACAAGTTATGCGTCTGGAAACAATGAGAGATTTCTCTAACGTGTGTTTTCTTCATTATCTGAATGAGTTTTTAAGGGAGAGATTCTTCAGCTGGGCATGTAAAGGAAAGAATACAGCCCTTGTTCTATGGCTGTCTTCCAAGAAAAGCAACTGTGATGAACTTGGCGCTGTGAGAAGCAGAACAGGAGGATGGGGGACCCCTAAATAACTCCTTCCATCGCATCGGTCAGTCCTGGGATATCTCACTTCTTGTAGAACTTTGCATTTTGTTATTGTTTAGCCAGTTTGTTTTGCTGTTCATGACAGTTGAAATGTACAATGAAAATATATGTGAACGCCCATCAGGAAGGAAAACATATTATGAAAATTTAAGGGCTAGCTAGTTGGATTGAAATACTTCTATGCAATTTGCTGTTATAAATGTATTTGGCCAATAAATATTTATTGAGAGCCTGCAGCAGGCTGGGCGCTGCATTAGGAGATTAAGTTTAGGAGCCTACAAATTAATTAACTTCTGCAAGGTCACGTGGGGACACTGAAGCAGCAGAAGAGAAATGACCAGGAATCTTGGTCGTTAGTACAACTAAGAGACTTTAACATAGGACCATTATACCTTGATACAAATTTTACTAGTTAGATATGTTGTTTATAAATCTTAGGAAATTCCCAGCTAGGAAACAAGCCATTTTACGATTCTCTGACTCTGCTCCAGAAGAAGAAAACTGGTGACGGAATGGGCAAACTATTTCTTATCTATTATTGCTATGGGAAAATTTAGATGTTTGAGCAAATAATGTCTCTTGGCTTTTCAGCACTGCATGCCGGAAACTCACCCGTGACTGATGAATATCTCGTTCTTTTGATTGCTGCTTTCTCGCTCCAGGGCAGACCCTTCTAACTTCACGACAAGGTTACTGCCAAACTGCATTCATTCAGCAAATAAGATCTTACTTTATGATGGATAGGGTGCTCCTAGAATCTTGAAATCCTTGCTTCCGATCCATGTAATAATAAGATCCCTCTCCCCTTCAGTAACCACCAATAAAACTTGCAGAGACCTTCATTGGTCTGTCTGAAGATCGTCACCTACTTGTCATTTAGTCCTAGCCTCTTCTACTCTCTTCCATTGGTAGAATTTCTGCTGTAGGTGGAAAAATGCTGATACTGAGTCTCATGAATTGTTTTCTTCCCATATATCTAAATATCATAAATCCCATGATTTTCAATGTAGCTTGTGAAACTTCTAAATTCTGATTTCTTTCATTAGTATGAAATAAGGCTAGTAGAGATGGAAGTGATGGAATAGAAACTGTCTCATTTAACAAGAAATTAAATTCTTTTCTTATCTGAGTCAGCATTTGAGTTTTATTTCATCTTAACAATAGTCTCACTTTTCAATGGATTTTTACCAGAATGAAAATTATCCATTTTTTTATCTTGATGTACTTTCATTGCATTCTTCAGGAGGACTCCAGGATAGAACATTTGGTTTTATTTCTCCTTTGATCTGTTTATTGTTGATCTGACCAATGACAAATAATGAACAAAGATATTTTTTCTTTTGATTTTTTTTTGCTGAGAAAAAAAAGGTGTCACTAAATTTTGTTTTGGTTGAGATGCACTATTATTTGTACTGAAATAAGACACTTGTTCAGATGTTTGTAGCCTAATAGGACAGAAATCAGTCCTCCTAAGTTATGCACTTATAATTAATTAATGTTCAGAAATATCAGATATATATTGCTATTTGTTTTTTCATAGAAATAGTTGTGTAAAAGTCTATTTTATGTACTTTTCAGTTACATTAAACATAGAATGTTTATTAATTGTTTTCTTATTACATCTTCTCAATTCATTTGAAGGATGGGGGCTCTGAAACAAATATAAATTAGTTTAGGGTTTTGGATATCTTCATACAGGTTTTGCCCAATTATCTTCACATTATTTTCTCTGAAGAGTACATTGATCAGCTGAAGATAAAATTCCATGTAAAGTTGACTCCTATTTTCTACTTTTAAAAAACGTATTTAGAGTCTTCCTTTTATTGTTTTTTGTGTGTGTGTGTGTGTGTGTGTTTAGGCATGTGTATTTTTTCCAATACCGACTGTTTTCTCCACATCTCTTATAGAAGTATTTGATTTCCTGAGTAAATTCAACATCTTTTCTTCAGTGTAGGAGCTATTGTCAACCTGAGAACTTTTTACTCCTTGTGATAAAGCACTTACTAACATACTCTTTGAAGAAAGAAAACCATGATGCTTAATACCTTTTTCACCTAATAATTTGCTTAAACTCATTTAAGAAACTGGCTAATGAACTTCCACCATGACTGACTGGGATGAGGTGAAGTGGTTTCTGCAGTCTGTGCATAGTATGGACTTGGTACAGAAAAAAATATGACACCTTCTTTGTGCATGTTTTGCTTCCATTTTAATTGAAATGAGATAACTGTGCTGAGAAATTCTTTAACGCTCCCTTTCAGATCCTTTATGCTATTGTGTAGTCTTTCAGATAAAGTGGTGGAAAATAAGTGTGATGCTTTGAATCTGGACTGACCCCCAGAACCTCACATATTTGCATATTGTGGATCATCTGTGGTTTTCCTGTGCTGCTCAGAGGTGGCGCTGGTGGGAGGGGTCATCATGGGGGCATGTCCCGGAAGGGCTACCTTCTCAGGTCTACCTACTGCATTTTATTTCCTGTCTGCCATGGCATGCACAGCTTTTCTTGGGCTAGGCCTCTGCCATGTCATTTCACCATTGCAGGCTGCCTATGGATGGACTGAGACCTCCTGAAATGGGGAACAAATATATAAATCTTTCTTTCCTCCTTCAAGTTGAGGGTGTCGGGGATAGTATCCCAACAACAAAAAGGTGGCTGAGATGCTGAGTCAAGGTAAAATACTTTCCCCCATAAGTGGCTTATGCTTGGATTTTTCTAGTTTGTTCATAGTCTTTAGAGATTCCAGAGATGGTCTGTTCTTTTCACTTTTGTCTTGGAGTTTGCTCTGGAAATGTCTTTCACTTTCACTGCAGATTCTCGTGGTTCTGGAGTTCATGGCCGACTCCTGACATTTGTATGCTGGATCTTAACTGGATGCTTTGTTACATGGTCGCCAAAACCACACTTCTGGGACCATTAACAGGATGTCATATCTCTTCTCTCATTGGCCATGGCTCCGTGTTTGCCAGCCCAGTTTTGGGGGCTGCGTCCAGCTCCAAAGCATGAAGAAGAAAGGGCAAGTGGCACATATTCGTGAGCTTCACAGCTGAAAATCTTGTGTATTTTTTTATTTGTATGCATTTTTTCCCCCTCAGGGGCTCAGCCTTATCTTCCATGTCACCAATTTAGTCTTTGGCAGAGTTCATTCTATGAATCATTCTGTTAGAAAGTTGTATTTAGTAATGACTTTATGAGCTGCTTTCCAAGAACTTTTTTTATTTTTGGGTTGACTGCTCCTTTCTTCTTGTTGCTGTTGTTGTGAGGTTGATTCTAGTTTTATGGATGCAGTTGTTACCAATTTCCTCTGGAATTAATTTAGAATGACGTATTCTCTCTTCTGTGGTGTTACTGTTTTCTCTAAGATTAGGTCTCTGTTAATTATCATGGCCCTTTTAATTGTGTACCACATGTCCCTCTAGATGCTTTCTGACTTGAGACTGTCCTACCATGTTTATGAAGAAAGAACAAGTTTGATAATTCTGGAAAACTCACATAGGAATTGCCTGTAGTCAGGTAGGCCAACTTCCATTAAAGGTCTCTCCTTACACTGGAGCAGGCGAAGACTTCTCTGTTGAGTGTGTGGGAGACAGCCAGGTGAACCCCCATGACTGAGGAAGGTAAGCACCCAGAGTTGAGTCAGGCCTTTGTTCTGTTTATCTCTGGTCCTAACACCCATGCTGGGATTGTTTGCCAGGAAGGCCTTTTGCTTTATTTAGAATTATTTGTGCTGGTCCTGAGCCTGTGCGCTCAGAATCATTTCTTGCCCTTGCCCTGTAACACAGGAAGGCTGACTTCAGAGGGTCATTTCCTGGGTCTCCAGATGATTCTGATTGGGTTTGGCCAATGGGGCAGAGAAACAGTAGCTTGGAACACAGGCAGCACAGTGAAAAGAATCTTTCCTTTCCCTCTCAACATGGTCAGGAAGTATTTTCAGAAATAACTTCAGTTTTCCTTGGACAGACTGTCTCTGAGCTTCCGCCGAGAGACCTGGCCCTTTGTTTCTCGGGCTTCTTGCTTCTGCCCTCTTTACTGTGGGGCTGTCCTGTGAAACCGGTTCCCTGCCTTAACTTCTCGGTGCTCATTCCCTGCTTGAACCCTGACTTGTTTAGTATCCTCCATAGACTAAGCACAAATTCTGCAAATGTGCCATGTTTTTGAGTTTTAGAGGCTGCAGAGTGGCTAGTCTAATTATTGCAGATGATTCTTAAACATCCTGGGGATGAGTATTCCATAGCCCATTACTGTTCCTAGTTTTGTGTGCGTATGTGTTGAGGAGGAAACCTAAAGAATTGATACCATGTTAAATCCTCAGCCTGGTCTTTGGTTTTGATTTTGAGACAGAGCCTCATGAAATCACTAAGTTCCCTAGGCTGCGTTCAAGCACTTGGTTCTCTCATGACTCGGCTACCCAGAGTACAGTAGTGTAGCATAAGGAGCTCATTTCAAGGGCTCAGGACTCAATTTCTAGGTACACCAATTATGGTTTTTGAAAGTTGACCCAAGTTCTCTTAACTTTTACGGGTGGACTTGTTTTCTGTCCATCTGTAAAATAGAAATTGTTAAGAATTACATGATGCATATGAGAAAAGTGGCTGGCATCTAACAGGCTAACAATAGAAATTTAATATATTGTTTTTACTATTTAAAAAATGTAATCAGGTTTTAGAATGGAAGGAAGGTAAGTATATGAATCCAGTCCACAGTCTGCGCTAGAGACACACAGCCTGATGGTGAGAAAATAAACTAGCAGATGATAAGGCAGCATTCTCAGAATGGAGAATGAGGAGGAAATGGAGAAGCCCTTGTTCAACAGAAGGCGAGAAGACAGACAGGCTGCCGTGACTGCACATGGAAACCAACCTCAGATTAGCAGGACCTCTAACTTGCTTGCCTCCTTTCTCCCCAGATTTTTTTCATATAATATAAAGAAAGCAAAGATTCCTTCTCCAAGAACAGCTTTAAAAATCTGGGACGAGATGAACATGCACTACCTCTTCTTTATAATTATCATCATTATCTTTCAGAATAAATATTTTCAACTGTAGGGAAATGTGAAATAAAATGTTCTGTCTTCCAACAGCTCTGAAAAAATATTTCCTGATATTCACATAAATAGTATTGCAAAACCCAACAATAACATGACTTGCCAATTGAATCCTTTGGGGGTTTGCTTTCATTAGAACCAATAATTCAGCTTGCAACTTGATTATGATTTAATTGCATGACTTGACAGAAAATGTTTCTTGGAAGAGACGTGACCGCTGGGCTGATTTTTGCTACATTTATCTAGAAAACCTGTCTTTCCAGATATAAATGGCTTAAATTCCTGACAGCTAAATTCTTGGACGATTAAATTCTTGAGGGCCATCTTTTCTTTTTTATTTAATTTATTTCCATCTTTATCTTGATGACAAATATCTTCTTGGGGAGTAAATGATAGATTTTGACACTGCTCATATTTTTTTTTTGTCTGTGTGATTCTGCCTTTATTATGAAATTTTAAATTTTATGTTAAAAAGTGTTTTCTTCACTCAGTAGTTTATATTTCTCAATGTTTAGCTGCAAATCTATTTGAAAACCAAAAGTAGGTGGCGTTAGATGCAAATGAACTGAATTTGAAAATAAATGCAAAAATCACTGAGATACAATAAAAAGTGACTTACATTCATTTTATAATAGAGACTGTCATAAAGCTGTATTTTAGCATAATTTAACTCTAAGTCAAATATAACTTATTTCATGAATGAAATATTTGAATGAGATGCTTTTACCACAGTTTGTGTAGCCACTGGTCTGTTGATGGGTATTTTGGTGTCTTCCACATTTTAGCTATTGTTAGTTGTGCTGCAGTGAACATGGGTATACATGTATCTCTGTTAGGTGTTGTTTTTAACTCTGTTGGGAATATTCCCAAGTGAGGTATTGCTGGATCGAAGGGGATATTTATTTCCAGTCTTTTGAGAAATGTCCATGCTGCTTTCCATACTGGTCGTACCAGTTTACATTCCCACCAGCAGTGCAGGAAGGTTCCTTTTCCCCCCACAGTCTCTCCAGCATTGATTGCTGTTTTTGTTCTTGATATCTGCCAATATCTCTGGAGTTAGATGGTATGTTAGCGATGTTTTAATTTGCATTGCTCTTATGGCTAATGACATTGAACATCTTTTCATGTATTTATTGGCCATTTGAACTTCTTCATCTGAACACTGATTGTTATATATTTTGCCCATTTTTAAATAGGATCTTTAATTTTGAGGGGCTTACTTTTCTTCAATTTCCTGTATATTCTGGTTATGAACCTCCTATCTGAGGTATAGGTGGTGAATATATTTTCTCAGTCTGTTAGTTCTCTTTTCACACTGTCGATAATTTCCTTTGCCAAGCAAAAACTTTTTAATTTGACATAATCCCATTTGTTAATAATGGGGCTATTTCTGTTGCTTTTGGTGTCTTGTTAAGAAAGTCCTTGCCTAAGATATTTGCCTAATTTTCCTACCAGGAGGTTCAGTGTTTCAGTTTTAATATGTAGGTTTTTGATGCACTTTGATTTGATTCTGGTACATGGTGACAGGTGTGTGTCTAGATTCGTTCTTCTGCATGTGGATGTCCAATCTCCCAACACCATGTATTGAAAAGGCTGTCCCTATTCCAGTGTTTGCTTTTGATTCCTTTATTGAAGATTAGGTAGCTGAGAATATTTGGGTTTTTCTCTGCATTCTCAATTCTGTTCCACTGGTCTATCTGTCTGGTTTTGTGCCAGTACCATATTGTTTTTACAACTATTACTTTATAATATAACTTGATGTCTGGCATTATAATGCCTCCTACCTTAATCTCATTACTCAGGATTTCTTTGGCTATTCTAGGTTTTCTTTGGTTCTATATAAATTTAAGAATTATTTTTTCAAGTTCTGTGAAAAAATTGTAGCTATTTTGATAGGCATTGACTCTGTATATCAGGTGTGGCAGTACAGTCATTTTGACTATATTGCTTTTGCCTATCCAAGAACAGGGGATGTCTTTTCATATTCTGATATTGTCTACAACTTTTTATTCAGTGTAATCTACCTTTCTTTTTAGAGGTCCTTCCTTTTCTTGTTTAGGTGTACACCTGGGTATTTAATTTTTTGTTGGGCTATTGAGAATAGGATTGTTCTTCTGAGCTCTTTCTCAGTGAGTTCATTGTTGGTTTAGAGAAAAGCTATGATTTTTTAGTATTGGCTGTGTACCCCGCAATTTAGCTTAATTTGTTTATTATTTCCAAGAGTTTCATAGTGGAATTTTTGGGTCTTCTATGTAGATAATCATATCATCTGCAAATAAGAATAGTTTGACCTCCTCTTTTCAGATGCAGATTCCGTTTATTTCATTTTCTTGTCTGATTGCTATGGCCAGTGTTTCAAGGACTATGTTAGTAAGAGTGGTGAGACTGGACAGCCTTGTTGTGTTCCAGATTTCAGAGGAAACACTTTCAATTTCTCTCCATTTACTATGGTATTTGTGGTAGATTTAGCATATATGGCTTCTATGATTTTGACATAAGGCTCTTTGATACCTATTTTTTTCAGTGTTTTTGTCATGAAAGGGTGTTGAATTCTATCAAAGGCTTTTTCTGCATCAATAGAGATGATCATATGTTGTTTATTTTTGCTTTTGTTGATGTAGTGTATTACATTGATTGATTTATGTATGTTGAACCAGCCTTGCATCTCAGGAATGAAGCCCATGCGATCATGGTAATCTTTCTGATTACTTGTTGGATTCTATTTGCCAGAATCTTATTAAGAATTTTTGCATCTATATTCGTTAAGTATATTGGTTTATAGTTTTTTCCTGGTTAAATATTTGTCTTGTTTTGGGAATAAAACTCAGAAATGAGTTTGGTAGTATCCCTTCTCTTTCAACTTCATGGAACAATTCGAGAAGAATTGGAGTTAGTTCTTCCCTGAAATACTGAAAAAATCCTGCAGTGAATTCATCTGGTCCTGGGCTTTTATTTGTAGGTAGAGCTTTTATTATGGCTTTAATTTTTATGTGCGTAATGGGGTTGATCAAGATTTTTATGTCTTCTTTATTGAATTTTGGTATTTTGTTTATGTCTAGAAAGTCATCCATTTCTTCCCAATTCTCTAACTTGTTAGAATATAGGTGTTCAAAATAATTTCTTATAATATTCCAAATTTCTGCAGAGTCTGTTGTAATTTCACCCTTTTCATTTCTATGGGCACTAGTGTGTGCTTTTTCTTTTCTTCTTTCGGTGAGTTTAGCTAGAGGTTGTCAATCTTGTTTATTCTTTTAAAGAACCAGCTCTGATTCAATAATCTTTTTTATTGTCTTTAATTTCAATTTCATTAATTTCATATCTGATCTTTATAATTTCTTTTCTTCTACTGATTTTTGGCTTAGATAATTCTTGTTTCTCTAGAGCCTTAAGGGGCATTACTAATGTATTTATTTGTGACTGTTCTGTTCTTTTGATGTATGCGTTTATACCTGTGAATTTCCCTCAGTACTGCTTACATTGTGTATCATAGCTATGATGTAGTTTCTTCATCAGTTAACTCTATAAAGTTTTTGATTTCTTCTGTGATCCACTGTTTGGTCAGGAAGTTATCTACTCTTCAGGTATTTGTGTATTTTCTTCTGTTTCTTGTGCTGTAAAGTTCCAGTTTTATTCCACTCTTATCTGAAAGTATACAAGGAATTATTTCAATTTCTTTGTATTTCTTTATGCATGAATCATGTTCTAGAATACAATCTATTTTAGACAATGTTCTATGTACTGCTGAGAAGAATGAGTATTCTGTTGATGTTGGGTGGAAATCTCTGTAAACATCTGTTAGGTCCAAGTTTTCTATAGTGCCATTTAGCTGTTGTATATCTTTGTGGATTTTTTGTCTGGTTGATCTATCTATCTATCTATCTATCTATCTATCTATCTATCTATCTATCAATCTATCTGTGATAGTGGACTATTAAAGTTTCTTACTATAATTGTATTGGGGCCTATATGTCCTTTCAGATCTAATAATTTTTGGTTTATAAAATTTTGTGCTCCACAGTTGGGACCAAATATATTGATAATCGTGAGTTCTTCCTGTTCTATTGTTCCCTTAACCAGTCCATAGTGACCATATTTGTCTCTCTTAATCTGTTTTATTGAAACCTGATGAGTCTGAGACTAATATAGCTACCCCTACTTGTTTCCTGGGCCCTGTTGCATAAAATATTGAATTCCATACTTTCATTTTTAGTCTACGAGTTCCCTTGTGCTTGAAGTGTATCTCTTGTAAGCAGCAAATTGTATGTTTCTGATTTTTAATCCATTCAGCCAGTCTATGTTTTTTAGTAGATGAGTTGGGGCCATCCACATTCAGAGTAATTATCGAGGTTAGTTTGGTATGTCCCGTCATTGTTATAGTTTTTCAGCATTATTTTCTAGACTTACTTCCTTCTCAGCTCATTCTTCTATATCTGTTGTCTCTTTTTCTCTGGGTCTTTGGTGTCCTTAGCCTCCCTTGAGCTTTCTAAGTTTCCTTTATGTATTCTCTGCAGTGCTGGCTGAGTGGCTGCAAATTTCATTAAGCTTCCTATACCATGGAAATTTTTAATTTCTTCCTCTAATTTAAAAGATAATTTTGCTGGATACAGCAGTCTGGGTTGCCATTTATGTTCTCTTAGTGCTTGGATGCCATTGCGCCGTGATTTCCTGGCTTTTAGGGTTTGAGTTGAGAAATCTGTAGTTATCCTGATGGGCTTATCTTTGTAAGTCACCTTCTGCTTTTCTCTGACAGCTTTCAGTATTCTCTCTTTGTGTTGGGTCTCTAGTATTTTAATTATGATGTGTGTGAGGAGGTTCTCTTCTGATCAAAAAGGTTTTTGGTCTTGTGCCAGCAGTAGTTCAATGCTAATTTTCTCCTCATATTTGAGCAATTTTCTGCCATAATTTTATTAAACATGGCCTTTAAGCCTTTTGTTTTGCCCTCAGTTTTCTCATGCACTCCCATAATTCTGAGGTTATTTCTCTTTGAGTGATCCATCGGCTGTTGTGACCATTCTCCTTCTTATTTTGTTTTGCATTCTTTATGGACTGTACATTCCAGCTCAACCATTTTACCTTCTAGGTTATTCTATTCTCAAAATGATCAAACTAATTACTTATTTTTTTTCCTGTGTGTTTTTCACATTTTGAATGTCTGCTTTCAATATTTTTATAACTCTACTGTATTCTTCTCTAATTTCTTGTGTTGCCTTCATTATCTTCTGGTTTATATCTTCTTTGCTTTCTTCTAATTTTTCGTCAATGTTTGCTGAAAGCGTAGCTATGTTCCAGCATAGCTCTTGCATTTCCTGTTTCAATTCTAAGTATTTCTGGGCCCAGAAATTATCATCTTTTTTCCCTTTTCATTTTTGGGTTCTGCTATTTCTAGATCCCTAGTATGATTTTCTGGGGTGTCAGGTCTTTCTGCAGGAGATTTATTACCATATTTACTCATGGTTCTATTATAGTGAGTTGAGGCTCTGGTATTGTTGATGGGCTCTGTTTCTTTTTCTGAGATTTTAAAATTAGTCTCTTTCTGTTTTATGTGTTACTGGCTGTTTTGGGGCCCAGAAGGTACGGGGCATGTGAAAGGCCAGTCCTGAGCTCCCTGGTGCGGGCGGGGCTCTGGCGGCAGCTACCTGGCTGTCCTCACTGTGTTTTTGTTCACACCTCATCAACACATAAAAGACGACTTCTGGAACTGCTTAAGAAATTGGAAAGAACAATGGGACAATTATTTTTGAAATGAGGGGACTATTTTCAGGGGGATTAATGGTGGCATGGTTTTTAGTGTAATAAAAATAAATTAAACATGCACTGCATACTTTGCTCACACTTCATATATTTCAAATAAAACAAAGTGTAAACATAGAGTCAATGTAGGAAAACCCCCACTGGTCACCAAACTTTTGTATGGTTCTTACTGTTTCTGCGATGGATAACGGATGATTCCTGGTTCCAGGATGTTATAGCTGCAAGAGTTAAAACACAGATTCAGTATAAAAACACACTTGTTATGTTCTAAATAGTATTTTTTAAAAAATGTGTTTTTACTACAGAACAAAAGCTTTGAACTTGGGAATGAGCTTGACTAATTTTATTTTTATTTTTTATTTTTTGAAAAGAGCCAATACTTGCCAAGTGCCCATCTGGATGTCCTACCATAAATACTTATCTGATCCTCAGAGTTTTCAATATCTTTTTGGGATTTATACACATAAGAAAAATCTGTCTTTGTTGTGAAAGTGAGAATAAGGTGAAAACTGAAATTACTCTCAGTAACCTAAAATCAACTGCAGAAGATCTCTACTTGTACAATAACTTACGTTTAAAATTCAGGACAAGTTTAGTTTCCCTTCCAGTAAGAAAAAGAATGTAAATAAGAGGAAGAATAAATATACTGTGCTTTAGGAAATATCTGGGATTTTTTTTTTTTTTTTTGAGACAGGGCCTTGCTCGGTAGTCCAGATTGGTCCTGAACTGACAAAGTAGTCCAAGCTGGCCTTGAACTCACAGCAACCCTCCTGTCTCAGCCTCTCAAGAGCTGAGATTACAGAAATATGCCACCATGCCTGGCTTATGTAGTGCTGGGAAATTGAACTCAGGGCCTTGCACTTACTAGGCAAACACTTTAACCACCATACTGTTTCTCCAGTCTCTGTCTAGGATTTTAAAAATGTTATGATGATCTACTGAAAACATTTCAGAGGGAGAAAACATCAGTAACTGCAGGGAGATGAAGTGGAAGTTCAGAAAACAATTCAAATGGTCAAGTGATGATTCTTACTAACTGCACTTTTATGTTACAGTTTCAATGCTGGAAAACAAATGTTCGATAATGGTAGATGAAAAATAGTTATTCTAAATTGATCCAAGTCTTTCATTTTGAACTGCTGGCATTGTCATTTGTTTTCTATGAAATTAATTTGCATATGATTATATAAAGGAGAAATATAAATTATTATAGCAAAATATGGTTTTTAGTGATTAGTCTCAATTGAACAAGGCTAATAAGACTTCATTAAGGCTCTTCTATTCCTGTACACAAAAATCTCAATTATGACTATTTTGAAGAGTGAAATCTCTAGGTACACTCAGTTCAATAAAATGAGTTATTAGGATTAAGTTCTAAATATAAAGATGATCCAGAGAGTGAATTAACAGACACATTAAAGGACACAGTTCAGGAATCATTGTATCACATATTTAAATAAGAAAATGACAGATTTCAGTATTAAATATGATTGTAAAAGTAAAAATAATGTATAAATACACAGACATCTAGTTTTTAAAAAGTAGAATTATAGCCATATAATAGTGTCAATGCTACCAAATGTTAATAAAATTTGTGTATTGTAATATAAACATATATAAAATATGTACATATATATGTACATATATTTAGTAATGGAAATGCAACAGTAATATAATCTCTTTGTCACGCAGAGATGGAAATAGGAAGCTGAATTGGCACCTTCACTTTTACTCAAACACACACACACACACACACACACACACACGCACACACACACACACACACGCCCACACACACACACACACACGCACACACACACACACACGCACACAGTCTTCACTACCAAACTACCAAACTACCAAAAACACAAAGTGGATGCTATTGTAACTTCAAGATTGATTGCTGCAATGAGTAACTGTCTTATTTTTCTCTTGCAGAATTCTCATAATTTTTGTATTTATATTCTGAGATTTTATTGTACCTATGTATCGCCTGTATTATTACTCACTTAAGACTTAAAAAAACACCTTGCTTTTAACACAAAGCTAACAAAAAGAAATATTACTGCTACTATATAATCAATATCATTTGCCATAAATAATCCAAAAAAATCACAATAATGTCGGTAGCTTCTTGCTGGATGTTTCTTAGAAAACATTTTGAGCATGAGGCCTGCTCTATGTTAAAATACTGTATGTTAGAGGGTAACCTCAAAAATCACATTTTAAAAATCTTTTCCTGGATAGATTTAAATGATTGAAAGAAAACATAACAAAATAATATTCTCATTATGATTTTTAAAAATACCACTGTTTCCTGATTAGAATGTTACTTGTTATCATCTTGTGTGCCAATGATACTTATCCCCAATAACCAACAGCGTCTCCACCTCTGGGAGGGGCTGCTGTACCTCTGTGACCATTGTTACTCTGTTCTCTGTTTCTCTTGTTTCAGATGGAAGAATGAGAAGGAGTGGGAAGTCTTAGCGACATGTCTTTGCCTACTTTCTTCAGTGAGTAGGAAATATGAAAATTGGGGAACATAGGATAGCTGAAATTCGTAGATATAAAAATATGACCAACACTCCCCATTGGTGTAAGCAGCCTCACGTAAGCGATGTTGTCAGTTACAGAACTCTTCCTCTGTCTCTCCTCTGTCTCTTCTGTCTCTCTCTGAGACTTTCTCTTCCTGCCCTCCCTGCTTTCATTTACCGCCCCATAATGCCATTGAGCTGAAAGGCAAACATGAACTTGGGGTTGGAAGCTAATAAATGGAACATTTTTTTCTAGAAGGTTAAGGATAGCTGGGTTAATGAATTACAGATGACCCTGTTTACATGTGTGAGTTCTGTTTGCCTTTTCAGCCATCATCAGTTTTATCCTTTCAGGAAGAGTAAGTTCATTGCTCATAGACACGGAGAAGGTAAATTAACAGAACGCTCAAATGTTTAACTTCTTTTTAAATCTTTATTGCAAAAAGAGTGTTCTTGCTGCTCCTTTCTAATGCTGTGGAAAGGTTAATCTGTAGTTGGCTCTAAATACCTGAAGCCCTTCTGCCTTTGTAGGAAAAATTTCCAAGAGTTTCTATTAATACATCTGGCCTGAGGCTGGTGTGGGCTTGTGTGTGAAGGTGGTAGTGGTGTGTGACTATCATTTCTTATAATTGCCTGTCATTTGAATAGATTAGGAATCTACAAGTCAGGAAAGCGAGATTCTGTCTCTTTGTGCCTCACAATTAAACTTGTGTGAGCTGGAATGTGACAGTACCTGAACTACACACCCACCTTGCCTGGGCCTTGGAAAACAGCAGTGAAAGCAAACCCTCTGACCAGGCAGAGCTCAGGTGGCCTATGAGAAAAGCAGTGCTCTAGATGAACGGGTGGCTAATGTCGGAGTGTACTCAATTCATGAACCATGACTAATGGATCAAAGAATTAATCACAAATTTGAAAAAAACATATCTTGGTGACAAAGAAAGTCCAGGGACTAGGTATTCAGATGGATCTCTGTAGGCACGGAGTACAGAATGTTTGAAATCCACCTAAACTCTTAACTTGAGGGCTTCATTTGTGAAGGATGATGTTACTAATTGTGCAGACAGTTTGACCCAGACTATTATCAATCAGCTTCTTATCACAGGGACTTGGTACCTCTCCTATAAGTCCACTACAGAATGGCCATGATATCAAGAAAGGAGATTTTGCATGGGCTCAACAACAAACAACATGGACTTGACTTCCTCATGGACTGTCTGGCTTCCAGATGCTGGCCGAGGGCTCAAAGCGACTTTACAGAGATAATTACTGTACCACTTACTGTGGGAATCACCTGCAATGTTGTCATCACAGGGGACGCAGCCCTTGTCCACGGAGTGACAGGGATATTCAGTCACAGATTGCCTTCCCTGACTTCAGAGTTTTGCTAGCTTTTTGATTTATAAAAGACAAGTTGCTGTCTCCCTGGAGTTCTACAGACCGGTAATGCTGAGCGGTCTCATTTGACAACAAAGGAAGTGAGATTTTGAATTCATGCCAGTGGAATTCACTTTGGCATTAATTTGAGTTAAGACCAAAACAACAGTTACCCCGATAAAACAGTGTAATGGTCTGCAGAGTATCGGTTTCAGTGGAAGGCTAGGAACAAATATCACACGAGGCTTGGTGCCATTCTACCAGGAATGTAGATGCAGCTAATGGCCCTTAATGAATTTGGCCTACACAGTCCAAATACACTGTCTGGGCACAATTCAGGGGATTGAGATGAGATAAGCCCTCTTGTTAGTACACCTAACAACCCACTGATAGAATTTCTGCTTCCTTTGCCCATGACCTTGGGCTCTGTGGATTTTGGATCCTATACAGTATTGCTTCTTCCAATGGCTACAATTATGGTATTGATGTGTGACGAATCAAGATCTCTTCCTGGCCATTTAAATTTTAACTGCTTCTGAGCTATGCAGCCTCAGGGTTCTGATTTGGCTAGATCCCATAAAGAATGCTCATGAATAATGCTGGTGAATGACTGGAAGGAGGAAGAAATGTGAGGTCAGCTATTTATTGCTTAGTCCTTTGTAGTTAGCAGAATTGAGGACCATTGGGACTTTGCTTTCTTTTTTTTGAGACAAGTTCTCGCTTTGTAGCCCAGGCTGGTCCTGAACTCACTATGGAGCTCAAGCTGGCCTTGGACTCACCGAAATCCTCCTGTCTCAGCCTCCCAATGCTCTTTCCTTCATACATGAATAAGAGTAGGATGATTTTCTCAGAGTAACATATTTTTTGAAGATTTTATTCATCCTAACTCAAGCAGAGTTGGGATAGGTCAGGAATCATAAACACAAGTGATAACACTGTGCTATCAAGTGTCGAGCAGATGTGGGAAGTGCTTGGGAGAGTACAAACATGTATCACATGAAGTACTGGTTGCTGGAGAGGGCAGTCTTGCCCATGATGACACCTACATAGCCTAGATGGTGGTCATTTAGTGGGGATATAGAGCATAATGCTGTTACACTTTCTGAGTCTTCAAAAGAACATGGAAATATTTATGGAATGTTTGTATGAGGTCTGATTTTAAAACAGTTTATTTTACTTCTGAATACTAAAATATTTAGTAATACAAATAATCTAATGATTGGTGGGGGCACATAAACCAACGTATACTAGCACTGAAACACTTGCAAAAGACCTGTGTTTGGAGCTTCAACTGATACAGCCTGCTGCAGTCAGCAAAAACAGATATAGTCAGAGCTGGGGAAGACAGAGACAGGAAGGATTCTTGGGAAGCTACTGAGCATACCGAACTCAGGAAAAACAAAGGCTTGAAGAGTTGCAGGAGTGAGAGGGGCGTCTGAACTATAGAGATAATAAAGGGGAGAGATCACGTGGGTGGTAAGAGATAAGGAGATACATAACACATTGTCACGGTTTTGGCATGGGTTGAATAGAAGACTTTGGTAACACTCATGAAGTAGAAACAGGAGTTGGCCTTAGTTGAGTAGACTGAGTAGGGTGTGCAGAGAGGAAATTAGGAGGTCCCATTGGAATTATGAATTTAAAAGGATGTAGATAACTAATGCAGCTAAAAATTTGGGTTTGAGGTTCTAAAGTTAGGTTGGAGGGAGAACAAATGAAATTTTATTTTTTCCTATTTTTATTAATGCATATATGTGATATATAATAGTTACATTGAGCTTGAATGTTTTCTACACATATATTGTGTCAACCTTATAATACCTTCCCCTCCCACTTTTTGGCCCTCCCACCCCTTTCTTCATTCTCTCTGACTCCCAATATCACATCCATTTGGTTATATAAAATGCCTGTAATCTGGGCTTTTCATATTAGAGAAACCATGTGATATTTAACCGTCTGAGATCGACTCAGTTCACTAAGACATGATTGTCTTAAGTTGCATCCATTTACCTACAAAAGCTTCAAGTCGGGCTTTATGGAAGAGCTGTACTCCATTGCTTATATTATGCCACAATTTTTATATCCATTAGTCTGTTGATGGATATGTTGACATCCTCCTCAATTTAGCTATTATTAGTTGTGCTGGTGTAAAAATGGGTATACATTTATTGCAATTATAAGCCTCTTGTTCAAAGTCTAGGTGATAAATTTTCTTTCCTAGTCTGTTGACTTTATCTGCACTCTATTGATAACTTCCTTTACTGTGCAGAAACTTTTTAATTTGATATAATTCCATTTGTTGATTTTGGAGACTATTGCTTTTGCATGAGGTGTCTCGTTAAGAAAGTTGTTGCTTATGCCTACTTCTTCTAGGTATTTGCTTGTTTTTTCCTCCAAAGGTTCAGTGTTTTCCCTTTAATATTTAGGTCTTTTATTCACTTTGATTTGATTTTGGTACATGGCTATAAACGTATGTCTAGATTCATTCTTCTGCATGTGCATAACCAATTCTGGCAGCACCATTTATAGAAGATGCTGTAATTTTTCCAGTGTAGGTTATTGGCCCCTTTGTCAAAAATCAGGTAGCTGTCTTTGCATGCTCAGTTCTGTTCCATTAGTCAACCTGTGTTTTTGTGCCAGTACCATATAATGTTTATAACTGTTGGTTTACAATATAACTTGATATCTGGAATCACAATGCCTCCTGCTTTGGTCTTGTTACCCAGGATTGGTCTGGCTATTCTGGGTCTATTTTGGTTCCATTTGAGCTTAAAAATTATTTTTTCAAGTTCTATGAAAAAAAAATTGTTGGTGTTTTGATAGGAATTATGTTGCATCTTTATATTAGTTTTGGCAGTATAGTCATGTTGACTATATTAATTCTGCCTATCCAGGCACAGGGAATGTCTTTCCATTTTCTAATGTTGTCTTCAATTTCTTTCTTTAATGTAATATAGTTTTCTTTGTAGGGGTTGTTTACTTCTTTAGTTAGGATTCCTCCTAGGTATTTAATTTTTGAGGAGCTATTGAGAATGGGATTATTCTTCTCAGCTTTGATAATGAGTTCTTTATTATTGTTCAGGAACACTATTAACTTTTCTGTATTAATTTTGTATACTGCAATTTGATTGAATTTATTAAGTTTTAAGAGTTTCATGAAGGAACTTTTGGGGTCTTCTATGTAGAGAGTCACGTCATCTGCAAATAAAGTTTGTTTGACTTCTTTGTTTCTGATACATATTCCCTTTATTTTACTTTCTTGCCAGATTGCTTTGGCTAGGATTTTAAGAACTATGTTGACTAGGAGTGGTAAAGTTGATATTCTTGTCATATGCCTGATATAAGGGGAAATCCTTTTAAATTCTACTTTTTTATTGTGAATGAAAGTTGGATTTTGTCAAAAAGCCTTTTCTTCATCATTTGAGGTGATCGTATGATTTTTGCTCTTGTTTTCGTTAATGTGGTGTACTACATTTATTAATTTATGTATGTTAAACCAACATTGCATTCAGGAATGAAGCCAACTGGATCATGGTGTATGTTATTTTTTTAAGAAACTTGCTGGATTTTATTTGTTAATGTTATTGAGAATTTTTTCATCTGTGCCTATTAAGAAGATTGGTCTATAATTTTCACTTCTGCTGAGGTCTTTGGTTTTGGTATCAGGGTAATGTTGGCTTCCAAAAATGAGTTTAGTAAAGTTCTTTCTTTTTAAACTTCATGGAACAGTTTGAGAAGCATTGGTGTTAGCTGTTTCTGAAGTTCTTGTAAAATTCTGCTGTGAGGCCACCTGGTTCTGGACTTTTCTTTGAAGGTAGACACTCTATTACTGCCTCTACTTCTATGTTTGTTATGGGTCTAGTCAGGGTTCTCATGTCTTCTTGGTTTAGTTTTGGTATTTTATATGTGTCTAGAAATTTATCCATTTTTTCAAACTTCTCCAATTTGTTAATTATAAATTTTTGAAATAGTTTCTTATAATTCTTTGAATTTTATCAGTGTCCTTTGTGATTTCATTCTTTTCATTTTTAATTGCATCAGTATAGGTTTATTCTTTCCTTCTTGTGGTTAGTGTATCTAGAAGTTTATCAATTTTATTTATTCTTCCAAAGAATCAGCTCTTTGATTCATTATTTTTAAAATCATTTTTTAGTTTCAATTTTGTTATTTTCTGCTCTTATTGTTATAATTTCTTTTTGATTTTTGTTTTATTTTCTGATTGTTATAATTTGTTTTTCATTTTGTAGATCATGAGGTACATTGTCACATTGTTTATTTGAGATTGCTCTTTTTTGACACGTGCATTATAGCTGTGAATTTTCCTCTTAGGACTACTTTCATTGTGTCCCACAGGTACTGATATGTACTTTATTGTTTAACTCTAGATTTTTAAAAATTTCTCCCCTGACTTTTTCTGTGACCATTGTATTTTCAGTAATAAGTTATTTAGTCTCCATGTATTTCTGTAAGTTCTGTAGTTTCTTTTGCTGTTGATTTCCAGTTTTATTCCACTGTGATCTGAAAATAAGCAAGGAATTATGTTGATCCCTTTGTACTTTTTTGGCCTATAAAGTGATCTATTTTGAAAAATTTCCCATGTACTCCCAAGAAAAAAATATATTCTGTTGGTGTTGGGTGGAGCACTCTGTAGATATGTGTTAAGTTCAATTTTGCCATAGACTGGTTTAACTGTGATATTTCTTTGTTCATTTTCTGTCTAGTTAACCTGTCTATTTGTGATAGTGAAGTATTAAAGTCCCTTGCTATAATATTGTTGGGGTCTATATGTCCTTTCAAGTCCAGTAATTTTTGTTTTACAAAATTGGGTGCCTTGAAGTTTGGAGTGTATATATTGATAATTGGGATTCCTTCCAATTCCCTTAACCAGTATCTTGGTTACGTTCTCTTTACTGTGACAAGATACCCAGCACCCACAATTTAAGGGAGGAAATGTTTTGTGAGCTCATAGTTTTGGAAGATCACTTGTTTGGGTCATTAATATGGCAGCCAGCAACAGTGGAGATGCATGGCGGAGGCTGGAGAGCTGTTCACCCCACTGCGAACAGAAGCCAAGTGAAGCAGGAGAAAGCTGATGAGCTCTCCTAGGAAGAAGCTGTAACAATGCTTCTTCTTCCTTTCTTTAGGTAATTCAAGCTGCCAGTTGCTCCTCTCTCACTCCCTGGCCCACAACTCAAAAGCAAACACCTGAAATTTCTGCAATTCCCAATCTCAACAAACTGACAATCTTTCTAGGTCAAGCCTTTAACACCTACTCTTTCCAGTGAGGCCCTACTTTCCGATAACACACAGTTGCAAATACAGGAGGCTTTTGGGGGATACTCAAGATAAAAATTATAGTGACCATTATATAGTGTCTGTCTTTGACTCTCCTGATGTGTTTTGGTTTGAAATATGTTGTGTTTGAGAAGAGTATGGCTGTTCCTGCTTGATTGCTGGGCCCGGTTGCATAGAGTACTGATTTGTATCCTTTTATTTTCAGTCTATGTGTTTCCTGATAGGTGAATTGTGTCTCTTTCAAGAAACATACTGTGGGCGTTTGTTTTCTTGATCCATAGCCAGTCTGTGTCCTTCGATAGGTCACTTGAGACATTAAAGTTCAGTACCATTATAGTGGTCTATTGGTTACATCGTGTCAACAGTGTGACGCCTCAGTGCTGATTGTCTGATCGACACTCTTGGCAGTTCATTCTCCTCTTTCTGTTGTTTCATTTTCTCTGAGCTCCCCCTATTTCTGTCTAAGATTCCTTTAAGTATTTTCTGCAGTGCTGGTCTACTGGATATGAATTTCTTTATCATGAAACATTTTAATTCTCCCTCTATTTGGAAGGACGGTTTTGTTGGAGGTAGCAGTCTGGGCTGTTATTTATGTTCCCTTAGCATTTAGATGATACCGTTGTATGGTTTCCTGACCTTTAGGGTTTGTGTTGAAGAAGTCTACAGTTATCCTGCTGGCTTTGTCTCTGTAAGTTACTTTCTCTTTTTCCCTTTCAGCTTTGCTATTCTATCTTGTGTTTAGTCTCTAGGATTGAATTATGATGTGTCATGGGAATGTTCACTTGGGTCAATGATATTTGGAGTTCTATATGCCTGCAGTAGCTCAATGTTCATATTTTTTCCTAGATTTGGGAAATGTTCTTCCATAATTTCATTGAACATTTCCTTTAAGCTTTTTCTCTGTTCTTCCTTTTCTCTTACACAACTGTAATTCTGAGGTCATTTCTCTGAGTATCCATCTGCTGTTTCAACCAGTCTCTTGTCTTTCTGTTTTATTGTCCTCATTGACCATATGATCCAGTTTATCCACCATATCTTCAAGATCTAATAACGTGTCCTCAAAGTGTTCAAGCTGGTTTCTTTTTTTTTCCCCTGTGAGTTTTTCACATCCTGGAGTTCAGTTTTCGTTCTTTTTTAATGTTGCTACTGAATTGTTCCTTCTTGCATTTCCTTCTTTATCTCTTTATTTTTCTTCTTTATAGTCCTTTGCTTATTATTAATGGATGTTGTTTCTTTGAATATATCCAATTTGAGCTCCCTATCTTCCTTGAGATTTTTTATCATTAGGTCTACTTTTTAAAGTTTCATTTTCCGTAGGTTCTGCTACTTCCGGACCCTTGGTACTGGCTTCTGGGGTGTTAGGCTTCTTTTGCCAGTGATCTATTGCCTCATTTTCTCATGATTCTATGGTAATGGTTTGTAGCCCAGGTGATGTCAATGAACTCAGTCTCTCCTGTACATATTTTTTTAATGAAGCTTTTTATACCCTTAGAGTTTCCTTAAGGTTTTAGAATTTATGACACTTTTTAATTTATTCAGCTATTAATTTTAAAACTCCTCTCTATGATCAACCTTTTTTGACTTGCTAATCTCCCCCGCTCTTCAGTGGAGGAGCAAATTATGCAACTGTGTATGATCTACCGACAAAATATTTGTCAGCCTTTATTGGGTGTAAAGATCACTATCTGTGTTAACATCCACACTTTGAATGGAAATTTACATTTACTTGACTAAGATTAACAAAATATCGGCAGAATTTAATAGCTAGTTTAATACTACGACTATTCTACCCTCAACATTGATAGGTGCAATATATACCCTTAACTCTCCTGTCTAACTGAAACTCATATTGATTTGTCTAACGTTCTGTTAAGATCAGTATTATATCAGTCACTAAAATAAAAGCACTCTCTGTTACTTCTCTAGGCTAAACCAAACCCCTAGAAATTGTCCATCATTATTAGACTTCACCCACTATACTTTCCTTAGCAATGTGACAGATATTTATACCTGATACTTACTAGCTTATGTTAGACAGTGATATACACACCCAGTCCTCTCTTAGCTTTCTAACTGTGATACATACTACTAATGGAGGTTTCTGAACAAATTATTTGGCAACCTATTAGAAGACTTTGTTTATAGGATAACAATATTATTGAGGTTAATATAGAGAAAAGTCTATCCTTTTTATCTATTCCTAGTTAAAAAGTATACAGTAATTGCATCTCTACTTGTCATCTATATGGTTATGTTATTGACACATAACAATATTCTTAATAAGAGAGATTGGAGTAGGGAGAGAGCAGACAGCCTAGAGTTTGATTTGGGTGTGTAGTAGAAAGCAGGAAAGTATTTATATTGTAGAAAAAGCCTGAAAGATCTCTTACCCCATGCAGGGGAGAACAAATAATTAAAGTAAGATAAGCCATGGGAAAATGGATTAGGGAGGGTCATGAGTGCAGTAGTGAGGGTATGACCTTAAACTTTATGGAAAGATCAGAAAGGGCACAAGGAGTTGATCAAGAGAGGGAGAGACTCAGAAACTAACAAATACCAGAAAAGAAGGGGGTGATAGTTACAAAACCAAAAAAAAAAATCAATTGCAGAAAAAAATACGTGTTTGTTATACCCAAGGAAAACCAATGAAGTGGTGCCAACATCCAAAATGAAGGAAATGTATAGCTGTAAACAAAGAAGAAAAACAGAACAAAGCCAGAAAAAAAGAAAAATTATCCTTCTGTGTTACCAGCAGGTCCTGGTGCTTTCCAGGGGGCATGGGTAATCCAGCTCTCCTCCGTTCTCTGTAGTCTCGCAGCCAGCAGCGCCAGCCTGCACTCAGTTCAGAGGTTTCAGGTTTGCTTGCTGCTCTTCTCTCTCTCTCTCTCTCTCTCTCTCTCTCTCTCTCTCTCTCTCTCTCTCTCTCTCCCTCTCTCTCCTCCCCTTGTTTGGGAGCCTGCATGTTCTCACTGGCTCTCCTAGCAGCTTTTCCTCCCGACTTTTCATTACTGCTCAGGCCCAGCAAATTCTCTGCCTTTCTAGGCTACGGTGCAGGGGAATTTCCCCTGCTGATCCACCCTCCAGCTCAGTGAGGTAGATCTACTGACAATATGACTTCTCACTACCTCCAGCTTGTCTGCCTCCCCTTCCTAACTGGATCTTGGGTCAGAAATGTGAGAGGTAATGATGGCTAAGAACAATCCCTGGAGGGCATTAACCTTTAAGGTGGGTTTTTTTCCCCCAGAATTATTAGCTCACAGAAAATTGTTATCATGATAATACATCACTAGAATGTACACAGGAGCTCATCATTTACAAACACAGGGAGAATGCTGAACGCGATATTCGGGGCATGCTGCAATATATGAGACAACATAGCTCATATGTGTGTAACAAAAAGCCTTTGTGGGTTTTATTCCAGTTTGCTGCTTCAGTGCTGGATCCTCTGCCTGAGTGGCTCTCTAGGACTTTTTCCTTCCTGGCCTTTCGTAACAGTGCAATTTGAGCATGCTGGATTTTTTTCAGATATTTTTTGGGAAATGTAAGAGCATTCATGTTTTTACAAAATCTAATGACTCATTAATTAGGCTGATCAAGAACTACAAATTCCTTGTTTTTTAGTGCTCCTTTCTTTGTTAATTTTTTTTAACTCAACAAAGAGTTGCGATTGTTTAGTATGTGAAATTTTGATGAGTAAGGTTTTGCTTTTCATCTGTATGCTTCTTTCAGTTACAAAGCAATGACATTTCAGGTTTTGCATTAATATACAGTAAATATTGTATGACCTAAGCTAGCACAGTATAGCTAATTAATGTGGAATAAAGACTGAATATTTATTTACTCATTGAACTTTTTCACATGCCTTTTTTGTACTGATTAACTCCCAGGTATTTAATATATGCCACAAGTAAAATAGTTGAAATCTTGTACTTTCGTGAGTCTTTCACTTTGATAATGGGAGGCACAAAATAGATTTGTGAGTGATTATAATCACATTTTTGATGGTCTGGATTTTGCTTTCTGACTCTGAGGAGTATTCACAGAACAGCGTTTTATCTCTAGGCTTTTAAGTTTTCTTAGGGCAAGTATGAAGCAGTGTTCACACAGGGCTAGTTTAACTCCACAGCTACGGCATGGCCACTGTGCTGCCTCTTTCGAGGGCACAGCGATCCCACCACTCTGGCTGTTGTAACTCAATGTCTCCTGCATCTCTGTGTACTCTGGGAAGGTGTTCACCTTTAACTCTCTGCCGATTTTCGTGGAAATTTACTTTATTCCTGCATTATAGTTTTAGAGATTCAAGTACTTTATGCAGATTTCTATATATCTTCCATGTAAACCTCTCTCTCTCTCTCTCTCTCTCTCTCTCTCTCTCTCTCTCTCTCTCTCTCTCTTTCTCTTTTGAGACAGGATCTTGCTCTGTAACCCTGGATGCTCCTAAACTCACTATGTAGCCCGGGCTAGCGCTTTGGACTCATCACAATCCTCCTGCCTCAGTCTCCCAAGTGCTGGAATGCCAGAATTACAGGTGTGCACCACTACATTCACTTTCTGTGGTGCTGGGAAATGAACTCAGGGCCTTGTGCTTGCTAGGCAAGTGCTTTATCCATTGAGCCATTCCTCCAGCCCCTTTTCTGTCATCGTGACTTCCCAGTTTATGAAGACTGCTGTGCTTTGCAGGGGAGCACTTCTCTGGGCCACAGTGGTAAAAGTTCCTCTAAGCGGAACACCAGAGCTGCTGGGGAGCTCTTCTCGGTTGCTTCTCTTCTTGGAGCAAACCCAATACTGAGCTGTCTGTTTTCAAATGTCACGTAGTTTGTCCTGGCTTTTTGAGAAAAAAAAAATTCTTGATGATCATTATCTGAGACACAGCAAAAATTTTATTTGATCCTTGAAATATGATCATCCTCATTTCAGTGCTGTGATGCAACCTGTTTGAAATTTTTATTAAAAAAACGACTAAAAATACTAAGGGAATCTCAGCAAGTTTCTGTGTCTCCAAAAGCACTATCGCGAAGGCAATAAGGGCTTGGCTCCAAGGTAAGGATGACGGAGTCTGGGCGGGGCTGGAACCAGAGAGGAGATGTGCACAGCTCAGGAAGATAAATTTGATCAGAATCTTTAAAAGCATAATCAAGTAGACATCACATGATTGTGTGCTTGTGCATGTGTTTCCATTTGACCAAAGCCTAATGATCTTCTAGGAAAACAGGTAGTGATGAACTACAGTTATAAATCAGGGCCATCACAGAGGGTTCGTAGATTGAGAGGAAAGGAAAAACAGTAAGTATTTTTACAAGCCACCAGTCCAAGGGATCGTTTTGGTCAAGCCCTTCCTTCTGTTTGCTTGCTCCACTGAGTCAGTTCTGGAGTACAGGAGGAGGAGTGAGATTCCGTCAGATCTTAGTTGCTGCTGGAGCCATGTGCATCCTTGGGTTTGTTTTGCATTGGCAGTGTCAGGTGGTAATAAACATGTCTGAAAATAACGTCATGCTTTCCGATGCAAACGTTTGCTCCGCAGTTGTCATAAACAAATTCTTCTGGAGAGCTCAGCCGACTGTGTGCTGAAAGGTAGCCGTTCGAGAAGGAAAGAGAAGACTAACGACCATTTGCAGACTCAGAGCTGTGGCGAGGAACAGAGACTTGTCTCTTGGGCTCCTTCTTGGTTTAGAGCTCTCCTTCTGTCATTGCCCGCGACCCACGCTGGTTTTCCTCTCTCTCTCTCTCTCTCCCTGGTGTATGACCATAAGTAGACACGTGTGAATGCTTATGTCTACGCACACGCCACTGTCCATAAACTTTCAGGCAGTTGGAATAGCAGAGAGGATTGAAGGAGGTTCCTTTTTCTACCTTTAAGGCACTCTCGCCTTTTTTTTTTTTTTTTGAGACAGGATCTCACACCTTAATACAGGCTGGTCCTGAACTCGCTGCTTAGCCCAGCCTGGCCTTGTGCTGATGGCAACCCAGCCACTTCCATTTACTGAAAAGGGGGACACAGCAAAATTGGCTCATCAAGTTATTTTCCAATGGAGATAGTCCTTTGTCTGCCAACCAATATTAAAATACATAAGGTAAGGTCTTAAAGCATCTCATATTATCAACACTAAATTTACTAAAGATTTTTAAATATTTATTTCGTTCTTAAATAATATTTCTTTTTAAATAAGTCTTAAGTATGCCTGATTCAAATGTATGTAATACTGTGACTCCTTCCAGTAAACATTCGGGTGTCTCCCCAAATGCAATCACTGGTCATTTTCAAGAGATTACAGACACACATAGACATCTAAAAATACCTTTTTTTCAAACAAGCATTTATGTAAAAATAGGTGTATATACATTTTTATACATTGCTTTTTTCTTAAGATATATTAACAGAATCATTTGATCAAGCATAGTGTATCCTAACATTTACATAGGTTTCTGTTGCAGGGATGTGTCATAATTGATTAAAGCAGTTTATAATTGATGGACTTAGTTTACTTCAACTCTTTTGCAGATACAAACAGTGCAAATAATACCCATAAGTCAGTTTTGAAACATGCACACATAAGAAAAATTATCAAAGTGTAATTATGATTTCCAATGACATGTAATATTCAATTATAATTGACATATCAAACTCCTATGCATAAACTTTGCATCCATGTTTTATGCCCACTTACACGGAGGAGAGTATGTGTTTACACGTGTCCTTGTCTCACACATACTTGTGTTTTGGTCTCTGGTAATCATCTGGGTAAACAGTGTGTGAAATCTTATTAATATCATACTTTCTTTTTAAGAAACAAAGTCTAACATATGCTTGAGTGATTCCGTTTTCTATTCTCTCAATATTTTATCCATTGCTCCCCTCCCTCCATTTTCCTTAGTATATATGAGTAATACACAATAGTTACATTAAATTTGAGAATTTTTGTGTGTATAAATATTGCAGTAACTTCACACACTCACCCCTGTGCTTTATTCTTGGTCTCCCAGCCACCCCTCCATCCCTCCTGACTCCAAATATCTCACTTATATGACTCTATTATTAATTTACATTCTGGGTTTCTCATATTAGAAAAACATTTGATATTTAATTTTCTGAATCTGACTCATTCTATTAAGCACAACGGTCTCAAGTTTTACTCATTTGCCTACCAATGATTCATATTCATCTGTCTTTATGGCAGAGTAGTACGCCATTGTTCATATACACCACATTTGTAATCCATTGCTCTATCGATGGATGTTTTGGCATCTTCCATGATTTAGCTGTTATTAAGTTGTGCTGCTGTAGATATAAGTATGCTTGTATCTCTGCTGTTGTGTTGCTATTAGCTCTTTTTGGAAAGATACCCAGAAGAGGCATTCTGTGTCAAATGGAAAATCTATTCCCAGTTTTGTGAGAAATCTCCATATTGTTTTCCATAGTGGTTGTATTTGTTTACAGCCCTACCTGTCATGTAAAAGGATTTCTTTTGCCTGTACCCTCACTGGCATGTACTACTTTTTGAGTTCTTGATAGAAGCCATTCTAACTGAGGTAAATGCTGTCTCAGTGTTGTTATATGTGTTTCTCTAATGGATAAAGACGTTGAACATCTTTTCTGTGTATTTGCTTGAGTATTGTACTTCTTCTTCCCAGAGCTGTTTATTCATTTCAATCACCCATTTTAAAAAATCGAGTCTTTGATTTTGAGGGGTCTATTTTTCTCCAGTTCTTTTTATATTCTGGTTATTAATCTCCTGTCGGAGGAACATGTGGTAAGATTATTTTCTGCTTCTGCCAGTTCTCTCTTCACCTTTGATTATTTCCTTTGCTCTGTAGAGGAAGCTTTTTAATTTGTTATAATCCCACTTGTTGATTCTAGGGGTTATTTCTTTTGTATCTGGTCTTC
This sequence comes from Ctenodactylus gundi, assembly GCA_004027205.1. Lineage (NCBI taxonomy): Eukaryota > Metazoa > Chordata > Mammalia > Rodentia > Ctenodactylidae > Ctenodactylus > Ctenodactylus gundi. The sequence continues at coordinate 137,076 of PVKB01001858.1, forward strand.
CATTGAGAAAATATTTGCCCATGCCTGTATCTCCAAGAGTTTTTTTTTTCTTATTTTGTCCTCCAGGAGGTTTGGTGTTTCTGTTTTAAATTTATGTATTTGATCCACTTTGATTCAATTTTAGTGTATGGTAATAGGTGTGGGTCTGGCTTCATACTTCGCATGTGGAGAGCTGGTTTTCCAAACGCCATTTAATAAAGAGGCTATCTTTTCTCTGGCGCATGTTTCTGGTACCTTTGTCAAACATCAGATGGCTGAGGGTACTTGAGGTAGACTCTGGATCCTCTCCTTTGTTATATTGGTCAACCTGTCTGTTTTTATGCTAATACCATGCAGTTGTTTTAAAAAAATAACTTTTGCTTTATAACATAACTTGATGCCTGGAATCATTATGTATCTTCTTTTGTCTTGTTGCTAAGGATTATTTTGGCTCTTCTAGGTCTATTTTTGGATTCACATAAATTTTGGGATTGTTTTCTCAAGTTCTCTGAAACATATGGTTGGTCTTTTGACAGGAATTGCACTGGATATGCCTATCAATTTTTGGCAGTATAGCCATTTTGACAATATTAACTTTGCCCTTCCAGGAATAGGGGTTTTCTTTCCATTTTTCTGATGCATGCCCCAATTTCTTTCTTCAGGATAATGTAGTTTTCATTGTAGTAGTCTTTCATTTCTTTGGTTAGGTTTATGTCAAGGTATTTAGTTTTTTCAGGAGCTATTAAGAGTAGATCTTCTCAGCCTTTTCTCAGTGACTTCATTGTTAGTGTAGAGAAATGATATTGATATTTTGTAGTAGCTTTATGTCCTGCAACTTGACTGAATCTGTTAATTAGTTGTAAGGGTCGTTTGGTGGAGTTTTGGGGTCCTCTATGTAAAGAATAATGCTATTCGCAAATAAGAGTAATTTAGCTTCTTCCTTTTCTGTATGTATTCCTGTATTAGTTTGGGTTCCTTTCAAACGACAGAATTGACAGATCTTAACATAAAAGGGTCTATGAGGAAGGCTTACAATTCCAATGATACAGGTGGTCCAAGATGGCTGCTCAGCCAAGCAGTAGATCTCCCGTCCAGGACTGCAGAACAGCCGGTGAGGTGAGAATCTACTGTAGATCTCAGGCGAAGATCAGAGAATCTGCTGTAGATCTGAAGATTGGCGACTGAAGATAGGCAGCGACTGAAGGGCAGCAACAGACAGACAGGTACAAGTCGAGACGGGAACGGATCTGTGCTGAAGATCTGCAGCGTCCACATAGCGAAGGGGAGAGCTTTCCCAGAGGAAGAGCAGGGGCCAAGGGTTACTCTTCCTCCCTTTTATAGCGTTGGAGTTCCAGTTGGCCCTCCCACATCTGGGTGGGTGCTCTTCTCTCATTGGCCAGCCCACAAATGACTCACACTCTAATTCCGACAAGTTCTTAAACCCTAGTCTAGAGTGGTTGATAAATCCTAATACTAACGGAGGTGTGGGTCCTAATTCCATCAAGTTGACATAAACCCATCAACGGACACAATTCCTTTATTTCATTCTCTTGTTCTGGCTAGGTTTTCAAGTATTATATTGTATATTAATGGTGAGAGTGGACAGCCTTGTTCTTTTCTTGATATAAAGGAGAATGCTTTTAAATTTTCTCTATTTAGTGTAATGTTGGCAGTAGGTTTAGTATAAATAGCTTCTATCAGTTTGAGGTAAGATCCTTCTAAACTTCTTTTCATCAGGGTATTTTTTTTATCATTAATGGATGTTGAATTTCGTCAAAGGCTTTTACTGCATCTATTGAGATGATCACATGATCTTTGTTCTTGCTTTTATTTATGTAGTATTAAGTCATTAACTGATTTACTTACGTTGATTCATCTTTGTATCCTGGAATGAAGCCAACTTCATGATCATGGTGAGATTTTTTAAATGATTTGTTGAATTTTATTCACTTATATCTTATTGCGGTTCTTGCATCCATTTTCAAGAGGGAAATTGGTCTGTAGTTTACTTTTCTAATTAAGTACTTGTCTGATTATGGTATCAGGGTAATGCTAACTTCCAGAAATAAGTTTGGTGATGTTCCTTCTCTTTCAATTTCATTAGATAGTTTGACAAGCATTGCTATTAGTTCCTCTCTGAAGTATTGGTAGAATTCTGCTGCGAATTCATGTAGTTCTGGACTTTTTGTAGGGAAGGACTTTATTACTGCCTCAATTTCTATACTTGTGATGCTAATCAGGGTTGTTTGCACAGGTTTTTCAACTCCTTTCAACTTATTTAAAAATTTCGTAAGACCTATAATGTGGTCTATTTTGGAATATGACCCATGTGCTGCTGAGAAAAAAAGTGTATTCTATTGAGGTTGGATTGAACATTCTGTAAGTCTAATTGTTTCACCGTGTGTCTTAACTCTAATATTTCTTTGTTAGTCTTTTTGTCTAGTTAACCTGTCTACTTGTAGTGGTGGAATATTAAAGTCTGCTATTATAACTATACTGAGTTCTATTTGTCCTTTCATGTCCAATAGTTTTCCGTTCAAATTTGAATAAGTACATATCGATAACTGTGACTTTACTCCTTTTGGATTGTTCCCTTAACCTGTGCGAAATGTCTCATCTCGTCTGCTTTGGCTTGAAAATTGCTGTGCCTGAGAATAGTGTAGCTACTTCTGCTTGTTTTCAGAGTCCAGTTGCGTGGAGTGTTGATTTCTATTCTTTGGTTGTGTTGAATGTTTCTCTGATTTTACTTTTGTTGACAACTCATATATCTTCATTTCAGAAATGTCTACTCAGCTCATTCACTTATTTTAACTTCCTTTCTTCATTTACTACTGAGTTGAGTTCATTAAATATTCTATATATTAATCCTGGTTTGAAAAATACTCTATAAATATTTTCTTTCATTTTGCAAGTTTTCTCTGTACTTTGTTGTTTCCTTTGTTGTGCAAAACTTAAGTTGGTTATAATCCCATTTGTCACTTTTGGTTTTTGTTATCTGTGTTTTTTAGATAAAGTCCACAACATCTCCCCCAACCAAAGTTCTGAAGATTTACCTTTACCTGTGTTTCATTCTAGTATTTCTGTAGTTGTATGTGTTGGGGGTGAGTCTTCTGTTCAAATGCTTGATCCATTTTGAGTGAACTTCGGTAATTAGTAATAGATAGGGGATTAGTTCAATTTTTGGCAAATGTGTATTTCTCTTTCTCTGTGTCATTTATTTTTTTCTTTAATTTTTTTCTCCAGTGTATACTCTAGTTATCTTTATCAAAAATTCGTTGGCTATAAATAGCTGGATTTATTTCTAAGTTCTCTATTCTATTTCATTGGCTCCTGTGTCTATTTTTTTTTAAATGAATCTAGCATGTTACTTTTGGTCACTGTACTTTGTAATATGTTTTGAAACCAAGTATTGTAATGTCTCCCATCCTCCCCCACCCCCAGGGTTGCTTCAGCTATTGGAGATCTTTTGTGGTTCCATTCAAAGTTTAGGAGTATTTTATTTTTATTTCTGTTAAGATGATATTATTTCTCCAAGCATTCCAATCATTACTATTTTTGTTATATCATTCAGGCTTTGGTATATTGTGTTTCCATGTTAAATTTTCAAAATATTTTAAAAATTTCCCTTCAGTTTCTTTGTTGACTCATTCATTAAACAAAAGACATTTTTAAAAAATTTCCTTTGATCTGTGTAATTTGAGAAGTTTTCTTTGTTGGTGAATTACAGTTTTTAGCTTATTGTGGTCAGGAAATACATATACTATTGTTTAAATTTTTTCTATTTGTTGAAACATATTTTGTGGTCTAACATATGATATTTTCTGCAGAATATTCTATATACTCATGAAAAATATGTATTCTTCAATTGTCATATAAGATATTCTGTATTTACAAGATTTGTTGGTCTACTGTACTGTTTAATGCTATGTTTATTTGCTTATTTTTTTTCTTGTGGTTTGGATGCTCTTCCCATTAAAAAAGACTGAAGTCCCCCAATATTATAATTATTGTTTTGTCCTTTTAGATGTCATGTCTGTTTGTACTTTTAGACATGATAATGTTGAATTTATATAACTAGGTGCTCACACATTAGGTACATCTGTGCTTGCAACTGTGATTTCATCAAGTTGAATCGATTTCTTTACCACCATATTGTGACTTTCTATTTTTAAGTTATTTTTAAATTAAAGTCTAATTCATGTGATGTATCTGTTTCTGTTGAGTTTTGCATTTATTTGTGTAGTATAACATTTCCCATTCTTTCGCTTCCAGTTTATGTGTGCTTTTACTGATGAAATGTGTTTCTTATAAAAGACAAATTGTTGGGTCTTATATTTTATTCTAGTAGATCAATACTCATCTCTTAATTGGGGAATTTAACTTGCATTCAAAGGTAGTTTTGATAATCAAAGACACAACCCTGCTATTTCATTCATTTTTTATTGCTTTGTGAATCCTTGGTTCCTTTTCTTTCTCTTTTATTGTTCATCACTTGGTTTTGTGGTTTTCTATATCATCAATACTCTACTCTCTTCTTCCCTTATGAGCTATTCCAATGCAGAGAGCTTTGTACTCTCATTATGTGACTGTATTCTTCTTCTTTTGCTTCTGGTGTAGATCCTCAAATTGATCTGATGCTAATAAATTGTGTCACTTTTTGCTAGTCTTTGGAAAAATTAATTTTTTGATAATAGTTTTCTTAGGTATTGTATTCTTCATCTTCAGTGGCTGTTTATTTTTTCCTTTTGGAACTTTCAATATGTAATATGTTTCTCCTATGGCCTGAAAGTTTCTGCTGAGAAAGTTGCGGTCAATTCAATGTAGATTTTCTCTTGTATAATGTATTGCAATTTTCTTGCTGTTTTGAAACTTTTTTTGTCTTGTTCTCTTAACAGCTGGATTATGTTTTTTGGAGAGGATCCTACTTAGTCAAATCTCCTTGGGATCATTTAAAACTTCCTAGATCAAGCTGTTCATCTCTTTGGAAAGTTTCCAGGAATTATTTTGTCGAATAAGTTTATTCTGCCTTTTGTTTTCTCTTATTTTTCCATATTTGTTATGATACAAAATTCCTCTTGCTTAGTCATGTTCCAGAGTTGTTCTTACTGGAAGTTTTTTTCTTTCTCTGACTGAATTTTTGAATGTATCTATATTCAGTTGGGAATTTTTTTTATCTAGTCTTCTGTTGAGGTTCTTAATTGGGTTTTTATTTAATTTATTAAGTTCTTTATCCTTAAGATTTTTGTTTGAGTCATTAAAGTCACCAGGTTCTTGCTAAATTTCTCATTCAGACTATAAATTGCTCAGCTAATTTTGTTCAATTTTCTATTTTCTTACGTCACATTGAGTTTCACTAGACAACTTTTCAATTTTTTCCTCTTCAGAGTCATTTGCTGTAGAGTACTAATGTTCTTTTGGTGGTATTATGCTACCTTGTGTTTTCATATTTTTTGTGTCCCCATGTTGAAAGCTATAGAGACAAATCCTCGGAGCCTATTTTACAAGAGAGCTTCCACGGTAAAAGTCTTTCTCCTGATAATAAGGTTTTGAGTAATACAGTTTAGTAGATGGTAGTCACGCTGGTTTTAGGTAGGACATTTTGTGTCGTGTTGGAATAAGTCCTCAACTGTGATTAATAGTAGTGCCATCTTTATGTGTCTCAGTGCCCTACGATAGGATGTTGTATAATTTCACCACCGTCTAGGATGCATCTCTCATAAGCAGGGAATGTTTTATGCAACCTCTGCATGAGGTATATCATGCTGGAAAGTGTGAGGTATCTGTTGGTCTGTACAGGTGGGTTGGAAATGGGCCCTCTCTGACAGGCACACGCAATTGAAGCATCATTGGCACTGTACTGGAAAGCACCTCTTATTTTCTGAGAGCTACAAAAGGTATAGTCATCGGCACTGGGCCCGGACTGAGTGGTCATATGTGTTTGAGGGTGACTTCATGTGGTCTCTGAGGGCCTGACCTGGGAACACTCCCAACTTCCGAGGGTGGATTATGTGTAGGTGGGGCTGCTCACTTGTTTCTCAGGGTATCATTGGACCTGCCTAGTTAGAATGAGGTTCCTTGCTACAGGAAGCTGGACAGGGCTGCCCTGATTCTTCCTTGGAGAGCAGTAGGGTGAATGTGGGCTTCTTGGTTGTGAAGGTTGTATGTGTGTCCTGACACCTGGTTTACAGTTCTAGCTGAGATGCTGGAGGCAGCTACATGGCTGCTCTCTGGGAACTTAGGTGGGTAAGGCCTCAAGATGATGCTGAGCAGTTAGGCCTTGAGTCAGAGAGGGTATGATGTTGGTTATGTTCTTTTTCCAGACAATGCAGTGATGTAAGTGGTGTGGTCCTCCGAAAGATTTTCTAAGTGGGCTCAGAGACTGTGAGAGCTCAAGCTTCCTCAGCAGTGAGTACTTCAGAAGTGCTGTGAGTAAGGACTTCTGGAGGTTTCTTGCTTACTCTTTCTCTGCCAAGAAAAGTTCCACTGGGTTGGTAGTTGATCTCAAGGGGTGGGATAGTGTCCGTTGTCCCACTCTTTACTAGGTCATCTTTTATCTCTCTGTTATGCAATGACTGCTACATCTTCACTGGGCCCTACAATCTGTTTCAAACTTTCTAGTATTAAAAATTTTTATTTTTCTTTGTTGTCAACCTTTTGCGGTTATCTTGCTAGGTTCTTCTGGTCTGTCAACTTGGTGATGTTGTCTTGAAAATACCCTAACTATATTATTCCTTGGTTTTTTTTTCCATTTTAAAAATTATTTATGTGTCACGTTCCTTTTCCCTTCCCAAACCCCCAAACTTCTATTCCCACATACCCCTTTCCCTCTCTACAAAGTCTACCTTCTTATTTTCTTCCATCTCTCTTTTACTATTTATGGTTTGTTTTTTTCATTTTAGAAAAACTATATAATTCATTTCATTAAGCATAATAGTGTCAAGGTGCATTTTTTTTTTTTTTACCACAAATGTCTACATATACTGTTATTTATAGCAGAGTAGTGCTCCAATGTGTAACTGTACCACACCCTTATCCATTCATCTGTTGTTGGACATATTGGCTTTCCAGATTTTGCTATTATAAATTATGCTGCTATAAATGTGGATATTCATGTGTTGTGGTTAGGATCTGGAGTGTCCCCCAAAAGTCTCATGTATTTTAATGTTATGGATTGTCTATGGAACCATGTGATGTTGGTGGACTGGGGTCTGGTCTGGAGGGGTGGTTTACAATTAAGACTAAAGGCATGTGAGTTAGGATTAACGGCGTTTAGTGGCCACACCTGGATGCAGGAGGGACTAATTACTGGGCGGAGACCTGGAAGGATATATAAGCTGCACCTGCCTTCCTGGAGGACGGGCACTAGTCTCAACTAGCCTCAGTTTGGTTTCCTGTTTGTCCGGGGAAGCTGCCTCCACCTCTCTCTCTGCCATGGACTTCGATTGTTGCCGGCCACCCCTGAGTGGACTGTGACCTTGGAGACTGTGAGGTAAGATAAACCTTTCCTTTCCTAAGTTTGTGGGTGTCGGGTATTGAGTCGCAGTAACGAAAAAGTAACTAAGATGGCGTGTATCACTCTTATATGATGATTTTAACTCTTGGGAATATACTCAGAAAAATTATAATTGGGTTAAGTGAGATATCCGTTTTTAGTTTTTTGAGGCATCATTATAGGGCTTTCCAAAGTGATTGTACCAGTTCACAGTCCCACTAGCAACATAGGTGGACTAACCATACTATTTCTTAAGATTCACCCATTGTATTGTACACTCCTATGTATATTTCATTGGTTAGTAGTAGTATGGATCAGCTTTTCATTACCACTCCCCAAAAATTAGCCAGGAAAAGTTATTTTTGAAAAAAATTTCTTCTCTGAGTGCATGCCCTGGCAGGTGGTTTGGCTTTTTATTTATTTATTGTTTTGTCCTTCCACTTGGAGTATGGGGTCAGCAATGTGATTTTATTACCAAATTCATCAGTGTTGCTGTAAGAAAACTTCTGAATTCATCTCATGAAGCAACAGAATTGTGTGGTGAAGAGAAAGCCCACAAGTGAATGAGTGAGTCCACCAAGCCACACATGTTATGAGTGACCTTACTCACGGCCAATCAAGGTCATAATGAAACGAGCCCATCCTCAGGTTAAAAAATGAGCTATTTAATTAATATCTGTAGTTACCAATGGCCACCTTAAATGTAGAAGCAATACGTAGGTACATTATGTCCTTAAAGATCTCCTGTTTAACAATGCACCATAATTGTGGCACCGAGTAACTGAGATTCTCAATTAATAGGCAAAACTCACTTGAATTCGCATCGGTTCACACTGGCACCATTCATTAACTTTACAAAAGAATAATGGAAACCTGAAGCCAAGAAGTTTACTTCTTAATCATATCTTAATCAATCTTTTCATCTACTAGTGAATTTTTCTGCGAAACTGTCAATTTTTAAAATTTGTTTACTTTAAACTACTGAATTTGATAGTTTCTGAAGTTCTATTTTGGAGCTGTTAATTCTTGCTCTTAAAATATGCATTTTTGAGTTAATTATCTTCAATTAAAATAAAATGGTATCTGATTTTATGATTCAACCTATTTATTGAACAGACATTAACAAATTGTTTTCAAGTTATTAAAGTGGTCTAGTGTGATAATGCATTGCGTGGGATCCCAGCTCCCCTGGAGGCTGAAGCAGGAGGATGGCTGGTTTGGGACCAGCCACAGTGAGTTAGACCCTGTCTCAAAGTTAGAAATAGCTCTGTGAATGTGGCTCAGTGATGGACATTTTGCCTAGCATATGTGAAGCCTTGGGTTCAATTGCCAGTATTAAGAAATTATTTATACTCAGACTCTTTATATTTGAGATTGTATTAATTTAGGAAAAACACACACAATCTATCAAACTCAATTAGTTTATCTGTCATCTTTTCATATCAACCTACTATCCCCTAGATATATTTGGATATTACATGAATAGATAATTACGTATCTATTTCTGTCCTTCATTCCTCATATACTTGTACATATATGTGTATATTCAAAAATAGGTAATGAAATATCAAGCTGAACTCCCATATCTTTGCTTATACAACTTCTCACGTTTACCACGAGTTTTATATAATCTTCTATCCAGTAGAGAAAATTGATCTTCACCGAGGAACTCTAACATCGCATGTCTTTGTTCTCTTTAATTTCAATGAGCAATCTCAACATTACGTTAATGTAGCCTTTTTGCATTTAATATGCAACGAAGTGAGTTGACAAGCATTAAATTGTAAGAGTGATAAGGTTTTAATGTAGTTAAATATGGCAAAACCAATCAGTACTTGGTTCTTAATTGATATTGATTCTATTGTGTAGGCCATTTTATTAGGTTATGTGTTCATTATGGAAGAAAAGCAAAGTCTAAACAAACAAAGGAGCCTTCCAGCATTTTTAGTCCTCACATCCATCCACATGTACCTCTAGTATATTAAAGGAAATTGATTTTGAGCTATTGGCATTTTAATTTTCTTAAGAAGGCATTTAGTTATCCTGAGATGAATAAATAATTTTTAAAATTTATAGCTAATTGAAAAAGAGATGTCCAGTGTTTTCAAAATTATGGTTCAGAGAGGTAGCTCAGTACACTAAAATGATATTAAAACACATTTGATAACTTTCTAAGCATTAATAGCTTAATATATAATCATATAATTCCTCTTATCTATATTGTCAGCTAAAAAAGTAAACATTTAAGCAAGAGTGGAAATTTTAGGATATCAGTTTTAAAATAACATTCAAACTTGTTGGCTCTAAGAAAATTTAGAGAAGATATATTTTTATTCTAAAGGAGAAAGGGCTTTCCTGAAACAACAAAAATAACATTAATAAATGGTTTTTGACTAACTTGATATTAGTGAATCTCAAAGGTAGTGTCTTTTTTGAGGCACGGTCTCACTCTGTATCAAAGATAGTATTTAAATAGAGCAACTTGAAGTTTTTGAGAAGTATTCAAATTCTTTTATAATTCATGACACTTATTTTAAAGTAATCAAGTTGATTGGTTGTCCTTAAATTGGCTTCTGTGGAGATGAGCCTAAGTTGGGAGTTCCTGTTCAAATGATTTTTTTTGGATGAAGTATTCTCAGCTGTAAAGAAATGACAAACGCCAAATAGAGTAGGTGAAGAGCCAAGAAAGGTTGTGCTTTTAGCAGAATCTAGACTCATCATGATTCCATGAGGCCCTCCATTATGAATGGTACCACATTGTTGTCCCTCTGAGACAAATCGGATTTCCTGTTTCAATCGTTGGCTGAGGTCTGTCTCCCTAACCCACGCTCCCAACCTCCACGTGAGTGAGAGCTTCTGTGGTCAGCATACTGCACTTGGTTAGGGCAATTATCTGGAGCAGGGAACAGCTGTAAACCGTTGTAGGTAAAACTCACAGCAGTTGGTGGAGAATTGTCTTGGCAAGTGAGGAGAATCTTAATTTATGAACAACATTTTACAGAATAAAAATAATATAACATTAAAACTAACTTCAGAGCATTTTATACCATGGAAAGCCAGATGTTTCATGTTGAATGATGCTATAATAAAACAACAACTACAGAAACCACTGTTATGCTGGCTTTGGTGAAACCAGGTCTGAGTCCCAGTCTCTGCTCCGGGTAGATGTGGAAGAAGGTATGCTTGCTGTACAGTGCTTTCTACGCAAACAAGTGGATGGCTGGAAGTTGGGCAGAGGCTGGTGGAGACTCCTTGAATGGGTTTTGTGGTGCTTTCATCCATTTTTTTTTTTTTTTTTTTGCTTGTAGACAGGAATCTTGTTACTTCAGAGGATAACGCAATGCAGTGTCATTATAATTGCATACACATACTTTTTTGCCAAGTAGTAAACAGGAATTTGAAACACATGATCTACTATATTTATTTTACCCATTACCCATTCACTGTCCCTCAAAGTACTGTGAGAAGATCTTGTCATCTAACCACATTTAACTTGTGGTGAAAGAAGTTTTGCATTAAACATTAAAAAAAAAAAAACCCACCAACACTGAACAGGCAATTCACCAAATAATGCTTTATATCATCTCAAATGCTGTGACGAGCTTCATGAGTGTGTAGTAAAAGGATGCATCAACTCTCTGGAATATAATGTAGATTTAATTTTACAAGCACTTGTGAATATTATCCTAACAGCAAACTTTTAATTTTGGTAAAATAAAACATTTTTTCCCTGATATTTGACAATCTCAGAACTTGTTCTTTTGGAATATCCATGAAAATGACTTGAAGATGGAATACAGACCAAGATCTTCAGCAATGCAATGAACTATTTGTGCCCTAACATGTAGGAAAGCCTAGCTTTTCATTACTGCCAGCTGAAAGCACTGGCCTTTCAAGAGTGGCTTGGCTTTTCACTTCTTTCACCTCATTTTAATATCTAGCATGCTGTTAGCTATGTTTGCACAAACTTTTGTTTGAAAAGAACAGACTTGGACAAAGATTGAAACACTAGAACAAGTTGATTGAAAAGTGTTGTGTCCAAATTTAAAGTTTAAAGGATCAGAAAGTCCTGACATTCTTGTTAAAGCCAATGGAAGACACACTCTGATGGCAAATGCATCCTCTGCTGCAGTGGCTCCTTGTGGTTGATTAAGACTATGGCATTTTTCTTAACAAATGACCTTTCCCCAAAATATCAATTCACATTGTCTCTTGGGTTTATATCTAGTATATAAATACAGAAATGTGAAAATATAGGTTACCACCAACACAGAAATATTTAAATGGCATTGAATTAAAACACTCCAAAGAAAATCTTGTAAACTATGTGGATTACAACTAGCAGTTCATGGAACTTAAAAGGAACAACAAAGTGAAATTAGGGGGGTAGGATGGGGAAGAAGGGAGGGGTGAGTAGGGGGAGGGACAAAAGGAGAGTGGGAAAGTCCTTGTCACCCTGACAAGATACGTAGGTGCACAAAATGCTCAACTTCATTGTAAACCTTAAATTTTGAACTTATACATATCAATAAAATGGGGAAAAAATAAAAAAGGAAGTGCTTATAGTTTCAGAAAATACTAGGAACTTTTCCAACATCCCATCAAATAAATAAGACATACCTCATAAAGTTAATTTTGTCCTTTTGAGGTTAATACATCGTCTTGCTGATCAAATTTTAGTATTTACATAATTTCTTGGTAGAAACAAATAACTAATACTTTATTTCTGAGGTGTCAACTTTCTTAAGCAAAAACAGATCTTAATGAATTTTTGAAAACAAATGTGCATCCCAGCCAGTTACTTTCCAAGAATGACATACATTCTGCTTCTCTTGAAATTCTAAAGTCACTAAGTTAGCAGTCTGAGAAGCCAACCTTATATTAATGTAAGCTCTTTGACCCGTTGATAATTTCTAGACATTTGCTTTATTGAAATTAACTTAAGCTGGTCTTCAAAATTTTAACATTTTTGTGTAATAGATTTTTAATGACTTTAGCTATCATAGTTATGATCCTTTGAATGATGAGCTTTAAAAGACACCAGACCTTTTAATTTAAAAAATTGCTATTCTGATGATTGTGTTAAGTGGTGACATCAGAATTTGATTTGAAAATTATGAATGCATAATTGCATGATCGGGTCAATGTAACATTGGCTCAAAGCTCTTTTGAAGTATGAGGAAATTGCCTCCAGGAGGCTGGAATGATAGCTGATAAAGGAGTTGGACGAAGTGAAGGTCAGTGTTTGTCCTGTTGCTATGAGTGTGTTCAGTCCCTCTGTGCTGGTGTCTCGTGCATTATTCATGTGTTTTCATTCTTGCCTGGGCCCATTTGAGTCTATATTGTGAAGGACAAGTGTTTAGCTACTCACAAGTGCTAAGACTTTGTTTCTTCAAGATGTATTTTTATGGTATCTATTTTTAGGGAATTTATTGCACTTAGTTTTCCATTCAATGTTCTATTTAAAAATAATTACAGATTCACAAGAAGTGGCAAAATTATGCAGAATGGTCCCATATATATTTTACCCAATTTCTTCCAGTGATAATTTCTTGTATACATATGGTATAATATAAAAATAAGCTAGCACTGGTATAGTTCATAAAACCTATTCAGATTTTACCAGGTTAACATATACTTATTTTGTATATGTGTATGTTTTCTTGTGGTTTTGTTACTGTGTAGCTCTGCGTAGTCATCATGACAACCAAGATGTGGAACTGTCCCACAAATACAAATCTCTCTCATGGTACTTTATTTTAGTTTTATCATTTATTGATTTATTTTTGAGACAGGGTCTCACTCTGTAGCTCAGGCTGGCCATGAACTCACTATGAAGCCCAGGCTGGCCGTGGACTCACGACAATCCTCCTGTCTCAGCCACCAGAGTGCTGGGATCACAGGTATGCACCACCATGTCCAGCTTATGTGATGCTGGGGAATCAAACTCGGGTACTTAGTGCTTGACTTGGTGCTTCCTTGGCAAGGACTTTGACTACTGAGTCATTTCTCCGTCCCTCTCATGTTATTTTAGATGTGCAGCCATTCCTCTTCGCCTGACCCCTAATGCTTGACAGTCATTGGTCCTTGGTACTTGTCATCGTTATATTGTTACAAAAATTATATAAGTAAAATCATACAGTATGTAATTTTTACATTTTTTCATTCAGCATAATTTCCTTAAGAAAAATTCAAGTGATAGATTTCTCTCTCTTTCCATCTCTCTCTCTCTCTTTCCATCTCTCTCTCTCTTTCCATTTCTCTCTCTCTTTCCATCTCTCTCTCTCTTTCCATCTCTCTCTCTCTCTCTATAGTGCTGGGGAGGAAATCCAAGTGAACTCTACCAATGAAATGCATCTCAGTCCTTTTCAATTTTTAATTTTGAGGTAAGAACTCACTACATGACCCAGGCTGACCTTAAACTTATGATTCTGAGTGAGTGAAATTTATTAAAAATGTTCACCATGACACCTGGTGGTTAGACTTTTTTACTTTGGATTAGCAGCTTCTGGGATGGATAACCACTGTTTCTTTAGCCGTTATCCATTGTGAATCTATTTCTAGGTTTTCAGCTCTGTTCTATTGATCTATTCTTTGAAAATATACAATCCTGAGTTATAGTTAACTATATATATAGCTTAGTGTTGAATAAAGAAAACTTTATAGAAATTGTTTTAGCTATTGTGACCATTAATTATGATATGTCAAATTGATTGTATGAAGAAATGTTTGGTACATCAGTAAAGCACATTTCCAAACAGATCTGTGAGATGTTTCCAGATTATGTAGACCAGGAATTTGAGTGGGAAAGACCCACTTAATAATCAAATAGGCTTATAACCTGGATGGAATGAAGGGGAAAGAAAGGAAAATTCTCCTGCACTTAGAAAGCTTCACTCAGCCTGAAGAGGTATATCTTGCTATGGCCATCACCTGTGGATTTCAGCCTGCACATGAGCTTTAGTCTTTCAGTGCAGACTCATACCAGCCCCTTCCAGAGAGCACCCAGGCCTCCAGGACTGAGCTGGCTGGGCCCCCTTCATGCCTCCTGATTTGCAATTTCCAGCTTCTTGGTCTGAAGAGATACTGGTTACCCTGGGTCTTCAGCGTGCAAAAGTCATTGTGGACTCTCCTGCCTCCCATCTAGTAAAGCCCCTGGCATAATTATATATACATTGTGTTTGCGTGTGGGTGTGTATTTCTATTGATTTTTTCCTTTAATTAACTGTATCCAATATAGCTATTTTAAATCCACTGCCATTTCATATATACTTTAAAAAAGATATTCTATGCAGAAAGTTGTTATGATTTAACAGAAGTTATATTAAACTGACAAATTGATTTTGGGAGAAATCTTTCAGTCATGAAAGCAGTATGTTTTTCTATATAGGTCCTTTTAAATCAGGATTTGATTCGGCATGAAGATTCTGTACATATTTATTTGTTTTATGTAGTTTTTATTTTCTTTGAAGTGAATACGAATGATAGTTTTAAATCATTATTTTTTGTTTTTGTTTTTTGTTTTTGACAGGCTTGTTGACAGTACATAGAATAGAGAAATAGGGTGGAAAATGTATTGGTTAAGGTGGAATATCAACTTGACTGGATCTGGGATCTCTCTAGGGCATCAATAGAGCACGCTTCTTGGTGTATCTCAGGGGTCTTAGAGGCATGGTTTTGGGTAGTGGCGTGATGGGGTTTCCCACTTTTCCTTCTGATGCTCTTCCTCTACTCTGCTTCTTCAGTGCCATAAATAGTTTGTGCCATAATAATAATTTGTTTAGCCACTCTATCCTATTTTTTTTTTTTTTGGCAGTTAGACTAAATGGTATGTGTGTTACACTCGGCAAGACATCTGTCTGTATTTTTCCCAGGTTCTAAGATTCAGCAGGAGACCAAGATCAAGGATATTGGACTCATTGATCTGAGAGAGAAAATTTAAGGTAATCTGATGTTCAGGCTGTGGCATGAATACTTCGGGCTAGTTTTAGGCAGGTTTAAAGTGAGAATTGGGTGTCAAAAATAGAATTGGGTGTCAAAAATAGAGCAGAAAAATAAAAAAGTTGAATTTTGGCCCAGAAAGAGCCATGTGTAATGCTGAGGCCAAAGTAGGTATGGCTCCTAACCAGGTTAGAAGAAGTAAAAGAAAGCAAGTTCTTTGTCCAGAGACAGGAGAAAGGATGACTTGAGGACATTTCAGAAATTCATAATTTCTCACCCATCACATGATTACGAGTACAAAGTATAAACCTGGCATTTGAAACGAGATTCACTGGGAAGGTACCCTGCCTGAGAAAGCCACTTAGGGAATTGGTTCCCTCGGATTCGTTTCACTAGACTTAGCTACCCAGGGACACAGCCGCCTCTCTGGCCATGGTCCTAGAGGCCTTGGCTGCTGCTTGAGCCAGGGGCCACCTTGGCATCACCCACATTGCACTGGTTTTACTGGAATACAGATTGAAAGAATTGTGGAGTCAGAGAAACTTCGATCCACGTTTAAAAGAAAATCTGGAAGGTCAGGAAAGAAGTCCCTGAAAGGGCAGTGTGTAAGGCTGTGAAATGGGGACAAAGGTTCCATGGAGACTCTAAGGAGGTGGAGAGGTCAGAAACAGGGACTGTCCACTGAGCAGAGCTGAAGTCCATGCGCCAAGCTAGCCTAAGGGAGAGGCCAAGAGGGTTGCAATCCCCAAGGCCTTAGCAGTGGAGCCTCATGGGACTCACGTTTTACTATCGAGTTCCTTGAATGCTGGACTTCCAGCTATCACACCTTTTTTGTTTGGTGCTTTTCCCTACTGTGCTTCCCAGCTGCCCCAGCCAAGTATGTTTGTTCCACCATGCCCTTCTAGAGTGTTCTTTCTGCCTTGGACTTACCCAGCCGCTGACTGAATCCCTTAAACTGTGCCCCCAAGTAAGCCTCTTGTTCTTTGAGTTGAAATATTGGGTATTGTGCCTCAGCAATAAGAAAGCGAACTACTACATATATTTTGTCTTGGTTTTATCTTCTTTTCCCCCCATTTTATTGGTGTGTATAGATGCAATACATAATGTTTATATTAAACTTGAATATTTTGTGCACATATAGTGTCACAATTACAAATCCTTCCCTATCCACTTTGATCTTTCCACTAAGCTTCCCCTCCCCTCTAGTTCTCTTTATCTCCCCCTTTTAGTTCTGTGAAATGACTGTGATCTGGGTTTCTCATATTAGAAAAACCATTTGATATTTAACCTTCTGTGTCTGACTCATTTCACTGAGCACAATGGTGTCGAGTTGCCTCCATTGACCCACAAAAGCCTCAAACTTGTCTGTCTTTATAGATGAGTAGTACTCCATTGTGTTCATATACCACAGCTTACATATCCAGTGGTCTGTTGATGAATATTTTGGTGTCTTCTGCATTTTAGTTATTAGTTTAGTTTAGTTTAGCTATGAATGTGGGTATACATGTATCACTGTTAGATGACGTTTTAACTCTTTTGGAAAAATTCCCAGAAGAGATATGTCATGGTTTGGTCTGGAGTATCTCTCAAAAGCTTCATGTACCTTTGGATACTGTGTAGTGTTAGGAGGTATGGCCTGGCTGGAATGGGTGGATGCTTAGGGCTTGACCTGGAGGGGTGTGTGCTGGTTCTGCCCTTCCTCTCAGACTAGTCTCAGTTTTGTCACGATGTTGTGGGAATCTATGTCTCCCAGAGCACAGGCTCTGGCTCTAGCTGCAGCCCCACAATGTGATTCCACCATTTTCCAGCCATATACCCAGAAATAAACTGAGACCTTCTGAAACTGTAAGCTACAATAAATCTTTCCTCCCTAAGTTGTGGATGTTGGGTATTGAGTTACATAATGAAAAAGTAACTAAAGCAAGGTATCACTGGATCAAAGGGGATATTTATTTTCAGCCTCTTGAGGAAATTCCACCATGTAGCTGAAGGCATTTGAGTTTTTCTCTGCACCCTCAGTTGTGCTCCATTGGTCAATCTGTTTTTGTGCGAGTACCATATAGTTTTTGTAACTGTTGCTTTGTAGTATAACTTGATGTCTGGAATCATAATGCTACCTGCCTTTGTCTTTTTATGCAGGATTTCTTTGGCTATTCTAGGTCTCATTTTGTTCCATAAGAATTTTAGGATTGTTTTTTCAAGTTCTGTGAGAAAAGTTGCTGATATTTTGATAGTGATTGCAATGAATCTGGATATCAGTTTGGGCAGTATAGCCATTCTAGCTATATTATCTCTTGTGTATCCAAGAACAGGGAGTGCCTTTCCATTTTCTGATGTCTTGTTCAATTCAATTTCTTTGTAGAGGTTCTTCACTTCCTTGGTTAGGTTTACTCCTAACCAAGGAATGATGAGCTACTGAGAACGAAAATTATTCTGAAATCTTTCTCGATGGGTTGTTAGTATAGAGAAATGCTATTAAGTTCTTAAAATATTACATTGTTTTGTAGTATACTAATTCATATTTTTAATATACTAGATCATTTTGTATCTTTAAGCTTGGCTGAATTTATTATTTCTAAGAGTTTCTTGTTTTGGGGGTTTTCTATGTAGATAGTCACGTCTACTGCAAATAAGGAATGATTTGACTTCTTCCTTTCCAATATATTTCTTCTATTTCATTCTCAGGCCCGATCACTCTGGCAAGGGTTTCAAACACTATGTTGAACAGAAGCAGTGCAAGTGGATAGCCTTGTTCCTGATTTATGGGGAAATGCTTTCAGTTTCTCCCTCTATACTATGATATTTGCAGTATGTTTGGAACATATGCCAGGAGGTATATGGCTATTCTATGCCTATTTTCCTCAGGGTTCTTATCATGAATGGATGTTAGAATTTGTCCAAGGCCTTTTCTGCATCAGTTGAGATGATCACATGGTTTTTTGTTCTTGTTTTTGTTGATCTGTTGTATTATATTGATTTAATTTATATATGTCGAACCAAGCTTGCATCCAAGGAATGAAGCCCATTTGATCATAGTGTATGATCTTTCTACTTACTTGCTGGATTCTATTTTCCAGAAAATTATTAAGGATTTTTGTTTCTGTAGTCATTAAGGAGATTTGTCTATAATTTTCTTTCCTGGTTAATATTTGTCTGATTTTGATACTAAGGTGATGTTAGCCTCCAAAAATGAATTTGTTAGTGTTCTTTCTCTTTCAACCTCATGGAATGTTTGAGAAGCATTGG
Source organism: Ctenodactylus gundi (assembly GCA_004027205.1). Lineage (NCBI taxonomy): Eukaryota > Metazoa > Chordata > Mammalia > Rodentia > Ctenodactylidae > Ctenodactylus > Ctenodactylus gundi. Next base: position 155,734 of record PVKB01001858.1, read on the forward strand.
AGTTAGCTCCTTTCTGCAACACTGAGAAAATTCTGCTGTCAATCAGTCTGGTCATGGATGGGGTTTTTTTTTGTGGGTGGAGACATTATTACTGTCTCAATTTCTGTGTGTTTTATGGGTCTACTCAAGGTTTTAATGTCTTATTTGTTCAATTTTGGTATTTTTGTGTGTGTTATAAAAGTCATCTATTTCTTCCAAGCTCTCCAATTTGTTGGCATATAAGTTTTTAAATAGTTCTTCATCATTCTCTGAATATCTGCAGTGTTCATTGTAATTTCACCCTTTTCATTTCTAATTTCATTGATGTATGTTTTCTATTTTTCACTATTGGTTAGCTTAGCTAGTGATTTGCCAACCTTGTTTTTTTTTGAAGAACCAATTATTTGCTTCACTGATGTTTTTGTATCATTTTAGTTTTAATTTTATTGATTTCTGCTCAGATCATTATCATTTCTTTTCTTCTACTACTTTTTGATATAGATTGTTTTTGTTTCTCAAGATGTGTGGCTTATCATTACATTGTTTATTTGGGATTGCTCTGTTCTTTTGATATGTGAATTTATGACTATGAACTTCCTTCTTAGGACTGCTTTAATTATGTACCATACGTTCTGATACGATGTGCTTCCTTCATCATTTAACTCTAGGAAGTTTATGATTTCTTCTGTGACCTTTTGTTCGTTCAGTAGTGTCTCCATGTATTTGGACATTTTCTGCTATTTCTTTTACTGTTGATTTTTAATTTTATTCAACTATGGTCTGAGAATAGGCAAGAAATTATTTTGATTCCTTTGAACTTGTTTAAGCATGCCTTATGGCCTATAATATGGTTTATTTTGAAAAAATTTCATGTGCTACTGAGAAGAATGTATATTCTGTTGCTATTGAATGGAATACTCTGGTGACATCTGTTAAGTCCGGGTTTTCCATGTGTTTTTTAGTTGTTGTATTTCTTCATTGATTTTTTTTCTTTAGTTAACCTTCCTTTTGTGATAATGAAGTACTAAAGATTCCTACTGTAATTGTATTGAGACCTACATGACCTTTCAATTCAAATAATTTTTAGTGTAATTGGGTGTCCAGAGTTGGGAGGAAAAATACTGATAGTTGTTTTTTCTGTGAAATCTTCCCTTAACCAGTATATAGTGTCCGTCTTTGTCTATCTTGATCTGTTTTGGTTTGAAGTTGGCCATATCTGAGAATAGTATAGCTACCCCTGCTTGTTCACTGGGTACAGTTGCATAAAATATTTAATTCTATTCTTTTACTTTCAGTCAATGTGTTTGCTTATTGGTCAAGTGTTTTTCTTGAAAGCAGCAAATTATGGTCTTTTGTTTTTTTTAATCTATTCAGCCAATCTATGTTTTTTGATGGGTGAGTTGAGACCATTGACATTTAGGTTATTATTGTGGTATATTTGTTACATCCTGTCATTTTTTTGATGCTCCCATGTTAACTTATGCTTTTGTCTTCTCATTCTTCTCTGTTTTTTTCTTTTCTCTGGGGTCTTTGCTGCTGTTGGTCTTCTCTCTTTTTCTGCCTAAGATTTTATAAAGTATTTTTTTTTGCAGTGTTGATCTTGTGGATGTGAATTTCTTTAGATTTCCTTCATCATAGAAAATTTTAACTCCTCCCTCTATTTTGAGAGATAACACTGCTGGATGTGGCAGTCTGTGTTAGCATTCATGTTCTCCTAGCACTTCGATGATATCAGTTGATGATCTCCTGGACTTTAGTTCATTGCAAAATCTGCAGTTATTCTGATGGACTGGCCTTTGTAAGTCATAATTTATTTTTCCTCTTACAGCTTTTAATATTTTTTTGTATTGGGTCTTTAGGATTTTAGTTATGATGTATCATGGGGAGGTTCTCCTCTAGTCAAAGTTGTTTAAAGTCTAAATGCCTATAGTAGTTCAATACTCATTTATTTTCTGAGATTTGGAAAATTTCCTTCCGTAATTCATTGAACATGTCATTCAAATCTTTTGTTTTGTCCTCAGTTTGTTCCTGCGCTCCCATAATTCTGAGCTTGTTTCTCTTTGAGTCATCCATCAGCTGCTATAACCAGTCTCTTTCTTTTCTTTCTTTGTTATTGTTTTGTTCTGTTTTGTTTTTGTTTTATGGTCATCACTGATCATATTTTGTAGATTTTCCATTTTATGTTACAGATATGATAATCTATCCTCAAAGTGTTTAAGTTGGTTCCTTTTTTTTTCCTGTGACTTTTTTCATGTCTTGGAGTTCAGATTTCATTGTTTCTATATCTCTGCCAGAGTATTATGTAATTTCTTGAGTTGCCCTCATTATCAGTTTATTTGTTTTTTCTTTGTATTACCCTAACTTCTTACTGAAGGCTGTTGTTACTCTATGCCTGTTTTTAGCTCGCTGTGCATCTCTTTCATGTTCTGTGTAAGTTTATGTGCCCAGAAATTAGCATCTTTATTGTCTTTGCTATCAGTGAGTTCTGCAATTTTATGATACCTGATACTAATTTCTGAGATATCAGACCTTTTTGCAGGTGATTTATTACATTGTATTTTTATGGTTCTATTGCAGAGAGTTGAAGCTCAGTTATTACTGAGGGTGTCTGTCTCTATTCCAGAGATTCTTTTATTAGACTCTATCTCTTTAATAATTACCTTGAACATTCAGGTTTTAGAATTTAAAACTCTTCTTAATTTATTCATCTATTAATTTTGTAGGTATTTTCGATGTGCAGCCTTCTATTAAGACCTTAATCTCCTCCACTTTTTACTGTAGGAGGGAGAGACTACAGTACTTTACATGGCACAGAGACAGAGTATTTGTTAGTGTAAGTTGGATATGAAGATTGTTATCAATGTCAATATGTACACTTTGAGTAAAAGTTTACATTTACAACACTATCTAATGCTAACAACTTTTTGACAGAGCCTAATAGCTAATTTAACAACATAACTATTCCACCCACAACATTAATAGGTGTGATATACATTATATATATATATATATATGTGTGTGTGTGTGTGTGTGTGTGTGTGTGTGTGTGACTAAACTTAGCATTGACTAGTTGAAGTTTACTATTAATATCAATAGTATAATACAAGCTTTAAATTATAGAAATTTATATTGCTTGTCTAGGCTAATCCAGACTTCTTGCAGTTGCCTACTCTTGCTAGGTCAATCTATTATAGTTTCTCAAGCAATGCTACATATATTTTTATCTATATTTTTACTTATTTACTACTAGCTATGTACTTATGCTAACCAAATATTGGTATACACACCCACTCCACACTTAGTCTTTTAACTATGACCTAGACTACTAATGACAATTTATATACACATTTTTTGGTGGTCTAATAAGTGAATTTGCTTATGGTGCCCCTCTGTTATTGGTAGTGATATATACACCAAGCCATGTTTTAAATTAATTATTAGCTGAGTAGTATACGTGTCACATATCTCTACTGCCTGTCTATGTGTTTGTGAATTATTGACACTTTGCAGTTCTGTTAGTAGAGAAATTGGCATAGGGAGAGAGTAGAGTAAGATCAGCAGTTAGCTCTAGGTATGAAATAGAAAGTAGAGAAATATTTATATGATAGAGAAAGACTTAAGAATGCTCCTGCCCAAGTCAGCGGCTAGAAGATACAGAAACACACTCTTGAGTAATATTCAAATGAGTTAGAGAAAGTGTTGCTTCCAGAATGGATTAAATAGATATGGAAAAAAGATTAGAGAATTTATCAAGAGAGGGAAAGACTCAAATACAAACTGATAAGGAGACAGGAATCTGTGGAAGGAGAGGGAGAAAGGGGGCAGAAAGAAAAAACAATGAAACAGAAGAAAAACAAATATTAAGGCAGAATTCAAATAAGGAACCTAATGAGTTGGAAGTAAGTTAAGAAACTATAACAGATAAAAAGAAAAAGAAAAAAGAAAATAATAATAATAATAATAATAATAATAAGAAGAAGAAGAAGAAGAAGAAAACGAAGAAGAAGAAGAAAGAAGAAATAGAGACCAAACTGACAAAAGAGAGGCCAAAGTATGAACTCATCGCCAATGGATGAAATAAAGAAAGAAAAAGGAAAAAGGAAAAAAGTTAGTTACCTTCCTGTATTTTTTATGTAATGTAGGTGATGGGCACTGGATGTTTTAGTCTGATAGCTTTTTATTTATTCACTGTTATCTGAAAAATTTCTGAGTGGCTATGTGTTGTTCCTAGCTGGTCCCAGTGGCTCAAATAGTGTTCCCTCCACAATCTGTCCGTATCAGTACAGCTTTGGGTGAGTTAACTCCTGTGGTGGAGATCTGGACTCCATAAGTATCTGGAAATGGTGCAGAACTGGGAATAGCTGCCTGGGAACGTCTGGGATTCCCCAGCAGTGGGTGCCCATTTGGCACAGTACATGTCCTCCTGGGAATCTCCTTGGCCTCTATGGAAGTGTACTCATTCGCACCACAGGCCTGGTGGGGATGCAACAGGTCTGAGGGAAGTCTCCTGAGAACCTCTGAGACCCCCAGAAACTGGTTTTATCTTCTGTACCCTTACTGAACTTATTTTAAGCTCTAGAATTTTTAAAATAAATACAGGTTGAATTTAGAAAACTACCTCTATATTACTGGCTTATTTATGGAAGAAGAGAAAGAGGTTTTTTGTTAATTTTACAGGTTCTTTAAATGAAATCTTACATGAGAATCTAAAATTTAAAAGTAAGAACTATAGAAAGGATCTGAACTTGAGTTTAAGATATTTTAATTAATTTCTCTCTTCACATGACATGTTCCACAGTAGGACAAATTTTAGAGATCTTTGGAGCATAATTTGAAAATGTTTTTCACAGTAAATTAGTCGCATTAATGATGTAAACAAGGCATGGTGGCTGTGGGTTATCAGCACTAAGCACATAAACTTGGGATCTCGCTTCATGGATGGCAGAGAGTAGGACTTAAATGGTTGTTGGATAGTAGACATAACTTCAGATTAGGATTGAGATAACGGCTGCCGAAGTTCAACTTTATAAATAGGAAAAATAAATAAACAAACACCAGGCCTACTTTCACGGGCCATAGCCATCTAGCAGATTTCATATCTCACTGCATTGAGACAAATATCTGGGCTTTACATAATTGCAAAATGAGGACATAAAAAATTTAGTTAGACAAGCGATGACTTTCAATGTTGTGTTTCTAGGGAAAGAGAAGGGTCTGAAATAGAAAAGGAAAACTAATTTAAAACGAAAAGGTAAGAAATATGACCAGCCAAGTGTGGTTTTAACAATATTCTCATTATTGAGTGAAATATGCCAAATTATTATCACGTCAAATGCTTTTGCTCACGCAGCGAGAAACATTCATGGGTTTAATTGACAATGCTTGCAGGATTAGGAAATGTCATAAAGACATGTGAATCACCTTCCAGAGTCGACTGTCGTTCATTAAGAGAAAATATATTTGTTTTTTTCTAGAGGTTATACCAGAAGTGGAAAAGAAAAATTTGATTATAATAATGGATGCACACAAAGAACACGACAAGCACTGATGTTCGTGAAATGTTTTAGGCAGCTGCTTTGGAAGCCAGAGGATTCCGTGCACTGTGGCTGGCAGTGCTGCTTGTTCTTATGAGGGTTCATGCGCCATCGCGGTGGCCCTCTTCGACTGTGGCAAGAGCTATTCCTTTTCTGTGTTTATCTCAAGACAAGGCTAAAATGCACACATATTCAGGCCACTACGCCATCTAGGACCCTGTTTCTCACAGTCAGCAGGAAACACATTCTTCATACGATTGCTATTTTTGTCTATAAAAAATGTGGGGCTGTTTGTTGGATCATCATTAAAACAGAGGAAAAGAAAAAGTTGATGGATAACTTCCTGAAGTAAATGAATGCCTTAAAAAATAGCTCTCCTAAGAATAAAGATTAGTAACACACGCTATTGCAGTAACACAGATTTCAGTACTTATAAGAATGTTTGAGTATAGTAAGAGTTCCACGCAGGCAGAGAAAAAGAATAATTGAAGAAAAATAGAGAAGTCATATTTTTGTTCAGTGATAAGTCACCTGTGTACACGCAGTGTGTGCTCAATTCTCTGCCAAAATACTAGGAAAGACTTTCCGATGCCTGGACACGAGGGGCCCAGAGTGGCTGTGGACTTCTGTGCCTACTTGTCTGACCATTTACACAGTTTATTATTATTTATTTTCATTTCCTGAATCTAAAATACAAGCTCCATGCAAGCACAGATTCTGTTTTATTTACCCTCATAAGTCTGGTACAAAAGCAGGCATTTGATATTCTATGTTATATACATTGGCATATTTGATATTATTTGGTCTCGTGACCAGACATTCAATATTTACTGGATGTTATGTACAACCTATAATGTTTCCCAAACCAAATCTTCAGGTTTGGCTATGTTATGCCTTTATTAGCTAAAAGATAAGACTTAGTAAATTACAGAATTCTAAGGAAAAATTGACAGAAAGCCTGCAGAAAACTCTCTGTAACACTGTCTTGGACCTATATTCATAAAAATTACACCCACAAATAGCACTATTTAGGATAAAAATGAGATATTAGATATCTTCAGTAAAATTTAAACATTTCCAGTACTTGTTGGGTATCGTGATCCACAGCTACAACCCCAGTCGTTGTCACTCTAGCCAAGAGGATCACCAGTTCAAGGCCTGTCTGGACTACAGAGAAGATCCTGCCAAAACCAATTCCAAAATGAAGCATTGTCTTAACTCACATGAAATTGCAGACAGAAGAGTTGTGGTGCAAGAGTATCAAAGATTGATTGCTCACTGAAATTCTTTTTCCTCTTTGCTAAGCTCTCTTTCCTCACCTAACTAGTTATTAGACAAGACCTCATCACTGAACGTGAGCACTGATGCTATACATCTTATCCATATTTGGACACTAAAAGAAACTAAAGCTCCTGACATATTTGCCCATGACTCCTAATTGTCTGCAGACATCTTCCCAGATATCTTCCTTCCAGAAGACAGACATTAAACATTGCTGGAATTAATGAGTTAAGTAAGGTCAAAGGATACAGATTCTACATTTAAAAAAGAAAACTTTTATTTATAGACCCTGGTAAATAAATGTGTAAGTCTTGAAATTAAAAATATTATGCCGCTTGCAATCACGAAAATCACAAATCGCGTATGTCCACATCGGATAGGATAGAGAATGCTGGACTTTTGAATTATGACATGTGATGAAAGAACTAAAAGTCATTTAAATAAATGTTCATGAATTAGAATACTTAAAGATGATATTTTCCCCCAAATTGATGTGCAGATTTAACATACATTCCATCAAAATTTCAGCAACATTTTGTATATAGATAACTGTATTCTAAATTTTATCTGAAGTAAAAAGATACGGGTTAGTTAAAACAATTTTGAAACAGAAGAATGAAGTAGGAGAAACCTTATTATATAGAAATAGTAAGTAGAATTTAACAACATTGGGAGAAGGATAACGTCAGCGGAACAGAATAGAGAACCTAGAAACATACCCTGAGTTTTGATAGTGTAAGAGTAACTCATTGAAGGAAGGGTAGCATACCCAAGGGATGTGCAGAGGAATTAGACATTGATAGGCCAAAAACCTAAACCTCAGTCTGAACCTCAGATGTTTAGAGAAATTAACTCAAATGGATCAAGAGCTCAAACATAAAGTTTAAAATTATAAAAATTTTAGAAATAAACATAAAAGATTGCCTGAGGTCCAGGCTAGTTCTACAACTAACTAGTCTTGCCACTAAGAACAAAATCTATATAAATGGAACACACTGTCCATGAAAAATGAATAATGTGACTTAATCAAAATTAAAAACTTTTCTGGAACAGAAGCTGTAAAGAGAATAAAAAAGACAAATTCCATGAAGGAAAAAAAACTGTTAACAAGTCCTGAATAAGAACTCCATCCACAGTATAAGAGAATTTTCTGAACTCTCAATTAAGAAAGAAAACAATGCAATTGAAAAACAGGCAAATTAGAAAATGAGCAAAAGGTAGGAGGAGACATTTTTATCAAAGAACATATGAAGAGTAATATTAAACACTTGAAAGAAAGCCAAATAACAAAGGTTACACACTGTATGCAGCAGTATAGATATATAGGCCCCAGTTATATAACATCTTTTGGCTATAAAAATGTCAGAAACAGGAGAGTGATTATTGGTTCCCTAAAAAAAAACAGAGATCAGGGTAGAAGAGGGAAGTTACTGCCATTATAAAAAAGCATCAGGAAGCGTCACTATGGTGATGGTTTTGTTTTATATCTTGGTTGGACCAATGTCAGCATCCTTTGATTATATCATCTTAGAGTTTTGAGGATATTATTATTGGCAGGATCTGAAAAGGTATGTGAGATCTTTGTATTATTTTGTTCATTTTATTTGATTCTACAATTGTCTCCCAAAGTAGAAAGCAAATTATCACTTTAAGTCAAAAAATTTTAAATATTAATAAACAAATTATATCATGGAATATCAGCTTTGAATTGCAAACTAGAAATAATTTCCTTGGATTTGGGAAAGAGGTATGTAGAATGGGGTACCCAGGTAATTCAAAATTAGTTTAACTTTTGATTTCTAAAAATGTGAAGTCGTGATTGATGCTGCCTTGAGAGTCCAAGTGGGCACCCTTATAGTAACGGGAGGGTTGAACTCATGGCAATCCTCCAGCTTCCAGAGTGCAGTGCTGGGATTATAGGCCTGTGCCACCCCACCATGCCCAGTTTATGTGGTGCTGGGGAATCGAACTCAGGTACTTAGTGCTTGATGGCAAGTGCATTAACCACAGAGTTATTCTTCTAGCCCTAAGTGGGACAGTTTCAACACTGTACTCTTTCTGTACTAAACATACAACAGTTGGCTTTTTAAAATTGCAAGAAGTACTAAAGAAGTACTAAATATCTATTGCCAAAGGAAGCTGCTCAGTTTCATCTGTGTTTTTTTGTATTGAAGGGCTTGTTCAGGATTTTTTTTTTTTTTTTTTTTTGCAATGGTGGCAGAAGAGAATCCCAAGGAATAGATGATCTAAATAAATACACCAAGAAATGGACACCTATCTAATTTTCTGTTCAGAGATCATAGATTTTTGCCTTTGGTGGGGTCAAACTCAAGGGTTTTTTGCGCTGGACTGTAAACTGAGATAAATCTATTTGTTTACAATGCTGACCTATTTGAATTATATTGGTACAGAAGCTTTTATAGAGCATTAATAGAAAGAGCAGAATGGATGTTTTATAATACTTTAAAAATTCATAAGGTGACTATTGGAAAGGATAAAAAATTGGAGTTGCTATGGAAACTCATCTCTCCGCAGCCAGGGCCAGTTAATATTCTTCCTCTCTAGGCCTGTGGCCATGCTGGTAGAGCAGGCCTGGCTCAGAGGAATGGTGACGGCTTTGCTTCCTAAACAGCATGACCTCTAGTTTAGTGATTCTCCTAAGCATCTCAGCCTCTGCTGGGGCAGCTAGAAAGGACAGAGAGAGGGAAAATAGCTGCTTGTTTTCCTAAGAGCCTTGTAAAGATTGGCACAGAAAGATTATAATAGATTTTTCAAGGTGTGCTTTGGTAAGCTACTGAATCTATAAACCTTTTGAGTGCACAGAAGAAAATGGTTGATGTTCTTTCTTACCTGTTTGTGTGGACAACCCAATTAGAATGAATTGAAATGGCATTGTGCTTATAAAAATACCAAGAACCTGTGTGTCATTTTATCAAATATAAAAACTTATTTGTGTCAGCAACAATAATATGGACAATAGTGTATTATCAAAATGATGCTTTCTCAGCCATCACTGAGTCTAATTGCTTCATTTGTACATACAGGAAATTTCTGAAAAGTGAATGAACTTCCCCATGTCCAAAAATTAATTAGTGGCAGAGCAAGCCCTACTCTCCGGTCTCTGACTTCAAGTACAGGTTGTGAATTCTGCTACTGCTAACAAAGAATATGTGTTCTAGTAGCAAAATGATTTTTTTTGCCCCATTGTTTATTAATACTGAAGAAAATTAGAGAAGTCACTGTTAAAAGACTTCTATAGTTGCAGCAGACATTTAAATTAGGCTAATTAATGGATATTCCAGGTTCAGTATAGTGTTTATTTTATTTTATTTGGTTCTGCAGGGATAGATAGCAAACAAGAACCACAATTCCAAGATTCCTGTGTAGGTAGACTTCTAGATGTGTTTAGATTCTGCCAATCAGATACATTTTTGCAAGAGTTGGATGAGGAACGAGCAAAGCTACTCATTAAATATATTGCAGCAAGAATCAGCTTAAGAATGGCAGTGAGAATGAAGACATCCATTTCACAGGCAGCTTTCTGCTATAAAAAAGGGTGCTTCTGTATAATCCCAAGATGCAGTAAGGGCTGGGAACACCTGGAAGGCCACCTTACAACTCAATGTCCCTTTTTGTTTAACCTATGTAGAGTAGTTCTTACTAGCTTTAACTGAACCCTAGTTGGTACAGGGTTATTGGTTGAAAACAAGGAAAATATTTTAAAATATATTAAAATACAGAAATAGATTCCTAAGAGTCTGGCTTGAGGCTGGAAAGAAAGCAGGGAGTAGATGAACAGATGGGGCTACATTAGGAACAGGAAGGAGACCAAAGGGCACATCATTCTAAGGTATAAAAGAAGTGCAGTAACAATAAGGCCATGTGTAGGCTCTGACTGAACTGTAGAAATGAGCCTCCAGCAAGTACAAGGGACTTATCTGAGTATCTCTACCTTTGCCTATTCTCCCAGAAGCATTAAAAGAAATAGGACGTAGAAGCATGCTTGAAGTAGGTCTTCTGGGTCCACAAACTATTTTCTGATTTGCCTGCTGATGCCTGAAATTCCTTCAACACAAAGAAATTACACATAATGAGAAATAAAAGTGTCAAAATGCAAATGCTGATGGAGTTGTGCAAAACTCATCAATAGTAAAGGGTAATTGGTTAATTAAATTAGAGTTAATGATAATTTAGAACTCTTATGGTTTTGATGATGGAACTGTTTATTTTTTACAGAGGACCTTCTAGGAACCTGGCTTAAAGACTCATGCTATTACACACTCCATTTCATTTGTTCTCCTTACAACTATGTACTTCCATACAGTATTTTTTAATTCCCATTATCAAGATATGGAAACTGAGATACAAAAAGAAGAAAAGCCACGCTAAGTCATGAACAGAAGGCTGTGGGCAGAGATTTCTCTAATTTTGTGATTTTGAATTGGGAAAGTCTATTTGATTTTACATAGTCAGAAATAAATTGAAACTGTTCTCATATAGTTTTCTCATGGGAAGGAAGGCAGGAAGTTCTGTTTTCCATGATTTATGGGCATTTTTCTTTTAAGATGGCTTACTTTTTTTTTTTAACAAAGGGTTTATTTGACCCAAAGGATTCATTAATAATAACAAACCACAACAAACAGTATTTGTATATCAGTTTACAGTCTACTCAATTCTCTTCTGGTTCTTTCCTTTCTCTCTCTCTCTCTCTCTCTCTCTCTCTCTCTCACTCTCTCTCTCTCTTTTTCTTTCTTTTTCTTTCTTTCATCTCTCCCTCCCTCTCCCCCTCTTTCCCTCCCTTCCTTCCTTTTCCCCTTCCTTCCTTTTTTTTTCCTTTGTATCAACATTACTGGGATTGAACCTAGGACGCAAACCTGAGCTACATCCCCAATACATTTTATTCCTTAGTTTGAGACAGGGTCTCATTAAGTTGCCCAGGCTGGGCTCGAACTTGCAATCTTTTTGCTTCAGTCTCTCAGAGTGCCATGATCACCATGCAATTTATTTAATGTCATGTCATTTTATTCTCACAACTATCCAATGCAAATCAGGACGATTCCTGCTCAGTTTGAGGATGTAAATCCAGTGTGGAAAGCTGATGTTATTGCGTCAGAGCACACGGCAAGCAGCAACCCTGGATCCCAAAGGCAGGGCTTCAGTTCCACTGCCACCCATACAAGAGACAACACTCACTTGACTATGTTCAGAGATAATCAAGGCCACCCAAAAGACAAGGCTGTAGGGAAAAAAGGTTTTGCTTAATACTTTGTCCCTTTCCCTCCCATTACTCAACTATATTACTGTTTGAGTTAGGGGCAAAGCATTTGCTTCTTTTTCTCAGCTATGAGGGTTGTCACTTTGTCTTGTTCATTTCAACACTTCTAACACCTAATCCAATGTCTCACGTGGAGGAAGAACTCACCGTGTGCCAATGAGCTGGGCCTCTAAAGCAGCAGCTAGCAGAGCACGGCAGACACGGTGATTTTCTTCATTCCAATGATTTAGCTGGTCTTATTTCAACATCACCGCACACACGGATTCGCTGTATGACGATCAGCATCGTGCACCACAGTTGCTGGTACTGAGTTAATTGGCACACTTTTGAACATCTCACTATTACTACCAGCAATATCTGGCCAGGTAGATACTTTGCTCCTAATTTTAAAAAATCGCCAGAAGCACCATCTCTGGAGGATTACACTATTATATGTTTTTTCTTTTCACACATGAAAACAAAACAAATTACATTGATCTAGTATCTTTTTTTATGGCAAACCGGATGGCAATGGTACCTGCCTTTGAAACCATGATAAGTAAAATGGTCTAAAAGTGAAATTCAGTCTAGGCCTTGAGTCATATTGCCAAGTGCTGCCCAATAAAAATGGCCATTAAGAGAAGGAATTCTGATTTATTTCTTCAATTTTGTCAGGCAGACAGAGTATTTGTGGTCAAATGGTGCCTTAATTGAATAAAAACATTCTGATTTTAAGTCTGTATTTTTCTGACCTTTGTGTATGATGGAAGACCATTGCAAATCTAGTTGGGAAAGTTTCCCAGTCTTGAACAGATGTCTGTTGTAGGAAGTCCTGGGTTTTGTTGTCATGTGCTCTGAAGTTCGCAGTTACTATGTGAATGTATATGTATATAAATATGCTTCTTTTACTACTGAAAGTATCTACCTTTATTGAAAACATTTCATTGATTTTACAGGTCATTTACAGCCCACCTTAATGTTTCAGAGGGTTGTTTACTCTGAGACATTACAGGTGTGGGCTCCAGGGTTTGTGCATGATCTACAGGGGAAAAGGAAGTACGCCAGATGTCTTACGACCCCCAAGCCATTCTATAATAAGTAGCCGGAAGAAAAACTGTTTTCCTTTTTAACTGTTGTCAATCATAATAAATCATATATATGTTAGAGATGTTCCTTTCAAAGGATTCTGCCTCAACCTGAGAACTCTGAATTTATTTAAAAATAAGTAGTGGTTATAGAGATAGTGACTTCTGAATGACCAGACAGAATTATGTGAAACAGAAATATAAAAGTGAAATACAGATTCAGACCAACTAATGAAGTTTTCATCTCATGTGTTGATTTTAGCTCATTGTATCAAGTTAGCCATTTCTTTGTATTATCTATTGTGGATTGCTCTCTTCTCAATGGCATTGTTGTCAGGTTACAGTGCGTTACGTAGCAAATAGTTGTTGATGCTTTGAACGCTCTGCATATGCTATATAAACTACTTTCTTTCACTTAACTCTATGGCAAACAAGTAGATTTAAATTATAATAACATAAAATAAATCCCATGTTATAACTGACATTTTATATTATTATCATTTGCCTGAAGTGAAATTTTGAGAAATAATGCTATTAAATTTTTCAATGTTTTCAAAAAGAGAGGTTACTTTCTGAATAAATTACGCAATTAAATTTTATGCTTTGTGATTTATTACAGCTTCACAAAACTGTAACTTTTCTTTGTTCCTCCAGACAATACTGTAATGTAGAAACATTGATGTTAGGGCTGTTACTTCTACCGTCCAACACAGAAAAGTAACTTAAGAGAGGGGGATGATTTTTCTAAAACTCACATATATTAGTGAAAAAGTTGGAAGTCAAATATGCCAAGGTTTTCCACTATACACCCATTTTCCATCTTATTGTACATTGGATGGATGATGCTAAAATCTGTTGATTTGGAGAGAATGATAGATAATATTAGACAATTAAATGTTCTTTCTGGTTTGCCTCATAAATATGGCATGCTACTCAATCATAGAGAGATATGCTAAAAAGACCTTGTGTTTGAAGTCAGGCGTTGATTCCAACTGGGTCTTATGAACGTAAGTTTGACCAGAGAATTCTTCAGTAAAACTAACATAAACAAAGTTAACAAGAAAGAATGATAGAGACAAGAGGAGGAAACACTAGAACAATCCTTGTGAAGCTGAAACATTGCTTACATATGTGGTGCCACAGTTGACCCCTTTGTGAAATGAAACCAACTATACTTTTGGGACAGATTTGGGCTGAGAAGTAAAATGTGCCCACTACTTGAGCCTGGATATTGGGTCTGCACCTTGCCTTAAAGACACATGATTCGTTTGGCATTCAGTAATTTATCTGCTTGTAACAATATTTTAAAACATTCTATAGTTTCATTATAAGTAATACAAATTTCTTTTTATATTGCCAACCTTTCTAAATATGTAGTTTTCTATTCTTCTTTACATGTTAACTTTTGAGGTACTATGTTCTTGATAAATTTTGCAGTAACAGTGGCAGATAACTTAAGATGTTGGGCCTATGTATTGGAATGCCATACTGACATTTATGCCATGCATAATTATTTAGAATTGTTAGTATCTTTCTCTCATATAAAGAGTTTATGAAATTGTCTGGCTAACATGATATCACTGTTTTCAGAACATATTTACTCATTCAGGATGTGCTTTTGAGCTTACATCATAAATAAGATTAATGTGAAAGGAGAAATTATCTTTTCCTGAATCTCGTATTTTGACAATATTTCATATTTAATTTCTTACTCACTGTTTGAACTTTGGCCCTTTTCTGGAAGTAGTAAGTAAAAATTATTTTAAAGCCTTTAAAAAGTTTTTAAAATATAGTATACTTGACATTAATTAGTTTCCATTCTTAGATACTGGTATAAGGATCATAAATTTATTTCATAGACTCAGGAGACTACACTTAAAAACATGTTTATTTAGAAAATAAGAACAAAAGAGCACTATGATGAAAAATACCTTTTCTCTGCACTGTATTTTAAAAATATACATTCAGAAATTTTAAAAATTTGATTAATGACACTCTCATTTTTGTCACTTTACTTTGACACACCATACGTTATATATTATAAAGTATTTTCATACATTTATTAGTACATAAGTAGCTATCAGCAATGAATGACAAATATATTATAAGATTCATCTTATTCATTGAAATGGAAAAAAGCTAAAATCAGGTTGGGCATTTTTGTGTGCGGGCATATACATATACAGTAATACAATATATATGTATTGTGAAACCTTATGCTTGAAAGTGCTACTTTAAGTAGCATTATTTCCACTTACTCGTGGCAAACTGCATCTCTTGTTTTCTTCTGCATTCCTGGAAGCTTTACCTTTTGAGCAGTAGCCCTTTGGTTGGGAAGTCTGCAGGTGAGACGCGGCCTGAGGATTTCTAGGCTTTGCAGCTGCAGAGAAGCCTTCGCCCTGGGGCATGGGAGCCGGGCTCTCCCGAGACGGCGCGCCTTTGGCCTCACCACAGCCCTGGGAACCAGCGCAAGGCCAAAGTGCATGTTTTGCCAATTATGAAGGGAAATAATGGAGAGCGGTATTTCTTTGAAAAGGCCATGGTTGCTGGCCTTTCAGAAATAGAGAGGTGATTTACGGCAGTTATCTTTCCTTTAATAAGATTTGGCAAAATGTGATTTTTCCTTGGCCTACTTAGTCCCTCTCCTCTCCTATTACAAAACAAAACAACAAAATAATAACAGCTTGTTTTAGAAATCCTAAAGATTCACGAAGCCGAAAAGCTTAAATACACACAACCTTCCTTGAATGAGTGATTAAATTTATTGATCAGTAAGACAAGACCAAATGAAACAAAATAGTTCTTGTCAGGAGATGTTAAAGTTATTAACAGTGGCCCAGAGAGTTAAGAGGAAACCCAAATTATCTGCTACCCTTATTCAAGACTTGTTGCTTTCCCACGATTCTCACTTGAAAGTCTGGCATGGTTTGCCTCTGCTGGCTTCTTTTGAGTATTTACATGCTATATAAAGGTGAGATACCTGCACTCCCGTATTACTGCAGGATTATTCAAAATAGCCGAGAATTGGAAGCACTTGAAGCACCCACGTCACTGTCTGATGGGAAAAGCTCATTAGTTCGAATTGATTCAGTAGTAACTGCTGTCCCTCCCACTTTAGGTCAGCAAAGTAGGGATAGGCACAAGGGGCTGCGTAAGCGGAGAACAACAACCTTTGAGCTTTTGTTGGGTAATCGGGGACATTTTGGTGACTAGAATTTTTTTTATTTCTAAGTAAAATTTATGATTTTAGCTAGAATTTTGGGGGAATGGTTTTTTAAAAATTAACAATTTTATTATGGTAAAAAATCACATAACATAAAATTTAACATTTTTTTGTAAGTACATGAATTCCAAATTCTCTATCACATTAGAACCATGGGGCTTGGGGAATCAGTGAGTGTCTGTGCCCACCCCATTTTCAGGCCTTCACTCTTTTCCTAACCGACCATTGCCTCCCTTTCTACCTTGTCATTCACATTGGGGTCTTTTTATGGCATCATTTTTGGGCATTTCATAAAAGGGACACCCATTTATAGTCAGTCGTCTGTGTTTGGTCTATCTCACTGAGCGTTATTGACTGAAGATTTTTATCTTTAATTACTTTTCTATGTGTCAAAGTGTCTAGAGATGCATTTTAGGGATGCGTGCAGATCGCTGCGATTTTGCACAAACATGTATTTTCAGACATATTCTTCTTATAACAATGTCTATGACTTTCACTTTAATCATTCTGCATTCTGCTTATATTTAAAAGGGTCTTTCCATCTGATTTCTCAGGCAACCAACTTGGTTCTCAACAAACAATACTTCCCATGTTAGATTGACATGTTGATTTTTTTTTTTTTTTTGCAGAGGTTTGACATTAGAAAATAGTTTCTATGCTATTGCCAAATTGTGATTTCTTTATCTCCTGTTGTCATTCCTATGTTAAAGTTGTCATCTATTTCTTTTGAAAGTCCCGCCTTCCTGGGAGCTAATTCTTCTGGATGCTTTTCTTGACTGTTTCTGATTGCTGACTAGTGTGTCTTTAATTTTTTTTCTTTTAACTACTCATCAGAAGGACTCTAATTGTCTTTCCAGATCAGTTGAGGACTTGTTTTTTCAGCTACCAGAAAGGAATGAGTGGTCTCTTCTCTGGCAAACAATGGAAAAAATTCCCGTTCCTCCTGGGGGCAACCTGACTGCCTACGTCACTCCCACAAAATCACCAGTGTCATTCCCTCAGTCCCTACACAGCTCTCAAGCTTTCTGGTGCAGGAACAGGGTTCCTGCCACACCTTCCACTATGCTCACTTGCATCCACGCGTAGAGACCAGATCATGCGTCCTTAGAATGAAAGAACCCCAGACTGGGCTACGGGTTTATTTCTCTGACTGGCTTCCATCAGGGTTCAAGGTAAGAAGCAGGCAAACAATAACAAAGAACCAACCCGATCCCGAGAGTGTTTCCTCACTCAGGAGTGCTTGCTAAATTCTGTTCCCTGAAGAAGAGATAGTTAAGTTGTACAAAAGGTGAATGAGTTTTCAACTTGCCACGAATCTCCAGTATTCCTGACATGTATGCCCTAGAAACATGCGTTCGTGTATTGTGTTCATGGACACTCACATAAAGATATGCACGCGTGTATTCAGACCATGTGTGGAAGGCAATTGGAAGATGGAGCCCGTGCGTTCATTTGCAGATGTGTCCGTCAGTGATTCAGTTACTGAATGTGGGCGAGGAGGTGAGGCCTGGTGCAGGGCACCACTGGGGGCATGGCCCTGAGGGTTGTATTCTTGTCCCTGGCCCTTCGTTCTTTGCTCTTGGCTGCCTTGGCATAAGCAGCTGTATTCTACCATGGCTTTCTACCGTACCATTTCTGTCTTGAATTCAGCCAAGTTTAGATGAACACCCTGGAAAATGAGTCAAATAAACCTCTCTTTCTTCAAGTTGCAGCTCTGAGGTGTTTCATTTCATTAATAGAAAAGCAACTAAGAAAATATGTAGGTACATATGTTGGTGTTTTGAGATATATTTAGCCAGTAACTTAACTTTTTGCTTTCTTAAAAATGGCTTGTTTTGAGCAGAGAGTTCTAGAGTCAATCAAAAAACAAGGATTTTTCAATCCTTGTTTTATCTTGAGTACTAAGACATTCCTGAGAAGTAACTAAGATGGAGCTGTACCAATTGCAGGTGTGTGTGTGTGTGTGTGTGTTCATAGTAAAATGTGCTGTTTTCAAAGATTAGGAGTGACCAATTTGAAAAGAAAACATAAAATTACATATGGATAAGACAATAATTATTTACTTATATAATGTTATACCTTTTAAAGATGAGAAGACAAGTATATACTGCAAGTCTAATCTGCAACATAAGACATGAAGATATAAGAGTAATTATAATAATATGTTGTGAGATGCACATATATAAAAATATATGTATAATATAATTGATGCAAAAATAGAAAATTAGAATTTTATAGGAATAACATTTTCATATTTCACTACAACTAAGCATTACTAAAGTAGTTTCTAATAAGATGTTTCTGATAACCCCTAGAAAACCATTAAGAAAATAACTGGAAAGATATAATGTTTAAAAAAACCAGAAGACTTAGAATGTTACTTTAGAAACTGTTTACCTTCTGCAAAATAAACTACTAAAAGGGCAAATGGGAAGAAAGATATATTTCAGGAAAAAAATAATTAAAACTAAGTAATAAACATTGGAAGTGATTAAGTTAAGCAATCTAATAAACAGTGATTGTCAGAATGCCACATATACTCTCCTCAAATTGTGTAAAAACTCATTTAAATATAGAAATAGTTTAAAAGTAGAAGAACAGAAAAGGCATGATGAACAGGTAAACATAAAAACATCTGACATTTGGCAATCAAGCTTGCTGTGATTTTCTCTTTGGGTATCCCAGCCTGAAATTTTTAACATGTTTTTTGCAAAGTTCCTACATGAATCCTTCATCTGAGTGTGTCAGTTGGAGAAATTACTGTTAAAATGCAAGTAAATATATTTATTGAGCATTAGTCTAATGAAAATTAATTGCTTAATAAAATGTCTTCACACTGAACTAGGAGAGAAAGAACATTAATTTCAGTGATTCTTATCACTTGACTAATCCAAATACCCGAGCTTTGGTCAGTTGGGGCCAAACTGAACCTTAAATGCACTGTTTCTTATCCCTTGTCATTCTACGATGTTATTTTTGGGGATTGACTTTAGCTAACAGTCCAATGGTTTCCTAGTGGACAAGAGCACAGGATTGTGTGCGTAATAGATAATCAGCATGCATTTTCTCAAAGAGAATACCAGTTTTCAACAGCTCTTAGTCTCTTTTGTATAGAATTAGTTTAATATATTAAATGTTTCTGTAAAGAGCCTCGTATGTGTTAATCATTTGGTAAGGCCCCTTTCTATGCAGAAAACACCTTACAATTTTATAGTTGTAAAAATGATCCATTTATTTCTTTAAATTTGTGTTTTTTCCATCATATTTCAAAAGTGATTTATCTTTGTAATACATGGAATATTAATACCTAAGTTTCTTTTTGTTATGATAATATATTTGGGGACAGATATATGACCATGTATTCTTGAATGTAATTTGTTGAAATCTTGAGAAATTTATGTAGTACATGCTTTTTTGTGTGGCATAGGTTTACTTCCTCCTTCACCCATTCGCTCCTAATTTTCATTGTCTCTAATATTAGATTTCTGGATTTAATGTCAATCTGAAAAATATGTACCTATAAATATTATTAGTGATTCATATATCAAGGATTTTAAATTTCTATTCTGAAACACTTAATATCAAGCCATTTCTGTGTGACTGGAAAAAATATAACCTTTAAAAATCACACAAAAAACTTTAGATGGATAAACTCATCTTTCTACACCTCAAATTTTAACAGTTCTGAAATACCAAAAACAATGTTTAAGATATGTATGAAATGAAATGCAACCTCACTTCTTTCTAAATTAAATCCTTGTCAACAAGTTTATTATGTAGATTAACCTACCTCAGAGGCCTAAATGATACAATTAAAATAATAAAAGCATTTATTGAATCAGCCCCCAAAGCGAGAATAAAGCAATGTAATCCTACCTCAACGCATTCACAAGTTTTAGCAGAACCCTAGGCCCGGTCATCTTTGAAGGCTAATTTGCTTTCAAAGAGTTTATAGACACAAAAACATTAAATGCTGCTGATGTTTAGAAAGAAATTTAATGATCAGTAAGAAACAACAATGAAAATGTAATTGAAGCTTATTCTTCTTTCTCAAATGTGTATGATATTTTAGTGATTGAGTGCCTCATGGAACGTGGGTTATTATTTTCTTTCGAGCTATGGCTGTATTTCTTCATCCTTGAAATGAGGATAAGCAGGGCCCGGTTAACCCTGCAGTGGTGCTAATCCTTGCAGGATTTTCCTTAAAAAGTTCAAGTTGTTTTGGGAATACGTTTTTCTAGCTGCTCTAGCTCTCTAATCTGTTAGTCTGAAAGCTGTCTTGCGTCTTCAGCCATCTCACAGGATCTCCTTAAATGCAAATATTGTTTCTCTTTGGTGTTGCAGAGAGGATAAAGCAAGCTAATGTGTGTAAGTGCTAGAATAGTGCCGTGAGCATGGAGAAAGCTGAAATACTAATTGCTCTTTCATTACTATCCCTGGGTAAGTCTGAAAATTAAGAATTATGGTGATAATTAAGCAACAGTCTCCTGAAAGAACTTAAAATATGACCAAAACAAAAAGATGTGAAATAGCCTCTGTGTCCTCTTCATTCTTATCTCAAAACGCATGACTTGTTAAATAGTATTTGCTTTTATTTTGGTTTCTAGGAAAGACTTTGAAATCAGAACAATCCGTTTCCAATCTTGTCACTTGTATTTACTAGTTATGTAAACCCAGTGATGTTAATCGTTCTGAGCTTTTCTTTATCCAGCTGTAAAGTAAGAATAAAATTGTCTTCATGGGGTCGTTGGTAGATCCAAAGAAAATTATGTTTGTAAGTAAGTTATAGCCCAGACAAACACAGGTACTTAACAATAATTATTTCTTTTCTATTTCTATCTTTATATTTTTAAAAGCAATAATTTAAAAATAATGATGACTTCAGAAATAGTGGAACACTTTAGCTCATTACAATAGGCTAAGTTTAATTTATTTTGGTTGCTTGTGTTCAAGACAACCTTATGTTTAAGAATCAATTATTCTAATTTTTCTATTACCTTAGAGAAAAATAGATACATTTTAAGAATAATTTCTTTATGTTATGTCCACATGGTAAAATCTTATTCTTTTAACAAATTACTAATAAAAAATTTATTTGATATGAAACTCTTATTGATTACTTTGACCGAAATCAAGGGAATTTCATAACATAGCATAATGTCAAAGATTGAGATTCCTCCAGGAAATCATTCTGAAGTTTCCATAACTCTACTTTTATGTTATCAAAATAAATACTTATATATTATTAAAAATTTTAGAAAAATATATAGAACAAAAAACTAGAAAAAAGATATCTTGTATTCTTACACTGAAAAGGAATCTTTATTCAGCCTACTTCTTTTATTTCTCTCTTTTTAAAGAAAATCCACTTGATTTTCAAATATTCATAAACTTACCTCACACTGAAAGACAATGATGAATTTCACAGAGCTGCAGATTGATGATGTAAGCTGGTATGTGTCACAAGGGTGTGGTGCAAGGTGTGAACTTTCTGTCTGAGGAGAGACTGGCATCAACTCTTGGGCCACCCCAGGCAACAGTGTTACCTGCAGTGTCAGTTGCTCTGGGCAGAGTTATACTTATATGGACTCACCTATGTCCTAGAGTTGAATTCTATCAGGTTAGGGGCCAACCTCACGTGGTTAAAGTTAGCTTTAAGTACAGTTATGGTTGGACCAGGAAAGTCCTCTAAAAGCCTCATGTCTGGAGGGTGATCCAATCATGAGGTTAATCCTTTGATTTTCTTTGGTGTTAGGAGGTAGGGTCTGGTAGGAGTGGGTGGAGCACTGAGGCTTGACCCATGACCTGGAAATGAATACACTAGCTCTGCCCTTCCTTTTCAGATTCTGCTTCCTGTCATCCGTGGGATAACAGTTTCTCCCAAGCAAGGGCTCTGCCATGGCTTCTTGCCATTGCCAACCACCCATAAATGCACTGAGACCTTGTGAAACTGTGAGGTAACATAAACTTTTTTTCCTTTAAATTGTGAATGTTGTGTATTGTGTCCCAGAAAAAAAATAACTAAGGCAATTATTCCTTAAATTGCCTGAAAGAGTCTAGTGGCCATCCCTTCCCTGATCTCTTCCCCTCTTTTATATAGAACAGAGTCAAATTCTGTTATGTTAAAGGTATAAATACAGTAATTTTATTACATTGCATTTTTTCTTCTTCTACTTTTAAATGTATCCAACATAAACTGAAAGGTACTTATATTAAGAATTAAGGTATAATGTTGTCTACAGTTACACTATTACACTTTAAATCATACATATCCTAGAAGCTATATTTTGTTGGCAGATTGCTTTAAAAATACACTCAAGTGTTACTCAATTTGTTGGCTTTAAAAGAATTTTTTGACATTAAGAATTGAATCTAGGCCTTTGCACTAAGCTACATTCTCAGCTCATGGTTTTATTATATATTTATTTATATATTTTCACCAAGCTGCTACATTGTCCAGGTTGAGCTAGAACTCACAATTCTGCATCTACCTCCTAAAGTCCTGGGACTACAGGCTGGTGTCACATGGCCTGACCTGAACATTTTCCACTCCACAGTTACTGTGGGATGAGGCGGGATTGTCTGAGCAACTCGGTAAGAGTACAGAAGGAGCAATACAAAAAACTGAGAATTAAAGAGCTACAGGTAGTTTCAAGGCCTGACAAACTGTATAGTAATGAATAGATTCACAGAGATGGAGGTAATGCTATGGGTACTTGAAATTCTTCATATAATTTTCTTCTTCCAGTTTTCTAGTAGATATGTTAACCAGAGAGAAGGTGAACTATTGTCTAGATGCTCAGAAAGAAGCATTTTCATTAAATACTGAAGCATTAAAAAAAAAAAAAAACCTGGGATAGGAAAGGAGTATAACAAAGCCAGGGTTTTGTTTCATAAGAAATAAAGTCAAGCTCATTAGTGATAGAAAAACACAAGTTTAATTTAAGACCAAAGAAACTTTTTAAAGGAAATTAATCTCCATGGTGTCAAGATGTATTTGATTTCAGATACTTTACAAAAAAAAAAAAAAATCTGCCAAGGCCTGAATGAAAGCACATCACCATATTTTTCCTCTCTGCCCCCAGATATCATTCCTACAGAGAAGAAAGTTATGAACATCTGGCAAACAGCTGAGGTGAAAAATTTATTTGCAAGACTCAATACAGGATGGGGGATATAGTATTCTGTGGGAAAGGGTGGTGCATAACACACACACACACACACACACACACACACAGGGCTGGGAAGAATTTCAGGGGGGGAATATTGAAAGAGGGGAAATGTGGAAATCATGAAATGAGGATGACATGTGGACGAGGAGTCAGGGCTTGGTCCTTGCAGGGCCCAAAAGTGTTTATTGGCTAAACTGGTGGCACCGCCTTCTGTTCGCGAGTCTCTACAGGTTTCTATTGCCAGTTGATAATTTAATTAAAAATAGCTCAATTTTCCTTTGTATTCCGGTATGTATGGTTTAGATAAGCAGAGGTAAAACAGGATGAAGGACTGAGAAATGGTACTTGTCCCTTTTTATCCTTCACTATGACATGTACAGAAGGAAAGGAGTGTTCCTTTACCCCGTCATACAAGAAAAGAATAGAGGCTCAGCTACAAACCCTAATTGTCACACCAGATCCCTTTCTGTTTTTATTTTTCTGATGACTTGTGCGAGTCAAATGGATTAGCAGCTACCAGGTATTGAACAGATGTTCAATTGACCAAAAAGTTGATTCTGAGAGACAAGAGAGATGAGGTATATTTCGTGAAAAATAAACATCATGTCTTATAAATAAAGCTCTACATGTGGCATGGGGAGACTTCCAAGTACCAGGGAAAAATATCAGATACTGAAATATATTATACTTTCCAAGGTAGAAAGTTCAGTAAAGAGCTCTAAGTGAGGGTAGGGGTGTGTGTGTGTGTGTGTGTGTGTGTGTGTGTGTGTGTGTGTGTATCTTTGGAAAGATTTTTTGTTTAGAGCGTCAGGAAAAACTATTTTTTCTGACTCAAGGTCACTTAATAATTTGAAGTTAATTTATACATTAGAAGTTTTAGCAACATGAACATAACATAGAGATGCTTGCCATTGCATAGAGAGGAAATCCTCCTCAGCAAGTTGTATCACGTTCTTTCTGTAGAGCCAAAGCAGACTCATGAGCAGTTTTCGTGAGTCTATCTATACACAAATAGTTCATTGAAAAATGGCCATTTGTAATTTCCTTTGAATTAAGCCTTATCTCTTTTAAGATACACCGGAGACAGTTCTTTAATAAGTTTAAGACTCGGAATGCTTTTCTGTCCTATTAGTGATGATTTCAAACCACACTGCTGCTCTCTAACAGGTGCCAGAAGGACCCATTTTGAGTTCTGATCAAGTGTACTTGTTAATATTGGTGCAAGTAGAATCACTGAAGCCAGTTGCCTCAGAATGCTGCTCTGGATGGAATACGTAACCATGTGTTATTCTGTGAGTTGCATAGGACCCCAAGTTCCCATCTACAGAATTCAAACACTTATGAAAAATGTTGGCCTGACCTAAAAAAGAATATAGAGTGTGAAGAACTGGGTGGTTTAACTCATGATACAAGAGGCATGAGAACTTTGTGTGCATTCATCTGAAAGTATTAAAAATAAATTTCAAGATGAAGGTCACATTGTCACCTCTAAGAGAAAACTGATGCGCTTGTAAAAAGTCTACCTACTTTAAAACAATGGAAGACATATCCTTGTCACCCAAGAGTGACTGTTGGCAGCACATCTCATGGACTTCAATTTAATTATAACCCGAGTCTACTACTACATATTACTTGTTTATTTTTTCCCCTACACGCTGTCCTCTCTGGTTACTTGACCTGGCAAAACTGGTGGGTGCTCTTGTACTTAATAGTTGTGTTTATATTGGTGTTCATTATTTTAACACTTGCAAAGAAAAATTTCACTAGTGCTGGTGCCAATTTTGCACAAACTAGATAAGACATTTTTCTTGGCAGACCAATTACAAAAACAAACAAACAAAATGCTTGTCCGTTCTCCTTGTTGGTGTTTATCAGACCCTCTTCTCTGGTCCGAAATGGCTTCTCCAAAGTTGTTCTGCTGAAGTGTTAATTTTTGCTATTCATTCTCAAGTATTCATTCTGAGTTAACATCATTTTTCTTTATTTTACAATTAAAAGAAACTGAAACTCAGTGAATTTAAATAACTAGGTCAAGGACACATCTGTACAAAGGTCTTAATAATATGAATAATTTATGGAAGTCTATGGTAGGCAATACTGCCTTTAAGTCAGCTCATTTATAAGTTTATTCCAGTTTGATCCTCAAAGCTGACATAAATAAACATTAACACTTGACATTATTTTCATAATGTCACAAATTTTACTATTTCTTGTGATACTGAGTAGATGTTTTCTTAGGACCTTGTTGAAAAGACTAATGGGGTTAGTTTAAATTCAGGTTCCATAAATTTCTGTTGAATCCTCATTATAACAAGAGTTAATTCATAAGAAGTCAAAAAGAAGGCAAGTCAGATAAGCCAGACCTGTTCATCAAGCAAGTTCTATCAGTCTGAGAGTAAAGACAGACAGTAAAGATTAATTTCCTTTGAAGAAGATTTTGTTCCCAATGACTGTCCTCTCCATACCTCAGGTAGTTGTTTTTAGCTTCCCTGATATCTTGACGGGCCTTACATCTCCTTCACAAAATAAAACACAGTGGAGTTGATGCCACTGGACTTCTGAGGCTGAGTTGTTTAAGCTCAGCAACTTTTGCTTTGTTCACTGCATTCTATCTCTTGAAGTTAATACACCACCATGTTAAAAAGAAGTCCATTGACCTCATCTAAGATTGCCACCCATAGGGAAATGTCAGTCTTGGAGTCCTTGTGTTCAGGTCCAGCCACATGGAGAGAGTGAAATTTAGGTAACCCAGTCCTCAGCAGTCTTGACTTCTCAGTCTGGTGTCATCAGAGCTCAAACATAAAGCAGAGAAAAGCTCTTCTCTCTGTTCCCTATCCCAGTCCCATAGGGCCTGAAAGCAGAGGAAATGGTTGCTCATTAATGCTGTTAAATTTGAGAGTCATTTGTTATTCAGTGATAATTAAAAACACGGCTTCTAACATATATCTTTAGTTGTGTGAGGCTGGCAGATACTGTCAAGTGGATGGATGTGTGCGTGTGTGTGTGTGTGTGTGTGTGTGTGTATTCATATATAATATATATACATAAATATTTTCTCTATATAGCTCTATGTAGCATTTTTCATAAGTTGGAAACAAAAAGATCGTGGAAAACAAATCAATCTATCTAAAGGTCATATTTCCCAAGTGTCTTCTAACTTTAGAAATAATATAGCAGCATTTGGTCAAGTTGAACAAAAAAATGCATAATGTTTTCTTGAGGAGAACACAATGTTTCAAGACAAATGAACATTAAAAAAAAATTCCCAAGACACTGTCTCCTTGATGTTTCAAACACTTTCACAAGATGAGGAAGTGTTGTTATTACTTTCATTATATATTATTTTGTGTCTGAATTATATATTATGCAGGATATTTCTACCCTCTGGGTGTACAATTTACATCAGGGACACTTTATAATTGTCTCTGACAGAACACAGAGTGTTCTGGTTTCTTTATGCTGATTTGAAAGTTTTCAAACAAACTAATCACCCCAATGTTAAGATATCAAATGAAACGGAGAGCGGTGACAGAACTCTCTCTGGAGCTTTTGAGTCTTTATTTCAACAAGATAAGTCTCTTCTTTCAATTCTTCATAAAAGAAGCCAATTGCATGCTCCACAATAGTTATAAGAATTATGAGATGCTGAGCTCAGTGATGTGCAGAGAATAGATTAAATGAATGTGTAAAAAAATCCTTTTTGGACTCAGTTGTACATATGTTAGAAAACAATAAAAAATAAAATCTACTAATGAGATTCAAGGAAGATCTGAGTTATTAATGAGTGGGAATCACACATTATGATAAAGAAGTGTGGTTTTAGTACTTCACATTAAAATAAAGTAACTTCTGCTGCACTTAGCTATTTCCAAATACAAGTTCTTTATGACTATTTTTTAAAAGTAAATGGTAATTTCTAATTTATATCATTGGTCAACTGACCCCTCCTGAGTATGCGAGAACTTTCGTTTTCTGAGATTTTAGTGAACATTCAGAGTCAACCCCGTACTCACTTACCGGTTGTGGAGAATTCCAGAGAAAACAATAACATTATCCTTGTCTTCAGGAGCTTACATTCTTAGTGAAAAATTACTTCTATGAAACGATTACCTAAGAATACAAAATAGTTTATAATTTTATTTTATGATATAAAAATTCTGAAAGTCATATTCAAAGAATTAAAAAAGGCCTCATTAGATAATGCTGTCATAATTACAGTAGAAAAGCATAAATTATTTGAATTTGTGAAGATAAGACGCTGTATGTGGAAAATCAGATAGAAAATTTTATTTTTATTTTCCTTTTCTGTCTTACAAATTAGATTAAAACACAAACTGTGTTTCCAGATATAAAAGAAGTAAATTCTATCATCTAAATACTAGATGACTTAATGGAAGTTACCTAAACTAAGGGAGTTTCTAGAAATTCAACTATCTTCCCCATTTTATTGATGTGTATATATATGATACATAATGTTTACATTAAACTTGAGTATTTTTTTCTTTTTCCCTATTTTATTGATACGTATAAGTGCAAAATTTAAGGTTTACAATGAAGTTTAGCATTTTGTGCATCTATGTATCTTGTCTAAACTTGAGTATTTTGTGATATATACATCTCACCAAAATTGCAAATCCTTCCTGCCTCTCTTTTTGACCCTCCCACACTCTCACTTTCCCCACTGGTTCCCACTATGATCCCCATTTAGTTCTGTGAAATAACTACGATTTGGGTGCCTCATAGTAGAGAAACCATTCAATATTTAACCTTCTGCATCTGACTCAATTCACTGAGCATGATGGACTTCAGTTGCATAGAATTGCATTTTTAAAAATAGCCACACACACGTATCTTCTGCAATATGGGTATCAGTTAAAGTATTCATGTTAAGTATCACCAACTACCGTCAATGGGGCTGGCTGGAATTGCCAGTGAGGTTGTTGGCTGTCTCTGAGACACAATGCAAAAGGAAAACATCAGCCTAAGACCTGGAGACAGGAGTCTGCATCCTGCTGCTATTCTCTGTCAGGTTTGAGGTGAAGCAAATCACCTAAACCTTTATAGATCAATCTGAACTAATAGGGGCCAAGAAGGATGGGAAACAGTGTTTTCTAATTTCATAGTAAAATAAAATAACTTTAGCTGTTAGGAAATAACGTTCAAGTACAAACAGGAAGACCTCTAAATTAAAGTTTTCTCATGTGTAAACAAAGCTTATAGTCCCCACCTCATGGTGCTTCTGTGAGGAAGAAATGAGTTGAAGGAAATGAAAGAACGTTATGAGGAAATTTACTACACAGTTCAAGGACATGGTCCTTTAATTTTGTTTTCTAGAGGCATTCAGAAAAACAGTAACAGCCTTACTCTGAAAATAAATTTCTATACTGGAAATGATGACAAATCCACAGAGATTTATCAATCACCTGACAATGCATTGGAATATATTTTTGGTCCTGCGTTGGAATGCTCTATGAGGATATTAGGTTTTCTTAACACCTGATGCTAAAAAAGAGTTGAACATTTCTGAGCAGCTGACTTTTAAATTTTTTTCTTAATGGGCTTAAGTCAGAACAACATGTAGGGCAATAGTCTAGTTAGCAATGTAATTCAGGACTTTTTTGTTGTTGTTGAAGAGTTTAATTGGTAAATTAGTTGTCTGTGTGTATACAAAAGGGAAAAAGTAAAACTTAATGCTTCAGGGAAAAGTCTGTCACTTTGGGGAGCATAACAGAGTTGTCCCCTTGCCTCCGACCCTCTGGGTCAAATAGTTGGCTTTGACCTGTATCATCCTAATTGGCCTAAAACTCCTTCTGAACTTCCGTTTCCACCCTTGGTGATCCCCAAGAGGGGACACATTACACTCTGGGGTTGTTTTGTTTTTCCAAGTTGCCTTGAAGCCAACTCTGAGTAAAAGCAAAGAAACTTCCCAGGGAGCCTTGGGCTTTCTTTCTGATATTCACATCAGAATCTTACCCAAGAGTTTTCAACACTTGAGAGGAGTTTTCAGGTTCCTTTTGATCTTCCTATAGTCCTCCGCACTTGGAGCATGACTCTCGATGCTTCAGACAGTTTACAATTCTGCAGCAGAAGGCTCAATCCTCTTGCTGTGGGGTTGTAATCCCAGATATCAGGTAACCTTGAGCCTATGCACCTCATGGCTCTCTCTTACCTCACCTAGCCGATCAACAGTTTCCCCACACAGTGCACCTGCTCGACGCACACTGCTCCCGTTCACTGCTTAGACTGAGCTTGTGGCCAGGAATCCTACTTGGCTTTTCTGTCTTTTCTTCAGATTAAATGTTTTTTGATTCTCTCCATTCTAAAGCTGCCCTGTCCCTTTATAAAGTCATTTTCACTTATACTAAGAAATGATGAGTTATAATCATGCCACAAATAAGCATTTGCTAAAGTAATTGTCACAAAATTGATTATTTTGCCAAATAGAATGGAAGCATCTTGAGGACAAAGCTATGTTTTATAAATTCCTGTATTTCTTCTGAGACTGACTTGGCACCAGTTAATTGTGCTAGATAGTTCCTAAATGTTAAATGAAAGTGCTTTAAAATTTATGCTCATCTTTCAAATATATATCTTTTGAGTGGAAAAGTAACAGGAGTAGTAGGCTTTGTCTGTCCCGTATGTGGTTCTGGGAATATGGACAGATTATGCAAATCTGGAGGCACTGCACCAATGTCAGGTGTTTTCACTTGGCCTGTCTGTCCATTCATGGTGAAATTTGGGAGCAGCTGATTTACTGTGGGGTCGTAATCTCAGTTGCATCGTGTTGGGCTGTGTAACATCCCTCATGATACTTAAAATCTCTGTACCCCAGTTTCCTAGATTATAAAACTGAATTAGTTTACTTAATAGAGGCTAATGTGAGGTAGAAGAATGCCATGCACACAAAATTTAATGTTTCAAGTACAGCCCCATGTTAGAGTTGCTATAGAATTTTAACAAATAGATAGATGGATAGATATTATATAATTAGATTACCACACAATTGGTACTATATAAGAATGGGCTTTTTGTAACTCATTGCAGATATGGAGTATTTGTTAATACAAATAATTATTGAATGTTTTCTAAGTGATAAACATTTTAGATAAAGCAAACCAATAAACAAATAACATAAATTATGTGCTATTAAAACAGAGGAAAAAGAAAAGGAGAAGGTGTGGTTGATACTGCAAATATGGTGGTCAGAGAAGGATTTCCTTTAAAATGCTAAGTATATATTGGTAAAAAGTGTTCTAGATATGAAAATAATGAGTATTTAGGTCATAGGCAGGAGCATGAGTTGGGTTGAGGGCTAGTTATGGCACAGTGAGGAAGGAGAATAGTATGTTAGAGACTCTCATAGAAGAGTCAGAGGCTGGATCCGGAAAGATCTAGAAGTGATTGAAGTGAAATTGTATCTCAGGTTCAAAAAACTTTCAACAATGCCAAGGGCCAGTGGCTACAAGAGCAAAAAGAAGACACGAGGCTATGTAATAATGAGATTGTGGTGTTATTATTTTTTCTTATAATTTAAAACAAAACTGCCTAATCCATAAACATTATATTTAGTGGTGTGTATATATATATATATATATATATATATATATATATATATATATATATATGTGTGTGTGTGTGTGTGTGTGTGTGTTAGTATTTGTTGACTTTATTTTTTTGTTTCTGGAGACAACACATCAGAATCTAAATCAGTTTAGCTTTAAAAGCCCTCGCTCATTTTATGTCTAGTAATAACTAAGAGCTTTCTTTAGTATCCCTGCTTTCTCTTCTATCTTATAATGTTCTGCATGGAATTTAATAAAGAGCTCAATGCCAACAGCACTCTCTCATTATCTCACTCCACTCTCTTCATATTAAGTTATGCATGCCATGTTATTCAAAAATGGTGATTAGTCATCAGCCTAACTTCAAATTTTGTTACAAACTTAGACTGACATAGCGAGAAATTTTCATAGTAATATCATTTATACCTTTTCCATTTGTATTTTCCTTTGATAAGGTAACATGTTTCTTTCTCTTCAAGAAACCTATCACTTTTTAACATCTTATTTCGCACTTTCATTCATATTGTCTGCTGCACCTGCCTCCCTTTTTCCTCTCTCCCTCTGTTTTTGAATGAAAACCTCACTACTTCTTCAGATTATCTTTGTAACCTTTCTTCATTAACATATTTTCACTCTTTGTGTTTACCTTTCAGTTCTTTGAAGACTAAAGCTAACTTAAATATTAAATACCAGGATAATTTCTTATAAAACCCTACAGGCAAATATTCACAAGTAGGATTTTACATCCTCCCAGCAAATTGTTTTGCAACAACAAATATTAGATGATAGTTATTCTGCCGAGGCATTGACCTTTCAAGCTGTCAGCGACAAACAACTCTCAATGAACTTTGTATGACACTATTTATTTGAAAATGTTGAATTCGAGTTCAATTATGAGAAATGTTTATTTTCCACCCATGTGTGTATATATTAAGCTAAAATACTTCACTGCTATTTTATAAAGAAACTCAGCTGCTAAGCAGAGAGAAAAAGTGGTTGAGCAATTGTTAGAAATCTCTTGGAAAAACCAACATGAAGACAAAACATTTTTAAAACCTGAATATCAGAAGAAATTTGGCCAAATTTGTACACGAAGAGTGACCATTCACAGGTTATTAATTTTGGACAGAAAGAATTACAAAAATCAGGTGGATTTGGGAAATGTATAAGCAAAAAGCAAAGAGGTAGACTTGGAAAGTTGTGCTGGCTTTGTCCTTTATCGTCACTGGCGTCTCAAGGAGCCGTGTAGGACAGGGCTGGCTTCAGGCAATCTTGAATATAGCATCATGGAATATTTTTGATTATACAGGAAATCATACCAAGATCAAGAGGAGAATAATGAATAAAGAGAATTAACACGTTAACATAGAACCACTCGTGCAAAGGTGGTCAGACTTCAACTTGGTTTCTTATTCCCAGAAGCCTATCCTTGTTCCTAGCTTATGTACAATAGTTCTTTGAGAGAACATTACATTCAGAGAACATGTCCTTCTTCTGCTTGAAAGAGACTCTGTGTTCCAATTTACTGATTCAAAACACCTGAGAAAAGGTGACGGATTGTGATGGACTTTACGAAAGCGTTTCAACTACAAGTGATTTTGCGAGTTCCATGTTCTCTGAGGGAAGGTGATAACAGATGACAGAGGGGTTGAAAAATTTGAGATGGGTTTGGCCAATAGTAATTGTGTTCTTCATTCATCACAGGGCAGATAGAACATGCCAAAGGGCCCATTATGTTCTAGTGCTGTTTCTAGACACCATCATTTTAGATAGTGCAGCTGTCAAATTTTGACCAAGTAGTTGGACAGCTTTGGACAAATATTTTTCGCTAACATATGACTAGTGCATGCTTGTGTGTTTGTGAGTGCGTGGGGGAGAGAAGTCTGGCACTGGTTGAGTCTGCTAAAACTCACACCAAACAAACACACAGACAACAGCAACAAAAATAAAACCAGCTCCTCTTAAAACAGTAAGAACTCATTGTAAGACCTCAAACTGACATTTGCTTTTGAGCAATGAGGAACATGGTCCCCAAAGAAAGTAGGTAGAGAATTTTACTTTACATCTGGGAATTTCATCGTTTTAATGCCCAGGATTCCCGATCAGGGACCTTGAGGCAATTACTGAACATGAACAATGTATGTTGCGAGCCTACTCTTTCCCTCATTTCAAAGGCGTATTTCCAACTTTCTTGGGGTGAATTCCTTTGGATATCTCACAAGCACTTCGACTCAGCCTGTCAAAAATAGGTCATCCTGATTCACTTCCTCTCCCAACTATGGTAATATCAGCCATGAAAGCCAGAACAATTAAGGTCTTTGATTTGTACTTTTATATTCGTCTTCATAATCACTTGAACAAATCCTGCATACTCTTTCACTGTATCTAAAAAAAAAAGTTCATTCTTTTCCATTTTTCTTTTCTCCTTGTTTACAGAGGTCGAACACAGACACATATTTTGGAGGTGTCTTTCACATGTCAGTCACTGTGGAGGGCTCTGGGATTATGGGCAAGGAACAAAATCTGAGTTCATGCATCTGAGAAGAGTGGTATCTATCATCTCTTCCCTTTGCAGACTCTACACTGTAACCAAAGAAATCACTCTAAATCACAGGTGCATTCTTCTCAAC
Source organism: Ctenodactylus gundi (assembly GCA_004027205.1). Lineage (NCBI taxonomy): Eukaryota > Metazoa > Chordata > Mammalia > Rodentia > Ctenodactylidae > Ctenodactylus > Ctenodactylus gundi. The sequence continues at coordinate 189,454 of PVKB01001858.1, forward strand.
CTTGAAATCAACTATAAGACGACACACAATCTTTACATGTACTCTCTGAGACCCAATTCCTGCCTGCATTTCTTACGCTGCCTTCTTTAAGTTCGTTCTCCTCTTTTCTCCTATTTTATGTTCATACTGAAAATCACATATTTTTAATATGTTTATGTTTTCAAATAATGTTTCTTTTATATCTGAAATATATTTTCTTTATCTCCTCATTTAAAATTCTAATCATATTGCCCTGGGTCTCCTGGTCTATGGAAAAGAGTGATTTGGGCCTTTCTTATCTTTTTCCTTACATTAAAGAGATTGCTTCTGACATTTCACCACCAGGCACAAATTCTGGGATGGCTACCTTTTTAATTGCTGCTTGTTAATATTGGGTTAGTTCTACCTGTATGTATTCTTGTTAACCAGTAAGGTTTTTGTATTTCTCTTTCATCCTACAGTTGTCTAGTTTCGTATCAAGCTTACATTAACTTCATAAAATTAAGATATTTTTATTTATTTGAATTAACTAAAATAAACCAATAGAATAGAAATTATTTATTCCATGAACTATATTCCACTTGCCCTCTTTAATATTGGGATCAAAATATTTTTATAAAGGAAGTATAAACTATATTAGGTATTTTCTCTGTGGCCTGAGACAGTGCCTCTTCAGCCAAGGCAAGCTTTCTGTGGGAGATTCACTGCCTCGCTTCCCGGTGTTCTGCTCACAGCCTTTATACTGTGATATTCCCCATCGGTTTTTTATTCTCACTCTAGGATTCATGCTTTTCCTTTACTCTTTTACAGTTCCTTTACTGTTCTTCACTTTTTTAGAAGTTCCTTTAAAGTAGTTATCTTGTCAGTTTCTAAGATTTCTGCAATACTTACCTTACTCCTTCTAGACATTTGGGTTAGTTTACTACATTATCATAGATGAGTTATAATCTATCATTTAAAAAAACACCACAATTTTTTCTCTACTTACGCTAAGAGTGGTTTAAAAATGTGAAAGTAGTGGGCAAGTTAGTATAAACCTGGGGTTTTAATTGCTGTCTAGGGAGGCAGGTAACCTTACAGTTACTAGGAAATTCTCCCTGACTGAAAAAGCTCATAGCTCTAGATCTCTGTGTCCTGGAAAATCTATGATGTGACATTTACAATGACTGTGCGTTTCTCTTTTTTTCCTGCCTTTCCAGTTTCTTCTTCCACTTAAACTTCCAGGGGCTGTCACAGGCTCTAGTAAACAATTAGTGCTGATGTTGCTGAAAGACTGCATGAATGAGTCCACACTCAATGTACACAGACTCATATACAGTGAAGTAAGAGATAAAAAAGTAAGGAAATGAGAATTTTGTCCTGCTTTTCACATCAAAATTGAACTCCTAAATCACTCAAGCAGTAGCTCTCACATAATAATACATAGAACACTGTTCAGCGTGAGTCAGCTTGAGTATCTTACACTTCAGTCTTGTGTTTCCATCATTTACTCATTTTAAACTTCAAGTATACACAGTGATTTTTGTCGTCTTAGCTCTGACTGTAATAGTGAGGTGGAGATAATGCATTGTGAGCTGAAGTAGTTCACTTTTGACAAATAGCCTTTAAAGAATATTATATTTCAAGTAATTAAAAAAAAGAAATCAGAAACTGCTTCAACAGGTAAACAATCTATGAACCTTTGTGGAAGTTGATCAGAGAAAAATGTGAGACAATAATTATTCTGGCTGTAACTGAAGACAAACCTATGCTATGAGTGTACATTTTAGGGATAAAATAGTGAAGTTGAAAATTGTCAAAGACAGACTTTTGAGAGTAAATCTAATTTCTACCTCTTATGTTTGGTATTAAATATGCAAATATAATAGAAAATCAACTGTGTAATTTTTGTCCAACAGTGTTCACTTTAGCAATTATTACTCATAACATGGTTTGTGTAAGGAAATATTTAAAAGCTTATCAGGATTTAAAGTGGAACAAGAGGTTAATATAGTAACAGGATATGTTAAATGTGATTTAAATAAATTAAATTTAAAAATCCCCTGAGACTACATGCTAAACAAAAGAAATAAGACAGAAAAGGCCAAATAGTGCATGATTCCCATGCATGAGAAATCCAGAATATAAATAATTTGAAGAGCAAATTAGAAGAGAAGTGATAGGAACCAGGGAAGTAGGTATGGCCGGGGAGGCCCTGAGAGGGCAGAGAGGGAGGGGAAAGCCAAGTGATGAAGATGCCATACACGCATGCACATGCATTTTCCACATTAAATATAATTATTTTCATCACAAACATATACTAATAAAAACAGTAATTATGAAGAATTTCAAAAGAAAGCTGGGGTGGCGGGGGGCAGGGTGGGAAGGGCCAGAAAGTGTGCCCTGAGAGGGCAGTATGTGAAACTGAGAAAGTGAAGCTGGCACTGCAGTGGAGACCCCAAAAAGTTGGAGATGTTGGGAATGTGGATCATCTGCTGAAGAAGGCAACAGGCTGTGAGCAGAGCCAGCCCCCATGAGAGGCCATGTGGGGTCCAAAGGGCAAGGCCCTCGGGGTGGGACTCCCAAGCCATTTAGAGCTCAGATGTTACCACACCCTGACGGGGTGTTGAACATGCAGTCGCAGGGTTTGATGTTTGCCCTGCTGAGTTGCAGTCTTGCCTTGATTTATTCCTCCCTTTTCTAATGGTAATGTGTACCTGGTGACATGTCAGAAATGTTTAACTCTCCGTTTTTTTACAAGATCTCATAAGTAAGTTTGCCTGGAGTCTCAGAGGAGACTTTAAACTTGCGGTTCTCAGCACTGCTAGACGGCTAAGACTTTTCCAACACTTAGAGGTAAAATAAATGTGTTTGCATTAAAAAACCCAGTTATTATGAAAAAATTTAAAAAAAATAAAAGTCCCAATGGGAAATATATTTCAGTTTCAATCTTCACCCCCTCTTTAAAACTTATTTTATAGTGATTAATGTATGCACTTTTTATTTATTTCTATAAAGAAATGAAATCTTAAAAATTATGTTGTGTTTGTTCATTAAGACATCATGCCAAGTGTTTTATAGACAGGGACTTTACTAGCTCAGATTAAGTGCTACAAACCTATACTCTGTGGTACCTTGGTCCTCCATGAATCCTTACTAAAATTATGTGGTCAGCCTGGCTGCACTCCCACCCTGGTCCAGTCAAGTCAACATTTATCTTGATGCACATGCTGCTGGTAGTACATGTGGAGTTGTCACTATTTTAGAAACATACTTGTTTTGAAGAGCATGAAATGACGCCTTTAACTTAAGTCAGATGTGCTACCAGACACCAGGCTGGGTCAGAGTATGATGCCTGCTGCAGGTAGGAGCATTTCAGTTTTACAGACTGAGCAGAGCCTGGACAATAGATCCTTTCACACATACATGGCAAGGGAATTTACAAAGCAGGTGTGGTCCAGGGTAGTGTGTGTCTTAGTGTCTTTGTAATACCAGTTTACAGTCTATGTAGTTTTATGTACTAATTGTTCTCATTCCTCCCCCATTGATGTCTATACTTTTCAAACTGAGGTGATAACCAGACCACAAGGGGAATTGTTAGAGCTGCTAGATTGTTTCAGACTTTAAAAAAAATTTTTTAGGAAACTTTTTAAATTAAAAACTGAAAAGCACAAGAAAATATTCTAAATAAGATACTATCTATCAGGTTCTAGACCAACATGAAGAATGAAGGGAAAAGATTGTAATATAGTGAAAATTAAGTGCTGGAAGAAATTAATATTGATGAATATTATATATAATATATAATAGATATTTTTGTTAAAATATATAACATATTATATATATTGTTTACTAAAATGCCTAATATATTGTATACATATTGTTTACTAAAAATAGAATAGGGACGAAAAATTTCTCAGCGCTTAACATCATGTTGTTTTTCCATTTGAAGTTCGTTGCTCCCATGACTAGGCTCTTTTAGGATGAGTACATTCTAGTTCTGGGAAACTGTAGGCATGTTAAGTGTGTTTACTCACTGCATTTTCCTTACGGAATACTTGATAACTTCCTTCCCTAAGAAAATCCTCAGACTGTTTCACTGTTTAGGAGGGACCTGAGAGGTAGGTTTTGTGAACATCTATGCTTTTTTCTATGGCTAATGTGAGGGAGGAATGTGAAGGATAGATTCCTGCTCCCTTGAGTGTGAGACAGCTAGGCAACGCTTTGGTAACTGCTCAGCATCTTCCACCAAGAGTATTTTTTTTCTTTTTTTTTCTTTTTTTACGTTGAGGGCCTTATAGACATGCAACCATTTTGTTCATGGCTACATTTCATCTCAATGAAAATAAATAGATGTGTATTATATTTACATATTTAAGTCAGTAAAAGGTTGTTACTGAACATTCAAGAATGGTTTGTTGTATTGTCAAGGAGATTGATGTCTTTACAAAGTTTTTAGTTGAACTCCCATCTGAGGAATTTTTAGGTTTTGTTTTGTTTTGTTTTGTTTTGTTTTTAGAAAGGCCCATTGTCACTTTACTGTGTGTTACTGCCTACTTGCTGCTCCTTGAGAATTCAGGCACAGTCTCAAATCTGGAAGGATTTCTTCATGAATTTTATTGTTTCCAGTGATAACACAAGTCACAGTCTTCACGATCAGCAAATCCTACTGAAAACCATTTGTCCATCTGTAGGTGACTTCATACTTGGTTACTGGATTCAGAGGTCAAAGTATGAGCTGCTGGCTGTATATTTTCATATCAAAATAGGTAGGGTGAAGGGAAGTTTTCTTTTTTAGGAAGCACTGTGCTAGATACTCAAATGACGAAAGCAGTCATTCCCATTCATGAGGAGCTCACGATCTAGAGGTCAAGCAAGAGAAAAACATTAATAAATCAATGTGTTGCAATGTGAACACAGAGGAAGTGACCACCACTCTGCTGGACACTGTGAAGGGGCCATACCAAAGGAGGTGGTGATGTTGCAATTCTGTTTTTAGGTTTTAACTTTTTCAGGTGCTAATGGAGTTGAGAATATTTCCATTCCATGCAAAAATAAGAATTTCATGTGTCCTATAGTAATAGCAAGAAGCTTGTAAAAGGATAAGAAAGCAGAAGGACTTGTGTAGCTTGAAGTAAGGCAGGGCGGGGTTCAGATTATCATTACTATTTACATAAAAGAAGTGACTAGCATATAAAATTAGTTTGCTATTGAAAATTAGCTGTAGTACAGTGTAAAATATGTATTGATCATGTAGGAGCTCAATTAGGCAACCACTGCCGTCATCCTATATAAGAATGATAGAAACTAAAGCAATTTTCAGGAGAATTCAGGGGTGGCAGGATGCAGACATTAGGGGACAGCAGGATATGGGTGGGGGGGCGGGAGGATATTTATAACAAGCTGCCAATTTTGTTTGCTTTTATGTTATGAGGTTGACTTTTTATATTATGAGGGTGACTTTTACATTGTGAAGGTGATTTTTTTCTTTTCCCTAAGCGAGACAGAACATGGTCTGAAGTTAGAGCTTCCTTTTAAGAACTTTTTTAAAGCAAATATCTTACTTGACAGTATAAAATAATAAATAAAAGTGACATTGGGAAAGACATTTAAAGACATAAAAAAGAGAAGATATGCTTTCAAATTTCATTATGTTCTACTCAAGACTCTGCCTTGGGCTACATCCCCAGACCTTTTTAATTTTAATTTTTATTTATTTTGAGAAAGGGCTTCTCTAAGATGCTCAGGCTGCGCTTAAACTTGTAGTCCTCCTTCCTCAGCAATCCAGAGTGGTGGGATTACTGGCATGTACTACTTAGCCCCACATTAGAGTGTATTTTTCAAGCAAACTTCCCTAGGGTCCTGTATTTTTAAATGAATCTCTAATATGGTCGTAATGATCTTACGTCACTTCTGTTGAGCACTAGGACTGAATTCTGTAATTCTTTGCATCTCTAGGACCCACTATTGTATACCTACTATGCAATTCGAACATACTAGGGCCTCATTTCTGTGTTAAATGAAGGGCTCCTTAATTACTCTTAACTTGAGGGAACTGATGCATGTACACACTGCATCTTGGTAACGTTTGCTACCCTTTCCTCTCCTCCCATCTCCCCTTTCCTCAGATCCCTTCCCACAAAGTCTAATTTTCAATATAGCTGCGACAAACAAAAGTGAGTTCCTCTGTCACATCACGCTATTTCTTTTACAATGCTTTCTAAAACCTGATTTTTTGGTTATTTCTTGCTTTCATGCATGTTTCTCTCTTAAAATGTAAGCTCCACCAGAGAAAGTGCCCACGTGCAAATCTTGAGTGCTTCCATGGAACTTGGCTTATAGCGCTAAGAACTATATACTTATCAAGAGATAGTTAACAGATTTTAAAAATCAAATTATACATCTCCATAATGAAAACAATGAGGCTGTATTTGTAGTAATGATGGATAGGTAAAATAGAAAAGCCTTCATTCCCTCCACACCCCCCCCCACCATTTTATTGATATGTATAAGCACAAAATTTAAGGTTTACAGTGAAGTTGAGCATTTTGTGCACCTACGTATCTTGTCAAGGTGACAAGGACTTTCCCATTCTCCTTTGTCCCTCCCCTGCCCACCCCTCCATCCCTGCCCTACCCTCCTGTTTCACTTTGTGTTTTAAGTTCCATAATATAGTTGTGATCTGGGTCTCTCATATCAGAGAGACCATACGATGTTTCACCTTCTGCTTCTGACTCACTTTACTAAGCATGATGTTCTCAAGTTTCTTCCATTTGCCTGCAAAAGCCTCCACACTGTTGGACTTTATATTTAACAACTTCATGCTAATTAAAAAGTAGTGATATTTAGAATCTCATGAGTGTGAGGTGTGGAACTAGATGTTGTGTTTCCATGTAATTCACATCTTCACCCAAAAGGTGTTTAAAGTTACCATCATCTTAAACATGAACAACCTGAGGCTCAGAATGGCTCCTGAACTTATCCAGTGTTGCACAGCGGAGTCACAATTTGATTCCAAGTTTATAAAGTGCTAAACCTGCGAACTTTCCATTAAATCATAAAATAATGTTCTTCACTGCGATTCAATTTAGTTTTATTTCACATTCAGAGTATCACAAAATGGAAAGCTATTTGAGAATTTAAAAAATATGTCTCCTAATGAAATAGAAGTAAAGATATTCTTATTTGCTTCAGAGCAGATGTGTCGCATGACAAGATCTCCTGTAGGGTATGTGCCAAATGCTAGGCTGAAATACAATCCTGACTGCGTGTCAGTCTGCCTTACACATACCATGTATACCACAAGGAAAAGGAATGTTAGAAAATATGTACGTTAATTGTGAAAATAAGGAAAACATGGCATTTCTTCCTCTGTTTCCCCTTTATTGACCCCAAAACATGGTGAAGAATTATTCTCTTGAGCTACAAGGGGAGCAATAAAATGAAATGTCTGCTGTCTTGCTTGCTATAGAAACTTAACCTTCTGTTTTCTGTGTACACAGAGGAATAAATGTCACATTGCCAGAATTATTCCAAAGATTTATATTATAATTCATACTTCAAATAAAGACATCTCCCTGTAGGCCAGTTTGTATGAGGTTTTTTTTTTTTTTCCCAAAGAACATGGAAAAGAAAACTATACCTAAGGTCAAAATTACCTTCTGAAGAATTTATGCATAAATATTGTTTTTGTGTAACTTCTAGGGAAATGTAAATGGGGATTTTTTTCAAAAATGGATAAAATGACCCTAAATTTCTCATAAAATAATAAAGTCATTAGTAGCCATAAGGTTATTAAAAATAAATGAATAATAAGAGCATTCCTTTTTATAGATCCAGAGCATCTTATTAAGTCATTATAATCAAATCAGGAACAGTCCAAGGGAATAAAGAAGCAGATGAGTGAAATGCGATAGTACACCCAGGAAGAGAGCCAAGTGCTTTGGAGAATTCAAATACAACAGAGGGAGATCTGCCAGCTACTGGGATGGCACAGATACCAGTGACACAGCAAAATGGCTGATGGATAAAAAGTTGAACAATGTGCCCCTGTTTCACCTTATTGCAAACTAAAGCCTTTCAGAAAGGTTAATATTTAAACATAACAACTAATAATCAGTAGCTTTGAAAAAAAATCTCGTAGATTAACAATCCGTCTTTAAATGAGAAGATTTGTAAGATTGATAAGATTTCTGAACTGAGACTAAATTTAGTATCAGAAGCTCCAGAAAAGATGGAGAAATGGCTGAGAATATTTTTAAAATCTACTTGGCAGATGTTACATTAAAATCAACAGCAAAATAATAGATTTGGGAACAAAATTTGCAAAATATATGACAGCCAATATATCAATATTTATATAACATGATTTCAAGAATTCTCAATCAAAATATACAGAACAAGAAAAAATATAAGCAGGTGGTTCACAGGGGTTAATCTAAATGGTCAACAAACAAAACACATGGCTAACCTGATCACTGCCTAAAGGAATGCAGATTAAATTAAAGAGAGATGTTTAAGTAATAACCACTATTTAAAACAATGCTGAAAAAATCCTGTGCTTGAGGAAAAAGCAATTAGGCTACGTAGTACAATGAAAAATGTAATCTTCTGGGAATCAACAATAGAAGCAGCAAAAAGTAAGCACACATGTGTGCAAAAATGGGTAACGGCACTGTCTATACCGGAAAAATATTAGCAAATAAAGCTAACTTCCAGAAGAAAGCAAGAAGTAAAATTTTGTACAGCAATGAGAATTAACATATATGTACAAGATATGTTAAAATATGATGCATGTTTAAATTACAAGAATGTACTACAGCAAACCCACATTGTCATCAATCCCCTCTCGAGGCACTTCCTCCCACTCCAAACTCACTTTATCCTCTCATCACTATCTGAAGCAGTTCTTGAAGTCCTCTTTTCCAGTGTCAAGATGTGATCAAATATATGTTGAATGTTGAATGTTGAATGTAACAAGAAGGTAGGCTCATTAAAAATAATTCCCGTGTATTCTTACCCACCTATTCATTGCATATGGCACTATGAGACTTCTGGGTCTTTTCTAAGGTCAAAATGACCATGAAAGGTAATGATCTTGAATGGATCCAGTACAATCATAGACAATCATGAAAAACAACTTCTGAAACTGCTTCAGAAAGTGGCATACTATGGGATACAGTGAGAAGGAGCCTTTTGTTTTTTAATAAAGGAATTAATGATTGTGGTTTTTTTTTACTGTAGTAAATATGTAGCATCCATTTTCTTACAAATGACTCAAATCATCTTTATTTATGGCAGAGTAGCACTCCAGTGTGATATATACCACATTTTCTTTAACCATTGATCTGTTGACGAACCATTCCTGCATCAGCATCTATTATGAATTGTGCTGCTACGGGTAGGGGTATCTATATTTCTGTTATATGATGCTTTTAACTATTTTGGAAAGATACCCAGAACAGATATAGCTGGGTCAAGTGAGAAATCTATTTCCAGTTTTTTGATGAATCTCCACACTGTTTTCTGCAACAGCTGAACCAGTCTGCAGTCCCATCCGCAATGCAGAAGGTTTTTTCTTACTACTTTGCTGGCATTTATGGTTTCTTAAGTTCTCGCCAATAGCGAGAACTTAGGTTTTTGGTCAATTTTGATTTGATTTTAGTATACGGTGAAATATGGAGGTGTAGATTCATTCTTCTGCATGTGAATAAACCAGTTCCCCCAACGTTTTTTTTTTTTTTTAAGAGGCTACCTTTTATCCACTGTATGTTTCGGGCCTTTTTGTTGAAGATAGGTGGCCGAGAGTGCTCAAGATTGTCTCTGAATCTTTAGTTCTGTTCCATCGGTCCACTTGTCTGTTTTTGTGCTAATACCACATGTCTTTTTTCCTGTGGCTTTGTAATATAACTTGATGTTGGGAATCATGGTGTTGCTTGCTTTTGTTTTTTGCTTTGAATATTGCTCTGGCTATTCTGAGTCTCTTCTGGTTCGATATGAATCTTAGGATTGTTTTATACCCTGAAAACTGTTGGGTTATTCTTAGGAATTACTTTGATTCTGTGTGTCTGTTTTGGCAGTGTGGCCATTTTGACAACGTTAGTTCTGCCTATCCAGGAATAGGAAATTGCTTTTTGTTTTCTAGTGTCTTCTTAACTTTGTTTTTTCAGCATAATAGTTTTCATTGTAGAGGTCCTTCACTTCCTCAATTAGATTTGTTCCTAGGTATTTAATTTAATTTGAGAATGGGATTGGTTTTCTTCTTTCTCAGTTCATGTTAGTGTACAATGCTATTTTTAAAATTAATTTCATATCCAGGAATTTGGCTGAATTTGTCAGATTTTTTAAGGTCATCGAAGTAGGTCAATTTTCTCTGGCAGATGATCGTCTGTGTTCCTTCTTTAACTGTTCTGAATTTGGCTGTGTACGATGTCATATTCCATTCTGATGGAGAGCTGGAACTCATGGCCTGCAGTCAGTGCTTGTCATTCGTAGAAAGCCTTCTCAGAATGCGTCCCTCATGGAGTGCACAGCTTGCATGTGTGACCAATCATTATCTCCCATTTTCTTATTTTTAAATAAATCCATAGCATACTACAAAGAGCCAGTTGGAAGGGAGGTGACGCTGCAGTGGCCTGGAAGTAGGGCTGCTGCAGGCGGCAACATGGCCTGGTCTGTGAGAGCTCCTAGTCCTATGTGGTTCTACGTGGGCAGTAGAGTGAAGCATTGTGCCTATGTAATGGATTGATAGTGAATCGTACGTGGGCTAACATTTGTGGAATGGTTAGGTACCCACAATTAATAATTTTTAAGTATTGCTGACAGAGAAGCGCACAGTACAACAGTCAACCTTGATCGAAACGATCTCACAGAAAGGCAGGGACAGAAAAATCTACTTAAAAACAGGCCTGAATATTTTAAAAAACATAAAAATCTTGAGTTAACAGAATTTTAGTTGATTGTAATAATGTACTAACATCAACAAAAGTCATCAAAAGTTTTGATTTTGAATATCCTATTTAAGAAAATAGAAAAGTATATGGTACAATTTAAAATATTTTCTTGTAAAACATTTTCAATTTTAGAAAATGATGCACAATTTCCAATTATGAAAAAGTTCTCTGTAAACATTCATTAGTCATTATTTGAGAAGTTGTGTACATTTTTATAAATGTCTTTGTATAATCTTATATTAAATGTAAAATATTTTGACTATGATCTCAATGAAATTAGAAAATTAAGTTGTGACTTTATTAATACTGAGTTTTTAGTTTAGAAGTTTCTACTATATACGTTCTGACACTTATGACCATTAATCGTGATATGACAACTTGACGGAAGTAAGAAACGTGGATGGAATGAGCAAAACACACTTCCGGTGAGCGCGGGTGGGTCATGGAGGCCTGTCCTGGGTACCACAAGGGCCCCTAGCTCCTTTCTCTTCAGTCTGTCGTCGCACTGTGCTTCCCAGCCACCGTGAGCTGAACACCTCTGCTCTACCGCACCCTTCTGCCACGAGCTGAACGTCTTTATTTTGCCACACCCTCTGCCATGACATTTTCCCCTTGAAGCCATCCTATCATGTTTGAATCCTCCGAAGCCGTGTCTGAGTTAAATCTCTGCTCCTTTAAACTATGCATCTCAGGTATCGCGGTGGTGGGAAAGCTGACTAATACAATACTTACTCTTCATAAAATCCGGCGAGAGAGCTCTTACTATGCTTATAGATGAGCAAACAGAATCATCTTTTCCCTCACTTATTTCCTCTTTCTTTCTTTCTTTCTTTTTTTCTTTCTTTCTTTCTTTCTTTCTCTTTCTCTCCTCTTTCATTTTTATTTTTCTCTCCCTTCCTTCCTTCCTTCCTTCCTTCCTTCCTTCCTTCCTTCCTTCCTTCCTTCCTTCCTTCCTTCCTTCTTCTGAACTTACTTCCAGGGCTCTGTAATGCTCATGGGCTTCACAAGACATATTACTGGTGTAGCCAGACTTAAGCCATCTGCTCATCCTGACTGCAGAGTCTCACTCACACACTGTGATGTCACGTAGAGATAGAACAGGGCACCCTGGAGTTGCAGGAAGCCTGGCAGAGTCTTGGCTCTTTTAGAAAGTACCCTAATTCCCCATTTTCTAATTTGGAAAATGAATTTTATCTTACTTATGTGTATTGTTAGTTGACCCAATATACTTTTATTGAGTTGATAAATATTCCATAGACTCCATAGTAACGTGATATGAAGATGAATGACACCATCGCTGCCTGTGTGGGCGGTAGGGCCAAGGAACTCTGGATAGAATCATGTGATAAGAGGGCATTATTTATTTAGTAACTATTTGTAGATTCTATAGTTATTAAAAACTCTCCTAGTTGCTGAGATATTAGGATGAATAAAACAAGCTGACTAACCTGTGGTTATTACATTTTAGTAGGACAAAGAGAAATGATTAAAAAGTTAAGCAGAACATAATACCAGGCATTGACAAATTCTGTGAAGACACATAAAGCAAGGCTGGGGGGCTGAGGATTACATGAATATGGAGAGGAAGCAGAGAGCTGTGTAGAAGTGGTGGGGTATCCGAGAAGTAGCTGGTGGGAGAGCATTCTACATGGAAGAAACTCATCCAGCTGGTTGATACCAGTGTACTCCAAGGTACTCGCAGTCAGGAAGCAGGGAGGGTGTGGTCACTATGGTAACTTTCCAGGGAGAGAACCAGAGATGAACGTGAAGCAGGATTTCTTAGGCTTTTTTTCTTAGGCAAAGAGTGGACATTTTCTGTGAGATAATTGGCCACCATAAGAGAGAAATACACAAGAAAGAGATGAAATAACATATGAGATTCAAAGACTGATCTGGCTATGTAAAGAAGGATGGAAAAATAAGAGAGAATGGAGAGTGGGAGTGAGCAAGAGGCCTGTGTCGGAGGACAGAGAGAAAGCTGTGACTTGGGCTTGGAAGGGGTGACCCAGCGAGAGAATCATCACCAGAGAGCATGGGACTCAGCAGAGACAAAATTTTAATAAATACAATTATTATTGTCAACTCTGTGGTATGCAGCAACAAAGTATCCATGTGTTCAGCCACAAAGCAAAATAAACAAAAAATAGAAACACCTTTCTCCTGAACTGTGCAAGGAAAGTTATTAGGGATTAAAAATAGTAGTGACCGTCTTCAAAAGAGACACATGGATTGCTACAAAATGAAGTAAGGGAAGCATGGGTAAAAACCACATGAAAATCGGCTCAACGACATGGCCGACGTGGCCGTAGCAGCGACATGAGAATCAAACTGATGCGTGCCAGATGTGGCAGCCACTGTGTAAGCTCACCTATGCAGAGGGCAGAAGCTTTTAAGCTCCAAGCCATCCTGAGACACTTAGCAAGGCCTTGTCTCAAAACAAATAAACAAGCAAGCAAGCAAATAAATAAATAAATAAAAACCCTCAATGAAAGCAAACCCATAGGAAGATAACATGTCACACCACCTGTTTGGAGGCAATTAAAACATTTATACATACCGCTAGTGGAATTCTGTGTTGGTATAAGTAGAAACAGATAGAAAACAAAACAATTATATAGTAACTTCAGATTGCTTTTGCTCCATGACTCAAGAATTCTACTCCTACCTAGTTAAAATATACTCAAGAGCAGTTGTTCTCAAAGTCAACCCGTATGCATAATGTTGGGCCTCATCCCAGACTTGTCAAATTAGAATTTGTGTTTGTCAAGACCCCTATGTGTTTCTGATACAACTAAAATGTGTGAAGCAATTCATTGCACAAAATTTGCATTACAGAAGAATGCAACAAAATGTTTGTAGTGTCGCTGTTTATATTAATAGCAAAATAATAAAAACAAAAGGGAACTATTAAAAATAGATTGGTCAGGGAAATGTGTATTCACAAAACAGAAAGCTAACTGTGAAACGAGTAAATTACAGAAAGACACAATAAATCTCAGAAATATAATAGTCAAAAGTCAAGGTAGAAAAATTAGATGTGAACATGTACCTCCATATATTAATAAAAAATAAAGAATATCATATTGATGGAAATGCCTACCTGGCTTATACGGTCAACTTACATAGAAAGAGAAGGAGGATAGTTAATAAAATTCAGAGAAATGTTTAAGAGGGAGGAAAAATCACGTGGGTCGGTGAGCAATCTTCAAAAATGTGAATAGAATTTCCTAAGCTGGGTGCCATGTGGGCATTCATTGTAGAATTGTGCTTCATGTCCTATACATATTATATAAGTATTTATTTTTATGTTCCCCAAATTTATTAACAATATTAGCAAAACACAATACTAGAAATTAATAATAATTATAGCAGAATACAATGGTAGAAATGAAGTCGATGAATAATAAGGGAAAAAGATTGTGGGGAAAAAATAGCCGATTTCCCTCAGGTGCTCACATTGGAACAAAGCGTATAAAAAAGTTCAAGAATAAAATAACTTATATTCACATTGTTTCTCATATTTTTCTTACTGTCTTTTCCTCTAGACATAAACTTAATAATAAAAGGCAAAACTTATTGTAAATGCAAAGCCAACTGATTTTTAAAAATGGTTCTTGTAAGGAAATGCACACATAATAAAAAATAAGCCTGGAAATGCAAAATAAAATCTTAAAATTTCTAAAATCTGAGTATTCTGATTCAGTTAAGATGGTCGACTCCAATGAGTGACTGAAAATTATATCAGCCTGTTCCCCGGGTTTTAATGAGTCAAGAAAGAGCTTTAATTTCTGCAAGAATTAAAAATGGTAGGATATTACATGAACAACATGTGCTGTACTTGAGTAACACCACAGAAATATTTGTCTCTTTGTCATATGCTCTGAATTGCTATTTATTCAGGAAATAGGATTAGAATGCATGCTGGCCATCTACACAGAACACGTAAACTCATTTCAACTCAAGATAACTAATGATTACAATAAAACATTATTCTGTGTATAAGCGGAAGAAATTTCTTTTCTGCTATAATTACATTTAGGCATTTAAAGATGGCAAGTTTCAATTATAAAAGAGTTTAACCATTTCTGTCTCGTTGGGAAGTATACGATCACGTGAGTAGTATTTTGTTTTGTCAACTAAACAAATGAAGGCAGGTGTGTGTACACTAGTGGAGACAGATGAATTCTAAGTGTAATATTTCAAAGAGTACTTTTGAGATGCAAGGGATTGTGCTAACCGCATAATGTGCTGTTTTGCTGTGGAATGAGATGCTTATCTTCCCTACAGGATATCAGTTAGGGACAATAGAAACTTTACATTGCTTCAAATTATGTGTTAAAATGTGTTTTAAAAAATATGTAGGTCTAATTCAAATGAATAAAAAATGTTATAAATAAACATATAAAAACGATGTTTCGTTTTCACCACTGCTGGAGTAGAGTAGTTGCTCCTCGTATAATTTCTGTTGGTTTTTGCGATTGGAAATGCAGCTCATGAGTGGTTTTTCAAAACAGCCTAAATTTTTAATGAGTTTATTTTAACAACTCAAATGCAAAAAAAAAAAAAAAAGTACGAGTCTGGATAATTTGAAATGTCTGTATGAGGGCAGTCAGTGAACTATAGAGCAAATTCTAGAGAGGACATTGACCCTTCATAAGTTGAAGTCTTGCCAAATGATTTAGGATGTTTCTCAAGATTTTATTTTAACATGAGTGAGTTTTTACAGGCCAATGGGTAACAGCGCTGCCATCTGACTGCCCAGTTAGCAAACATTAAAAATACTTTGGATAAGATGCTCTAAAGGGATATTTTCATTTGTTGCTGGCAATTACATAAACTGTTATAAATTTATCAAAATCAATCTGGCAACAGAAAATAAGCTCTTAGAAGAGTTGCATCTTTTGACTTATCTATTGTACTTTCAAAATTTCTATGGAGAAATCTGTACCATAGCACAATTTAAGTCATAAGGAAAGCAGTAGAACCAAAGTAAGAATTTAAAAATTGAGTAATGCTTAAGGAAACTATTGTATAACCTAATGGTGATGAAATATAACCATGTATGTGTATATGAACAACTACATAGAAAAGTGTATTACAAAATAGAAAAAAATTAATATAATCACAATTTTATAATTTTTTCCTTAATACAATAATAAATAGAAGGGACTGGAGACATGAGGTACTTGGGAGCTGAGGCAGGAGGATTGCTTCAGTCCAAGGCCAACCTGGGCTACACCAGTGAGTTCAGGACCAGCTTGGGCTACAGGGTGAGACCCTGTCTCGGAAAAAGAAAAGAAAAGAAGATAAAAAAAAGAAAAGAAAAGAAAAGAAAAAGTAATAATAAACAGAAATAAAATTAACAAAAATATAATTAATATTTTAGAAAATGGATATATATTGACCAGTTTTTCTGGTTTTCTTCACTTTGTAAGTTTTTTTGCGAAGGGATTATGTTACTTTTATAATGAAATAATTCCATTGAGCACTATTTAGAAGAAAAATAAAATAACATCACATTAGAATAGCAGAAAATTTTTCCAAAATTTTTGACATATTAAGTACATGATGATGTAGCCCAGTGGCAGAGCGCTTGCCTGGCACGCTCAAGGCCCTGGGTTCGGTCCCCAGTTCCAAACCTAAAAAACAAGCCCCCCAAGAAAATAGAAAAAGACAAAAAAAGAAGAAAGACAGAGTATATGATGACTTTAAAATAGCATGAATACATCTAAGAGAAAAATATGTATTTTGTGTATTTAGATAATGAATTTTCCCTTGTTGGACATTGATTTTTTTTTTTCCTTTGACACCAACTATTAGGCATTTGCTAGAAATAAAGAAATGATTGATCATGGTGTGTGCAAATTATCTGGCTAATGCAGAATGTACTGGAAACATAGGAGCACCCCAATGTGAGAATTAGCTAACTAATTACTGGTATTTTAAGGGTTTTGATTTATTTTGTTTTGTTTTGCTTTGATTTGTCTTTCCAGCCCTGGGAATCCAATGCAAGATCTCTCACAGGCCAGGCGAGCCCTCTGTCATGAAGGAAGCCACATTCCCAGCTCTGTGTCTGTACTTTTGAAATGAATCTCTGCTTTCATATTTACAAACTGTTCTGGCATCAATGTTTAGATATTAGATTGCCCTCACAGCTATGAATGGCAGGCAAAGCTTCGAAATTGTTCTTTTATGTTCCACATGACACCAAGATCATTTTCAGTGGACACCATGAACTACTTGTGTCGCTAGTTCTTGTAAGTTGGGCCTCTGTGTTCTCATTCCAAAGATCCCTGTTGTAGTCAAGTGTTAGCAGGTCGACAAATATCTTTAAACTTTCTGACGAGGAAGCAGGAGAAAGGAGTCACTTATAAAATAAGAAAGCATGTTGGTAAATGCAACGCGGTAAAAGATCAAACAAATGGACTAGCTTCAAATTCATGTGTGTAATTTGGAGACATTTCTTCTTAGAAGTAGAGAGGTGACCTACATCTTAGATTGAACAATCAATGAGCTAAGTGGCAATGCATATGAAGATGAGAGACCAGACAAATGGATTTGAATTAAATTAGAGTTGATTCTGGAATATGCTACAGAAGGATGGTTTTCAGTAAACAAATAATTTTGTGAGTTAATTATGTTTATAGTACTGCATTAAAAATAATGCTCAATTGAGCCTAGTATTAAGGTGAGCTTCAAAAACATGAAACCCTATCAAACAGCTAATGGTGCCAGAAGTGTTTTAGGAACTATATCTTCTATCAAATGAAGAGAAAGTAAATTGTGATTGTGAATTAGAAGACAATATAAATGATAAGGACACACTGCATAGACCGTCCTAGGTATCAGCAAACATCCCATACATTTTTATGCCCCACACTCTTTCTTTTTCTTATTTTCTCTATTATTGGTTGTCAACTTTTGAAAATCTATTTCAGTCAAGTGTGTCCTGAAAAAGAATTTTGTATAATTTCCTCTGGATGACTCGGGCCATGGTCCTATTTGATAGGCCTCCTACGGTGACTCCTGCGAAATTTTCAATTTATAATGGCAGTATCTTGAAAGAGTGAGAAAAACAATCATCTTTGTTATGTAGTTAAGTATTAACAGTCTTCTCTGTGAATTGTTAAATAAGATGATTTTCTGTTTTGCGAGTTTTAAAAGTTTATTATACATATAATCAAGAGAAAATCTTAAGTGTACAGTGATCATTTCAATGTGAATATATATATTTAAGATTATTTCCCTCTAAGTATTGTTTTGGTTGAATTCTATACAATTTGGCTTATTGTGTTTATTAATATTAAAGAGTTTCCTAATTTCAATTACAAGACTATAGATATCTTTCTTAATTTCCAAACATTTTGAGAAGAGTTTAATTATCTTTTTCATGTTAATTGATGACAAGCTTGATTTTATGTAGTCAGAGAATACATTTTGTATAATTTGGCCTTTTGAAATTTCTTAAGATTTGCCTTATGTTGTAGAAAATTATCCCTCTAAGTGAATATTCCATGTTTACTTGTAAAGAAGAGCTTTCTCTAGTTTTGTGAGTTGTGTTGTTAAGACACATATTTCTACTGATTTTTTTGTTCCTCTTCCATGACAGTGACTTTGTAATCTCATTTTTGATTACACAATATAATTAAGCCTCTTCTCCAGTATGATGATCATATTTGTTATTTGTGATTTTGATTAAGCATTAGCAAAGACTGACTCATCCATTTTAAATTTCATTGTTTAACGTTTGAAAATATTTTGGTAGACTAGATTTGAGCTCTGCACATTACAAACTCGCACACATACTTCTGGTTCAGGGTACCCGAGTCCACATTTGTATTTTGATTTTACTTCTGATTCTATACTTTTTTGTCAAATTGTCTGGGGAGCAGACATGGTGGTAATCAAGGATTCATAAAACCTTATCTTCATTAAGAGAGCTTGCAATAATTTAAGCAGAAATCAAAATTATAAAAAGCATATAAATGTAACTCACGAAGCACAACCTAAGTGTGTTTCAACTCGACTATTTATTAATCTGGATTCCCAAAAGGTTCATGACCATTACTTGACATGAAGAAAAATTTGAAGAATGAAAATGTAGAGTGGAAAGAGAGTTTAGTGTTTTTGGTTTTTTTTTTTTCCGATAACAAGGAGTCTTTATTTGGGCTTACGCTCTGGCTCTCAGTCTTCACCAACTCTGTGGATACGTGCAGAGAGCCCAGAACAACGGCTGAGCAGGGTTTTTCTTCCCATTTGATTGATATGTATAAGTGCAAAATTTATTTTGTAAAATTTGACAAGTAGTTGTAACCATTAAACACATTTTTATGTCTCTACAAAAAGTTACAATAATTTATAAAAGTGAGAACTTATATGTGTAAATTTTAATGGCTCTATAGTAAATCTGTCTTTGGGTAGAAATTTTATTTAGGAGAAGGTATTTTTCTAGGCAGTACACCTTACAGTAGTCAATTAGAGTGGTTTGAGGCTTTGTCACAGTTTTACCAGCAGAAATAAAAGTTAATAAAGATTAAACTATAAAAATGTGTGTAATTGTTAAGGACTTACTGGGCTTCTATGAGGGGACGAAATGATGTTTAGAAGTGGTTGAGTAAGAGTGAAATTTAATGGTGAATTCTTAAAGGTGTAGCAAGCCTTAGGGTTGCAGTTACTCCAAAGATGATGTAAGGCTACACCATGAACAGTGTGGAATTATTTGTAGCTCAGTCAAACATAAATACTTCTATTTTAATGTAAACATGCTCATTTATCATAGAAAGTACAGGAAGCAGAGTTACTAAAATTAAACTTAATAATTCATATTGTTAGTAACAATACTTAGAGGTGTGTCCAGACTTTTGCAACAGTGACCATTCTCATGACAGTGGGTGATGGAATGAAGGGTTGGATTCAACCTGAAACTATTGGTATAATACTGAGTTTCATTAAAAGTTAATGCCATTCTTGGGTTTCACTATAATACTAAATAAGGAGGCTATCCAAGTTTTTACTGAGTGGAATTGTTAAGAGAGGAAGGAATTAATGAGAATAATGTGATTGCTAGGTTAGAGCTCAGTGAACATTATTTGTGACAGAAATGAAGCATGTAATGCTTTGCGGTGTGTATGTGTGTTTGTGTGCGTGACAGAAGTAAGTAGTGGAGTATTTAAAGCACCTTTTGATTCTAGTTATAGACTAGGCTCTCTATTTTTCTACTGAGCAAGGCTGGACACAAATAAGAGGACTGTGTAAATCAGCCTTAAATCGGAACAAAAAACCCAGCACGTATGTATTTTTGTTTTGATTTTTATCTGCACACACACAAAAACATTGAACTTCTGTCAAACTCTGGACCTACTCAGAAGTGGTAAGATAAAATAAGAGAATATGATTCTTTGAGTGGGAAGATCTTGAGCCTGCACACCTGGTAATGAACTTAACAGTAGAGAAGCCAAATTTGGGGGATACACTGAGACTCACAACAGCGATGAATTGGTAGCTGGTGTATACAGGTCTGGAAGAAGCAACAGAAAACCAGGGAACATCTGTAGAAGTGTGTAGATGACACCGCAGGAATGTGGCTCTGATCAAAGTCTGCTAGGATCAGCTTCCTATAACCATATGGATGGAATGACTTGACCAGCAGCTATAAGCCAGGTTCAGTCATCTGCTAGTGAAACTCTAGCACAACAGGTGTGTTAGTGCAGTCCCAGAGATTAAGTACGGACTATCTTTCAACAAGTCTAATTTAGCCACTGTTAGCAGAAGAAAGTTAAAATATGCACCCAGTTTAATGTCCTCTGAGAAAACCAACAGGCTATTTGTCTCGTGGTAATAGCTTAACTCATCCCACCCTAGAAAATCAACAGTTCCCTGCATTGAACTAACATTCTGAGAAGGCGTGGTTTCTGTATTACAGCTCCTTGGCCAGCACTGTTTTCTCAGGTCTCACAGTGTGTTAGATACATTACCAAAGAATAACCACGTGTAATAATACAGATCAAATGACTCACTTCAGCCAGTAAGACGTAAGAATGGCACACTCTCAGGATACCCTTGATTTTAGCTGGATGCTACATTACTTAAATGCTATCAGTCTAATAGAACTTTGCTTAAAACCAGTAGGTGTTATGATAATGCTGTTTTCTCGACAGGTAGAAAATGTGAGTGTGGGAACCAAATGCAGAAAGTTGGAGTTCCTTCTTTATCGTTTTATTCCATGACTACATGTGCTAGACAAGAGATTCTACTTTCCAAGGGAAGATATTTCCAGGATTCTTCTAACCTTACTGTTATAACCACCACTCTGTCACTTGATGGTTGTAATTCCAGCAGACAAATAGGCCAAGAAAAATTATTATTGTATTATAATTATGCAACGATTGGTAAAACTACATAATAAATACCATGAATATCATGAGAAAATAATACTGCTATTTCTCACTTAATATGGATAAAGAGGAATTGTAGAATTTAGGAAGGCACTCAGTCACACATCATCCCCTGGTCATTCCAGGCTCATAACTGTGAATGGAAAATTACAGCCACTGTGACCTCACACAGATATCCACAGTGAAGCTTTCTCTGTTGGCATTATCCCAGTGGACAGCAATTTAGACTGATACAATGTTGATTGAGAGTAAAGAAAACTATAACAGCAAATAAAAGAAGATGTTAAGTATCAACTGTTGTCTCACGAGCAATTCCAGCAGCTGCTGTGAAGCTTGTCTCATTAATCTCCCCTATTATGAGTGTTGCGTCTGCTTACCAGCATGGATTAATGACATGGGACAGAAAGGACTGTAACAGGTGCTCTCTAGGTCTTTTCCATATGCCCTCGAAGCCTTATGTCGTGGTGTAAAACTGGCCTGCCACTTCCAACTTCAAGGGGGTGTTCTCTTACATCAGAACGTGCTCTGCAAGACAGCCTGAAGAGCTGGAGAATTAACGTCATTTGAAGAATGATTCAGCTATTTGTGATTGGAGTTAGTACATGAATAGTTCAGCTTCCTCTCCTTTGAAGTGAGTTGAGTCTGAAAAGCTTTTTCTACAGTCTAACCCAGTGGGATCAGCTTGTTACTTGTGTTGGTGAGCTGACTTGAAAACACTCCCTCTTTGGTCTCAGGGCCCAATGACCTCACTGGCGTGTCCTTCACGTAGCCCCCTAATAAGCTGTCTACTTGGATTCTTAACTCACAGGCTTCTTCAGCTTCAAACTTTGCTTCACTGGTAGAAAATACGGTCAACAAGTGCATCAGTTGGTCTCTTATTGCAAGAGCTTTGCCATTTCAGAGAGATGCCACTGTGTGGAGCGATGGGAGGAAGCAACGGAAAGATCAGTATTTCAATCCTGGCGATAAATGATGCCCTTTAGGTTACAAGATTGGCAGGGCAGTTCCCATCTCCTTACAGCAGCCTGAGATACTTAGGCTTTTTACCAATACCTACTGAGTCCTTAATATGCACTAAGAACAGCTTCAAGTACTTTTCATGTATTAGTTCATTTAATGTCAAACAATTTAGTAGGCCATATAAGGTATACATAAGGTAAGATAAAAATACTAAGCCTAGAGTGTGTCTGTAAAATTCTCAGAATTAGAAATGGCCAAAGTTTTTGAATTTTCTTTTTAAATTTTTCTTCCCTACCTTGATGTCAAGATAATTGCCACTTTTCTTTAAAGACAGGGTCTCACTATCTAAATTTAAATTTGCTGTAGTCCAATCTGGCCTTGAACCCAGGCTCGAGAATGTTGGGATTGCTTGTATTGCTGTGCCTTGCTACATAGCTCCTCTTTCTTACTGCTGAAATTCAGCCTTTTATCTTCTCCATTTCTACTTTTTTGTGTCTACCTCCTCTACCTTATTATGCCTGAGGAATTAGGTGACTAAGTTCATGAGGATTAAGTCCAAAAGAAGAGTAAATACATGGCCAATTAGGATCACTTGACTTCGTCACATCCATTTCATTCTTCAGATCATTATTGAGATAGTCTTGTAGTTAAGGGCTCTTGAAAAGCCTCTTGGACAGTGACCTCTTGAGAAATGAAGTTGAGTGTCTGATATTATAGTTTGGCTCTGGAATGTTCCCCATAAGCCTCGTGTACTTGGAGAGTTATTAGATCATGGGGTAAATTGGATCAACTGAATTAACACACTGGTGATTTCCAGTGCCTGATAGGAGAGATAGGTCATGAAGGTCATGCCATAAAAGGCTATCTATTATTGGATCCGGCTTCCTTTTGTTCTCTGCTTCCTGTGTGGCCATGTCATGAACGGCTTCTTTCTAACTAGATCTTCCACCATCGCCTTTGTCATTACAGGCAACCAATAAGTAGACTGACACCTCTGAAAAGTGAGTCAATATAAACCAATCCCCTTTTAAACTGTGGGTGCCAAGTATTGTGTCCCGGCAATAAGAAAACGACTAAGATAGAAATTGGTGCCAGAGCACAGGATGCTGCTGTCATTTAATCTAAACGCATGGCTTGGAAACTGGTTTATAGGAGAAATTCTGAAAGTTTTAGAGATGCCAGATAGAGAAACTGTAGAATGCTGTGAACTAAGTATTGTGGGAGATTAAGAAGACAAGAATGTTATAGAGGTGCAGGTTGTGAGGGCCAAGTTTCAAGAAATTTCAGATAAGAAGGAGGACTCCATTGGCAGTTGGACTAAAAGCCATGTGTGTTACACTCTGGGAAAAAGTGCTTCTGCATTTACCCATGTCCTGAATCTTGGTCTGACACAGATTAAGGGCAACAGACTGTTTATTCTGGTGGAGAAAATTTCAAGACAGCCCAACATTCAGGCTGTCAGATGAGTACTGCTTGCAGCTTTCTTAGGTCTACACTTAAAATCAAGAAAAACTGGCAGAGCCAAAGATGTAACAATGTTTAGTTTTACCAGAGAAACAAGGAAGCTGGAATAAGGAACGCATGGCTGCTGAAAGGATTGGCTTTAAAACGAAACCACGCACTTGGCATCAAGACAATAGAAAAGAGCTGAGGGCATTTCGGGAAGCAGCAGAACGCCACCCTTCAAGGGATCAAGGATTTAAAAGTCTTCATTTTAAAAAGAGAGCTCTAGGATATCCTGAAGGCCCCCCTAAGAGTAAATCTCAAAAGGAGTTCAAACATCCAAGGCAACTGAGGGTCCCTGAAGTCATTGTCTAAAGGAATCAGCTACTGCTTAAGCCTACAGCAGATTCTGGCATGGTGCTGGTGGTACGGGCATGTAGAATGCAAGGATTGGGTATATTCCCACCCAGATTTCAGAAGAAGGCCTTGAGCCTAAGTAGTTTGTCACTGAGAAGAAATGCAAATAAGTGGGACCAAAGAAGCAATGGAGACACCAGAAATTTGGTGACATCAGGAATGTGCATCATCTGCTGAATAAGGCCCTAGGCTGTGAGCAGAATCAGCCCCAAAGAAAAGCCTTGGAGGTTTCAGTAAAAGGCAAAGCAAGCCTTTTGGAGATAGCATCTCACCACGTGTGTGTCTGGCGCTGGAAATGGAGCTGGATTTGGTGTTTGCCCAGGTGTGTTTCAATTTTGTTTTGGTCCCATTGCTTCTATTCCCCCATTTCTCCCTTTTGGAATAGAAATGTCAACCTTTTGCCATTGTATGCAAAAAATATTAAGCTTCGCTAGATTTTCACAGGTGCTTACAGATAAAGCATTTTCCTTGAGTCTCAGAGGAGTCTTTAGACTTGGGCCTTCAACAGTGTTGGTATATTAAGACTTTGGCAACTCTTAAAGATGGTCTAAATGCAGGTTGCTTGATGAAGTGCATGACTCTTTGGGGAGCCGGAGGCCGGGTGTTAATATTTGGTTCTTTAATTTCTCCTTAAAGCCTCAAGTACTTGGATGGTGATCGGATCACAGCAGTTAAGTGGATTAAGTGAATTAATGCATGTTTGATTTCATATGCTATTAAGAAGCAGGGCCTGGTTGGGAAGATGCGGCATAGGGAGTAAGATGCAAAAGGCTACATTTTTTTTTCTTTTTTTGAGACAAGGTCTTGTTTTGTAGCCCAGGCTGGGCCTGAACTCACTGGGTAGCTCAGGCTGGCCTTGAAAACAAGACAGTCCTCTTGCCTCAGCCTCCCAAGTGCTTGGGATGGAAGGTGTATGCCACCATACCATCTTATGCGGTACTGAGGAATCAAACCTAGGGCTCTGTGCTTGCTGGGCAAATTCATTCACTATTGAACCACACCTCAGACTCCAAAAGGGTGTGTATTCTTGTCCCTGGCTTTTACTAACTGTTCTGTGTTTTTCAATGCTGTGTATGGCTTCTTTCCAGCTAGGCTCTGCTCTGTCATTGCCAGCTGCCCATGAACGGAGTGAGACCTCTGAAACGCAAGCCTTAATAAAAAAAAACGCGTAATTTAAGTTATGGGTGTCAGGTACTGTGTCCAGAAACTGAGACCGTGACCAAGACATTCTCTATCATGGACCCTATTGAATGAATTCGTCTCTTCCTGTTTATTCCCACTTTCATGTTTTTCTCTGCCCCATGATAGAGATAGTTGTATTACTTTTAAATTTAATATGAAATTGTATCAAACACTGTAGATACATACAAATTTGTTTAAATTTATTTAAAATTTATTATTACTCTTTGCTCCAAATCTCAGGATGGCCAGAACACACACACACACACACACACACACACACACACACACACACACACACATATATATATGAAAAACGTAAGTTAAAGTGAATCAAATCACTGTTATCATAACTTACATCTTTAAAGCAGTAAATTTTTAGTCATATATTCAATTGAAATAACTATCCTAAATGTAAATGTTTAGCTAGATTTTGAAGTGTTGTGTTATATTCTATAATTCGCACACAGATTTGAAATTTGACATTGCAAGTACTAGATATATGGCTGTACACGTGCGCTCCACAAGTCAATCCTTCCTTCGCTGAAGACATAACTAGGTGTGCGTACCAGTCAAATTCTATGGAAGTTATGAGAATAGATTTTTCTTTCTTATACCCATACCTTCTACTTCTTTTTGATTAATCAAAATATCTCATATGATTGCTATGTCATGTAGACTGCCTTAAAAATTACTTGCTACTTAAACATTCATGATACTGTAGTAAGTTGTGACAGAATTAAGGTGATTCATTGACAGCTACACTACTTAGGAGAGAATATACTAGAAATTTGAAGTATTTAGCTGGATAACGACATCATTAGCTTCATTTTCTTGTTTATTCTTTCACATTCCTCCTACAGAGCATCAGCAACTTGAAACTCGGTGCAGGAGCTCCTGACAAGTAAGCTTTCTGCAAAGATAAAAGCTTTGAAGATCACTACAAATAAAGCATCTTGTTTTACATTATGTTACATTCAAATATACATGCACTGTACCCAGTAATTAAGTCAGATATCAATTTTAATCACTGCATCCTTAGCGCATAATTTCTGTAATGCAATTGCAACAGTGAAACATGGAGCAGACAAAATGCTTTATTTGGATGGCATTTTAACTGCTGGAAATTGAGACAGAGAAAATCACTGTACCTGCACCCTGGTAGCTTAGGAAAGTAAGGGAAGAGAGAGTGGTTTAACCCTTATATTTAACAAATACATTACAGACATAATTTACAGTATCACTATTAGTCTATGTCTGCGGTTTTGAAATAAAGATACCCACTGTGTTTTGATTTCAGAGTAGATGAAGAAGTTCTTTAAGGAAAGAATTTTCATTCTATTGGTTTAAAAAAATTCCCAAATCAAGCTTAAATGCTGTTATCTAACAAAGAGTAGAGGCTAATTTGAGGAGAAAAAAGTATCTTTTCAGGCTCTCTAAGACAGAAATTTGTTCATGAAAAAGCTTTATTATTTAAATAACTTCAGTTCTTTAATCAGAGCAATTTCAAATTCAGATTTAAAGTCTGTACATTGATATAAATGTAATAATGCCTGTGTGTCACTTAGCAATGACTTAACACTTTTTTAAGTCTGGAGGAAAATATTTTGAGTAGAAATAGGAATGACAAAAGTAATTGTGAAACGTCATCATGTTTTCTTTATAGTGATACATTATAGTATTAGAAACAAATAATTGGTCCTATTCTGGATGGTGCTAGGCTGAAAATTGTTGCTACTTTCTTAAGTGAGCAGGCTTCACCTTCACACTGACCTTGCACCAAGGAGTTGATAGAAATCTTTTTAGACACGTTGTTATGGAAGGAGTAGTTCTGGAGTCTTGGTGAAATACTTTCAATTTTAAAAAGAAAGTTGTGAAAATCTATTAGTGATTTATCTATTTAGCTCAAAATGTTTAGCCGACGTACCCCAGGACTCGGTATACAAATGCATATTAAAGCTACCCATTTTTTCTCTAAGCTGGAAAGGAAATAGTTTGCCGGGCATATCTTTTTTTGTCAATGCTTCAAGAATCCTTTCAAAATCCAACTTTGAAACTCCCATTTGGATTAGGTTCATGTTCCTAGTTTTTGAATTATTGATTACTCGAAGGCCAAAGCATCCCAATCTGTGTCACAGATGCATAATTTATCATGATATTTAAAAGCATGCGTCTCTTAAAGGCTTCTGGAAGTTTAATGCAATGCCTAATGACAACACTTTTTGAGCTTTTTATGTTTTCAAAGTCTTGGCAAAAAGACAGGGCTTTCTGGGGCTGTGGCCTCACGTGAGAGCTCAGTATCTTTTAATGTCCCCTTTCTCTCTTTGATTTTTTATGCTTTTTTTTTTCTGGTTGCCCACCCTCTCCTCCAGACACAGCCCTGCACAACACTAATTCTTTCTTTGGTCTTTGTATATTTTTAAGACGCTACTGCACAGGCCGCTCCATGGTGCCCACATGTTTTCTTTATATCTTTCTTCTTTATGTTCTTCTTTTGTGCACTCTGCCTTTTTTGATTTCTGCTGCTTGACAGAACCCTTTCAGCCGTTTATTTTCTACTTATTGTCTTATTTTCTTTGTAGCCGCAGCTTACTTAATTTATTACTATTCTGAACTTTGTCTTTCATGCATCTAATATTTGCCTCATCATGGTGAAGAAAGGGCTGGATAATGACAAACTTCCTTTAACTGTTCTTCTCGAGATGATAAAAGTTAAGAGGGGTGATTGCAAAGCTAGGGTGATTCAGGCTTCCACAATCCTTCCTGGAGGTCAACTCAGCTGCTACCATGATGGGGCTACCGCCTTCTCACTTCCTCGCTCCTGGACCTAACAATGGAGGCCACACTTAGTTCAAACTGACAGGAATTCCAACTCACAGAAGGTCAAGGAAGAAAAGGGCGTCGAGGATTTCTGGTGAGACGGAAGGAGTTCGAAAGCTCCTGCAAAGCTGGAGGTGCAGGCGCAAACTTAATGAAAAACTCGTGGATGAAAACTCTCTATTTTTCCACATAAAGGCCTTTTCAGCCTTTGTCTCAATTTTTTTTAAATCTCTCTTGTAAAATAAAGTAATCTTTCTTAAAGTGCAATCATTCTTAGATTTTTTTGGTGCCCTGGATTATATCAGTTTATTGTGAACATTTATTCTTTTGTGTGGATGATATAAACCAGAATCCAAATTTAATTTTTTTCTTTTTTTTCCAAAAAGGCTGTTGTAACTGTTGGCTGGTTCTCATAAAAATGTGGTATTCACACCTATATATGATGGTAAATTTAGGGCTTTCCCTGTAATTTCTAAAAGAGATAGATCAAGTATGTTTATTGAGACGACACCTAGGGGATATACATAAAAATAAAATGTACAATTTGAGTCAATGATTCTGCCTGCTTTGTATAATCTATTTGAGAAAGGTTGATGCAGATTTAATACAGCAGCAATATTAAACCTGCCAATACAATTTCTATATGTTTTATTTCTAAAGATCCAATTTGACTCTTGGTTTGCAAAAATTCATCTACTGAAACTACTTCTTTTAACAGAAAAAATATTTATTGGAAATCCTAAATTCTGTTTTATTACCCTATTAAATAATTCACAGATTTTTTCTTCTTTATTCCATCTGACATAGTTTGTTAGGTCACTCTTCATGTGCCTGTCCTGGGGATCTTTATTGCTTCAAGGTTTCCTTAAGTTCCATGCACTCAGAACATCTTTAAACAAGGATGCTTGTCATTTTTCTCTAGTCTTCAGAAAAGAGAGTGGCTGAAGTTCTGATGCTCCCATTAAAAGTCTCTAAAGTGATATTTTCTATGAAGCTTTCTTTTGCAAATTTTTAACCATGCAAAATTAACTGCTCATTGGTTTGATTCTGTATCTTGCACATTTTTCAGTCAAAGCTCCTAGAACACATCAGAGCACCTGAGGTTTGATTGATACAAAATAGTCATTCAAATTTGATGATTGGCACAATGACTGAGTTTTTAAATAGATAATCATTGACAGATTTCTTATCAGGCTAGGGTGTCAGGTTTATTCATACTTGAGTGCTTTTGCTTATACACTTCTCTGCCTTGTTAACCCACCAACTTGATAAATAAAGTTAGAAGAAAACAAGAAGGAAAGGAAGAAGAAATAACCAATATTATAAGAAACAAGTGGATGAGGCACTATTCTAAGTATTTTTACATTCATTAATTCATTTCATCTCACAATTACTCTATGAGACAGGGACTGTGCCCACTTGATAATACAGAAAAAGGAAGCCCTGAAAGATATACGAACTCTCACACAATTATGTTAATGAGGGTGTAAATTGGAGTCAATTTCTGTCAATTGCTTACAGAATTCAAGGTTAGAAAGTTCCCTCTTACCATTCCTGTCTTATCTAACTAGTGAATACAGGCTTATTCTTCTAAATCTTCCTGGCTATCCTCCTTCCACAGAACGTCCCCCCCCAGGTGAGAGGTGAGTAGGTATGGAGGGTGTGCCACATGGGACTTCCCAAGTTCTCCATTTGTTTTTTTCTTGCCTTAGCTGAATGAGTCCAAGGGAAGCTTTACGAGGCAAGGTAGGCATCTTCTCCAGAAAGAAAAACAAAACAAAACAAAAACAAAAAATATGTAAGCACACAAAAAAATCTCTCCTGCTATTATTTACATCCAGGTGCTCCCAACCTGGCAAGGCAAGGATGGCTGCTCTAGCCCTATTAGTAGCTGGGTAATGGTACTTCCTGTGCTTTGTAAAACAATTGTTGATTCAAACCTTCTTATAGGCCAAGACTAAATATATGTCCTACATGTGAAGCACGTAATG
The DNA here is from genome assembly GCA_004027205.1 of Ctenodactylus gundi. Classification (NCBI taxonomy): domain Eukaryota; kingdom Metazoa; phylum Chordata; class Mammalia; order Rodentia; family Ctenodactylidae; genus Ctenodactylus; species Ctenodactylus gundi. The sequence goes on from PVKB01001858.1 coordinate 219,568, forward strand.
CTTGACATACAGTCAAGAGTCAACAGCTACTGTGTATTCATTTCAATGGCCCATTTTTTAGTTGAGTCTATGATGTTGGGGGGTCTGTCCTACCTTTTCAAGATTTTTACCTAATTTGTCCTCCAACAAGTTCAGTGTTTCCATTTTTAATAGGTAGGTCTTTGATACACTTTGATTTGACTTAGGTACGTGGCAATAGTGTATGTCGGGATTCATTCTTCTGCAAGTGGATAACCAGTTCTCCTAGCACCATTTATTGAAAAGGTTACTATCTCTCCAGTGTATATTTTTGGCTAGCAAGTACGTGAAAAATGTACAACATCTTCAGCCACCAGATAAATGCCAATCAAAACATAACTAAGATACCATCTTATCCCAGTAAAAATGGCTTATACCAAGAACTCAAATACCAGTAGATACTGAAAAGGTGGTGAAGAAAAGGGAAATATTGTACATTGTTGATGGTACTGTAAACTGGCATAGCTACTGTGGATGGCAATATCGAGATTCCTCAAAAGGCTGAAAGTCAATATTCCATTTGATCCAGCAATACTTCTGGGACTCTTTCCAAAAGAATTAAAAGCAACATGTAGCAGACATACATGTACACCAGGTTCCTAGCTGCATAACTAACAAAAGCTAACAAGTAGAAGACACTGAAATATCCATCAACAGACATAATAGATAGATATAAACAATGTGAGGTATGTACACAATGGAGTACTCCTCCTCTATTAAGTGAGTTAGATTTGAGTCATTCTAGGTACCTGGAGACAACTTGAGGCCACCATGCTCAGCAAAGCGAGTCAGACACAGAGGATTAAATATCGCATGGTTCCACTAATATGAACAACCAAAAACACAAATAAATGATAGAATCAAATAGGTGAGATATTTGGAGTCAGAGAGGTTCAGGAAGGAGGTAGGAGGCCAGAAAGGAGGAAGGGAAGAGGTCATGAAGTCGACGTGGTATGTACGTGCACAGAACTCTCAAGCTCGTTGTAACCTGTGTGTATTGCATATATATAATAAATAAAACAGCTAAATAAATTGAAAAAAAGGCAAAAAAATGTCAACAGCTGTCTGATAAGTGAATGAGTCATTCTGTTCTGTACGTCTATAAATGAGATGGGGGAAGCTGACATAGGAAACTAATAGGAGGAGAAGTGAAAATTATTTTTCTCAGTTTGTGTGGTTTGAGGAGAGGAAAAGATTACATCTACATGTAAGCCTTTTGGAAAAAGTCTCTAATGTCTAAAAATACGCAATAAGAATTTTATTAGGTCCATGGTTGTAAAAATGCAACTCAAGACCTACAAAGCTTTAAGCAATACTATTCTTTAATTCCAGCAGATGGTAGTATTGTTATGAAAAACTAGCAGTTGTAGTTAAAGTAAAAACTTCTCACTTATTATAAAGTTTTGTTCTTTCATTTTTGAAAAATGAATGACCTCCGCTCTTCTTTCTCTGTTTTTTTCTTAGAATCAAGCTTTCTTTAAAGAATTGATCACTGTTGGTTGAATGTCTAGGGAGTTCAAGAATTATTTTTCATGAAGGATGGTGGAGGTAGATGATGTATATAATTAATATTTTAAAAAGTAAATATTTATTTATAAGCTATACATATAACATTCTGTTAAATGCAAAATTATACATATTATGTATTTGTTACTATTCACCTACATATAATTACATAAATGAAATTATACATATACTCTAATATGCAATATTTTCCCTTTTTTATTCATGATTGATTAAAGAGAAATGGTCCCCCTTTCCCCATGCATAACTATCAGCCCTGCAGTATTAATTTACAAAAGACTCTAATTGTTAAAAGTAAATTAATGTATCTTTCTGTGTGAGTGGAAAGTCTCTTTTAGCCCATTGTCTGCAGATCAAATTCCTCTTGCCTTCAGCATGGTTATGTAGAATTTTACACCTGGTGACATGAGATGTCTTTTCTTTTTCCTACTTTAGAGTGTCTTTTTTTTAAAGAATAATTTTTGTTATAATGAACAATGATAAAAGAATCCTTGTAATATGGGGATTAATAGACAAAACTATTTTAAAGAAGATACCAAATATTGAAAAATAATTTACGAAACCTGGTTTCTAATACATTGACTATAGTAAAATTTATTCTTATTAATTTAGGTCATAACTGCTTTTGAAATACTATGAAATGTATGAATGATTCTCTTCCAAGTGAGATCATTCCGTGAGTCACACTCTGGTGCTCTCCAAAGGAATTTCCTTTTAATGGCTTCCAGATGTTGCTGTGTTCACTGCCAGTGAAAAACTGAATTCAGCACTTAGACATAAAGCTTTACATGAAATCCATCCCCTGTGTAGATTAAGTGTTTTCATTATCATGAAAATGAACATTTGGAAAAGAGTAAAAATAGATATTTAAAAATTTTATTACTGAAAATGTTGCTAAATATTTTCATGATATCCCTAAAACAATTCTTAAAGACCAAAAGCCTAATTTTTTTTCTTTTGGAGAGTTTTGAAGATAAAAATACATCTTAATACTTCAAAATCCTGCTTTTGCTAACCAGTCTTTTAACATTCAGAAAAATATATGAAAACAATATTTTGAGAAAATAAATAGTACAAGCTGGAGATGTACTTCATTGAGAGAATGCTTGCCTACTATTCATGAGGTCATGGATTTAATTCATAGCACTGCAAAATCAACCCAACCCAACCCAAAACAAAACAAATGAAATTATTTTTTTGAAAAGGATAAAATATGTGTGACCTATTTCAAATAAATATCTGCTTTTCACAAAGGTATCCTCTAAGGCAGTGTCATATTAATTGGAGTGTTCATGTTAAAATGACGTGAGTGGGACTCAGGCATGTCAGACGTAGGGCATCTTGGTGCAGGAACTTTAAGGACTATGGAACCCCAGGCAGAATCGCATTTCCACCCTGTTCACAGGGTCTGCTCCTCAGTGCGCACTGTAATTGTAACCAAGACTGACCTTTTTTTTCCTTTTTGAGATAAGGCTGAACTCACTAGTCACTACGTAGCCCAGGCCAACCTGGAACTGGAAGCAATGGTCCTGCCTCAGCCCTCCCCGTGCTAGGATTACAGGCAGGCACGTCCACACCTGGCGTACGTGGTACTGGAGAATTCAACTCAGGGTCTTGCACAGACTAGGCAAGTGTACTAATGCCTGTGCTATACCTCCAGCTCCATGAGAGCTGTTTAAAAGAGATCACCAGGAAGTGGATCTAAGCCTTCAACAACAACAACAACAACAACAACAACAACAACAACAACAACAACAACAAATATCATGAAACAGAGGGGTTTGTTAAACATTCTTTTAATTGCTACAACCTGCTTTGAACATACAAGTGCCTACAACTCCAAGACTCCTCTTACATTCAAACAAGACTAGTCCCACCCGTCTCTGGAACATTTGCAGTTGCTTCCCTACCCTGTCCCATGCTTAATGCCATGAGTCTAGCATTTCGTTTGCTGACTTGCTTCTAGCCTCCACATACAATGTCTCTTAGCCTGGAATATTCGTTTTACCTCTCTCCAGTCCACGTGTCTCCTTGTACTCCTGCTCTCTGCAGACAAGTTGCCTCAACGCATGCTTCTGTTGGACTTCGCTCTTCTGCTGTCATAATCACCGTGAGTGCTTTTTGCTTGTTCACTTGCCCAGCTCGATTATAAAATTTCGAAGGTCAGGAATCACGACTTCTTAGCTCACAGCGCTACTTCAGTGCCCCACAGGATGGCTCTCAAGAAACTCTGAACTATTTATAAAAAAAAGGATATAGATCTTTAAACTCTCTCCCCATTGTTATTTAAAGCTGCTCATATCTTTCATTTCATAAAAGTTATAGAATTCTGGAAGACTCTTTAAAACTAGTAGCATTCTAACATTAGCATTCAGGAAGCTTTAGACATCTATGGAGTCATTTTCCCCATCTTAAAGGAGCTGGCCACACATAACATACCAAACAAGTCCTTGGCTAAAGAGTAAGAAGAAAGGAATGGATGGTGAAGATACTTAGAACCCTGATACACTACGCTCGACACCATTCTTGTCTCCAGCCCCCTGTCCTCATACCCGACCCAACTGTAGGGTCTGGTCTTCTCCAGAATCTGAAGCCAAATACAACTTCAGTACAGGAGAGTTTAAAGATTTGTGAGCGACTTGTCCGAGGAACTCCCCATTCAATCTGTTCTGCTCTGGTTTTTAACCTTGTTCTAGTTGTTGAAAACGCAGTTCTTGACATGAGACCAGCGCCCTCACCTACAGTGCGCTTCATAGAAACCGGGTCCAGGTCGGCAGCTCGGCAGCTCCTGCCAAGCGTACTCAACCCTGTCCTGCTAACTGGTCCATTGCCCATTGCTCTGCAGTGAACACAAACAGAGTTTGCTCTTGAGAAACGTGAGCACGTGCTCTCCAGCCTGTTCCCAAGACTCGGCTATGGGGATAAAACATATCCTTGGGTAGTCCTGGTCCTTCTTGCCAGATTCTGCTTGTGGAATTCCTAAGGTCATTTATTAACAACGATTTCAGGAGACATGTTATCATCGACTTGGAACACAGAGTTCTGGCATCTGTCTTGCTCATAACTCATACATTGTGTGCACAAAGTCCAAGATGAAAAATACTGGCCGTAGAATCATAAACATTGACATTTCAGTTATCTGACTTCTACCTTTGTGCCTAACATTGGAAATCAATTCAATTTACTATGATTGCTGCCTCTGTAATGATCCCCATGAAACATAAAATTTCAAGATTATGTTAACTCATGCATTGTGAGCCGTAATATGGATGTATATTCATAACTACATAAATAGCAGCATGGATTATCAATAATTAAAAATGATATTAAGGACCAGTCATGAGAGTACCTGTGAATTGTGTACTGTGTATTGTCAGACAAAAGTCTATATTCTGCATCATATCAGTCAGCAGATAAAGAAGATTATTAAGTTCAAAATTCAGATTTTTTCACAGAAAAAAATGCCATGTGTACAGCAAACCTATTTAGCAAAATGAAAAGATTATTCTAGTTTTATTTATAAGTAGAGCAAGGTTTTAGATAGTTGGAAAACAAATGTTTTTTTTTTTTTCAAACTTTGGGCTCCTGTGATCTTCACAATGTATCTCTGATTATCAAAACACAAAATTAAACATGTAAACCAGAATTTTCTCAAACAAAGAAAAATTGGTGAAAATTGTGTCAAAATAAATTCCACAGAATTGGTGAGTAAAAAAAAAAAAACTGTGCTAGTATATTGCTGCTGTGGTAATAACCTTGCTGAAAAGCTGAAATGCTTTTGGCACCAGCATTCTTCTTCACCGTGACACACAGCTCACTTCTAATTTTGCTAATTGTTATTGATTGGCTACTATGAACTTGATCTTGACCTGGACACTAGGCACGTGACTCAGGGTTTGCGTGCTGGCTGTGAAAGAATCATGAGAACTAATTGTGGAAATCTAAACATGGAACAACAGAAGAGAGGGAGGGAGGCAGGAAAGGAGGGAAACAGGGAGGGAGGGAGGGAGAGAGTGAGAGAGAGAGAGAGAGAGAGAGAGAGAGAGAGAGAGAGAGAGAGAGAGAGAATTTTAACGAACTCCATTCTGCAAAGGATTCCTTATTTTCCTTCCCTGTTTGTGTCTCAGAAAGAACTGGTTTATTTACTTATCTTGCCATTGGCTTACTCTTTGCCAAATGTTACTATTTAATTGACATACTCTGTTATTTATTTAACTCAGTCTATTTCAATGTGCCAAAGTGAGATGTCATTTAGCTTGAGTCCTTATTTTCTTCAGTTCTCTTCTTACACAACTATTATTTTCTAATTTCAATGTCATGTATTTTAATTGATAGATAAAAACATAAATTTGTATATACTAATGGGGTTATCATATGCTATTTCATGTATACGCTGTGTAGTTTTTAAATCAGGTTAAATGTACAACATCTCCATCACTTATCATTTCTTTATGGCAAAAAATGCCTTCTCTTTTTGGATATATTCAACATCTAATTGTTATCTCTGGTCATCCTATTTCACAATAATACATCAGTACTTTGCTTATATATAACTATAACTTAGTATCTAGTGGTCAATTTTTACCAATTTCCCTTCTTCCCAGCCTCTGGTAACCACCATTCCACTGTCAAATTCTATAAGATTATTTCTTAAGATTCAGCATATGAGTGAGGATGTGCTCTACTTGTCTTTCTGTTTCTGATTTATATTTCTTAATGCAGTGACCTTCAACCCAGCCATGTTGTAAAAAGAAAGGACGAAGACTTATATTTTTATGGCATAATGCTACTCCATTCTACGAATGTTCATTACTGTTTATTGTATCTTTATTCATCACTTAGTGGGAAAACTTATGTCTGATTCTATTTCCTTTGGATATATACCCAATAGTGAGATTGTTGAATCACATGGTAGACTTATTTCTATTTTTTTTGAGAATCACTCTCATCATTTACCGTAATATGTATACTAATTTAGTCTCATTAATAGTATGAGAAAATTGCCACTTTTTCCTCTATATCTTGATCAACACCTGTCCTGTTGCCTTTTGTCTTTCTCTTAATAACCATTCATACCAGAGAGAGGTGAGGCCTTGTTGTGGTTTAGATTTGCATTTTCCTGATAATTAGGGTGCCCACAGCCCATTGGCCATTTGTATATCTTTGTTACAAACGGCTCCAGGCCTTGTAGAATGTGCTTGCAATAATTCCTTTATCTTCAATTATTTGTAGTAATTTAAGAATAACTGCTAGGAGTTCCTTAAATATTTGATAAAATAAGCAATGGGGCCATTTTGTTCTGTTTTCCTTAAACAGGCACTTACTTAGTAGTCACTTAATCTTATTGCTTGTTTCTTGGTTGTGTGTTTTTTTTCCACATTTTTAAAATTTTTTCATGACTCAATATTGGTAAAATGTTTGTTTCCACAAGTTTATTCCTTTCTTCTAGTTCACCCAAGTTGTTGGTACATAATTATTTATAATAATCACTCATGATTCTTTTTATTTAGGTCAGCTATCATGAATCTCTCCTCTCCATCTCTGTTTTTTGAGCCATCTCTTTTTCTTAGTCTACTAAGAATACACCGATTTTGTTTGGCATTTCAAAGAATCTGCTCTTGGTTTTGTTGATCATTCAGTTATTTAACCTGTGTTTACTTTCTTCTGCTCTTGTTTTTCTTCCCTCCTACTAATTTGGGGTTTAGCTTGTTCTTGTTCTTCCAATTCCTTGAGATGCAGACATACCTTGTTTTTTAGAAACCTTTCTGCCTTTTTTTTTCCCCCACTTGGCCAATGGTCACAGTAAACTTCTACCGTAGTGCTGCTTTGCTGTATCTGATAGACTTTGGCTTGTTCTGTCTATTTCTACTTATTTCAAAATTTTTCTGTTTCCTTCTTGAGTACGTTCTTAATCCATTGATTGTCCAAGAATAATTTACAGGCTGACCATAGTAGTGAATCCCTGTAATACAGCACTCTAGACACTGAAGGAAGAGTATTGCTAATTAAGACAGCCTTAGCTACGTGGTGAGATCCTGTCTCAATATACAAAACAAAACAAACAAACAAAAAACCCAAAAAACTGAAAAGGAATAACTTCTTAATTTGTGTGTATTTGCATGATTTCCAAAGCTTTTTAAAAATTATTATTTATACTCATATATGTTTGATTTTTTAAAATTTGTTGAGACTTACTTTATGGTGTACCATATAATTTATTCAGGAGAATATTTTAAATAGTAATGAGCAGATTCATATTCTACAGTTTTTGAGTAGAGTGTTTCATAGATATCCTTTTTCTCCTATTTTATTCATATATATGATACATAATGTTTACATTGAATTTGAATATTTTGTGCCTATATATATCTTGGTAAAATTACAAGTCCTTTTCTTCTTTCTTTTCAACCCTCCCATACCTCTCCACACTAGTTCTCATTATTCCCCCATTTTGTTCTACGAAATGACTGTGATCTAGGTTTCTCTTATTAGAGAAATCATTAAATATTTAACCTTCTGCATCTGACTTACTTCACTTTAGCTCTATTCTGTTTATGGAACTACTTAACTCTGCTGTTTTCTTTTTGGCTCTATGTCTGAATGACTTATCCATTGCAGAAAGTAGTATATTAAAGTCTCATACTGCACTTCTATTGTGTTGAAGTCTATTAGATTTATTAATTTTCAAATATATATTTAGATATGTCAATATTAGGTATGTATATGTTTGGAATTATTATTTCCTCATACTATATTGATGCACTAATTATCATTTAATGACTTTTCTCATCTCTTTTTTACTGATTTTGATTTAAAGTCTATTTTGGCTATTCCCATTTCTTTAAAAATCTGTTTGCATAGATATCTTATTTCATTCTCTTTTCAGTCAAAATGTCATTTTAGTGCTGAAGCGAGTTTCTATTAAACAACATATTATTTGATCTTGTTTTTTAATTCATTAAGTCACTCTGTGCCTTTTAGTTGAATAATTTAATTTACTTATATTTAGTGTAAATATAAAGAGAAGACAAAAGAAGAACAGTAGTTGTCACAAGGAAGGCAGAATGGACTTCAATGTATAGGTCTTGGTAAGTTCCTGAAGCTTACAAGATTCACAAGGCTTCTCCCTGGGGATACACACATACAATGCAGCTTCCCTAACTTAACAACTGTGCTGGGGTGGATCTTCAGTGGTGTAGCTACCTTTAAGTCATCCATGTGTTTTAGTTCCTTTCTTTTTTCACTGTAACTCTATACCCGACATGCACAAATTTACGGGAGAGAAAGTTTCATTCTAGCTTATAGCTTCAGAAGATCACTGTCCATTCAGGGAAGGCTGACAATACTGGAAGTCTATGACAGAGGCAGAGGTAGAAGTGGAAGCAGCTCCTCACAGCATTGCAAACAGGAAACAAAGCCAAGACGGTCAAGTCCAGTCAATTCAAGAGGGAAGAAAGTAGTATATATATATATATATATATATATATATATATATATATACACTTCCAGGTACCATTCCTGTGATCTGTCCCTTCTGGGTCCATTCTCAGTATTCCACCTCTTCCAGGTATAGTTCTAAACCACCGTACACCTGTAATCCAATCCACATGCTTCAAATCTAATCTAAATGCCTGCAATCCACCCCTCCAGACCAGGGCACAATCTCCCATCAACAATTGTTTCATAGACAATCGATAACATCAAAATACATGAGACATTTGAGGGACATCCCAGATCTAAACCACAATCGTATGCTTTTCTTATTTTAAATAACCCCAATAAACTCATTGTTCACCAAGTTGGAGTTTGGTGTAACTATTCCTTTGATCTGTCATATGTGTCCTATTTGGGTTGGTTCACATCTTCCCAGGGAAGATGTAACTTCATTTTTTCAGTTTTCCATTTGTATTGTAATTCTTTTTCCCTTTCTTAAATATTAAGTGATTTAGTCTGGAAGTGTGTTTTGATTTTTTGCTTATCATTTTTGTCTATATAGATCTTTTGTTTTGCAGTTATCATAAAGTTTACAAAATAACCCACCATTTTATTATGACAAATTTTGCTGAAATGATAGCAACTTAATATGATCATAAAGATGTGAAACTGAAAAGAGAAAATGTACTAATAAAAAATCTCTGTACTTAACACTCCATTTCTCCATGAATTTTGAATTTTTCTCACTTTACATATTTCTATGTTGCTTATCTGCTAACATATTAATGTTCATTGTTTTTAGTCTTTATACATTAGTATTTAGGCATTAATGGTTTGCATACCAGTTTCCAATATTAGAGTATTCTGAATTTGTCTGCAGAGCAATTTATATTAATGAGTATTATATTTTCTATGTTTTCTTTTTAATCATTACCTTTTATTCATTCTGAAAAAGTCTGTTTTAAATTTCTTTTAGGAGTTTTGATGGAGATTATTTTTGTATTTCAAGGTTTTTTTCTTGTTACTGGAACAGAATACCTGACACCCACAACTTAATGGAGGAAAGATTTATTTTTACCTCACAGTTTCAGAAAGTCCAGTACATTCTTGGACAATTTGCAATGGTAGAAAGACTTGGTGGAAGCTTAGTGAGAGAGGAGCTACTCATGGCAAGGCAAACATAGAGTGAGCAAGGAAGGGCGGGGCTAGAGTGTGCCCTTGAAGGACAAGCTCCAATGATTCATCTCTATGGGGTAAAGCCACCAGCATCTTCCCCGTCCAAGTTCCCAGTCAAGTGCTATTTTTCTTTCCTTTTTTTTTTTTTTTTTGAGACAGGGTCTTACTCTGCCATCCAGGCTGGTTCTGAACTCACTATGTAGTCAAAGCTGGCCCTGAACACACAGCAATCCTCCTGCTTTAACTGCTGAGTAATGGGATCACAGGCATATACCCCATGCCTCGCATAAGTGCTTCTTTTAACTAGACGCCACCTCTTAACAACACATAAATCTATAGCTACTCTACAACATTCAAATACATGAAGCTATTGGGAGCATTCCAGATCTAAACCATAATATTCTGCCCCAAACCCCAACCTCTTTGTGCAAAATGCATTTAGTTATCTCTAGGAATTACTGAAGTCTTAACAGTTCCAGATTTGCTAAAAAAAAAAAAAAAATCTAAACTCCAAGTCCAAAGTCTCTGTTGAAATTAAAGGCAAAATCTTAGCTCTCTGTTGAAATTAAAGGCAAAATCTTAGCTGTGAGCTTCTGTGGAAATCAAAAAAAAGTTAAATACTTCCAACATACAATGACACAGAGCAAACATTCGAAACGGGAGGTATAGGAGGATAGCGTTATAACTAAGTGACACAATATTACACAGGGAAGCACCACTTTTACAGGTAAATTTAAGAGCTGACAACTGAGAGCATGACTGGCACGGTATCACAATAGGAAGAAATCGGGAGCGGTGGGCATAGCTCAGTGGTTAAAGTGCTTGCCTAGCAAGTACAAGGTCCTAGCACGAAATAAGCTGGACCTGGTGGAGTTTACCTACAATTCTAGCACTTGGGAGACTGAGGCATGATTGCTGTGTATTCAAGGCCAGCCTGGGCCACATAAGGAGCTCAGGACCAGCCTGGACAACACAGCAAGACTCTGGGGCGGGGGGGATAATTGGTCCGAGCAAGATTAAAAACCATAGCAAACACCAACTCCTACAGTTTCATTAAATCCTGTAGCTCTGTGTTCAGCACCCAGGAAGCTGTGGCAAGATATGAACTACAAAGGCTCTGGGTAGCCCCAGCCCTGTGGTCTCCCTCTGCTGCACTCTCCATGGCTTCATGGTGGCTTCTCTTTTGTGCTGGTTCCGCTCACAGGCTGTGGCCTTCCCCAGCAGGTGATCCACATTCTTGGCATCTCCAAATTTTGGGAGTCTCTACTGAGCTTTTGACTCCCCTTCACGGATTCACTCACTGTCTTGTCAAGGTACCAGTTTGTGGCCCCCAAGACCTTCTTCTGAAATCTGGGCAGAAGCCTCCATGATCCCACAATTCTTACATTCTACACAACTGCGAAACCAGCACCAAATGGGTGATGCCAAAGTCTGCTACTGGCTTGAGTAATAGTCTGGACTCCTTGGACCCAACTGCAGAGGGCTCTGATGGCTGAATTCTCTTGGGATTCACTTTCCTAGGTTGCCCTGCAGGTTGCTGTGGAGATCTTTTTATAACAGTCTTTTGCTTCGACACTTTTAAATAGGTAAAGGGTGGGGTCTTGCAGATTCTGGAGAAGTCCTCAAGGAATCTCTCCTCTTGTTTTGATGGAGAATTAAAACTTCTTTTTAATGCTAACGTCTTTAGCAATCATGTGCTCTTTTGTCTCAATTTTGCAGTCCCTTTCAATCTGACAAAACTGTGAACTTTTTACTACTTTTTCCTCTGCAGTTTTTTATTGTCAGGGTAGATCTTGCTACAAGCTGCAAGCAGTAGCCATGTGACAGCCTGAACATTAGGTTGCCTTGAAATTTCTTCCTTTTGATTAGTTACCCCACTACTCTTAATCTAAGCTTCAGAAAAAGTCTCAGAATAGGGGCAAAATGCTAGCACACTTTTTTGCCAGAGCACAGCATCATAGCTTCTTGGTACGGGACTTTGGATTCAGAGTTGTTTTTTTCTTTGTATGTGAAAGTTTCATGCCATTGTCTGTGGGGCTGAGGAATCCCAGTAAACAACATGATTGGATATGTTCATTTGCAATATCTTAAGACCGATGAAAGTCAGGTACATTCGTCTCTGAAAACCCGTTAGATTTTAGAATTGCTGTGTATTTTAACATATACGTATGACATTATCATATAGTTTACATTATGTTAATGTGCTAAAAGTGATTGCTATAGCTGGTAGTAAAAACAAGAATGTCAAGACATTGAGACAAACTTTTGTTACTAATAGTGCAAATTTTAAAAAAATACTTCGTTATAAGAGATTTTAAAATATCTTGACATGTATGTATGTGGTCAGTACTAATATATGCAATGTACAAAGAAAATTATTCTTTTCATTTTCTAATTATGAAAAAGTTTCCCCTTCATATAAAATTCATGCTATCTAGGTGTTTATGAAAAATCATCTTTCTTTAAAAATATTGATATGAGTATGTGTTATATGTATAATCTTTCTATTTATCTGCCATATAGTTGAACAAAAATGTTGAATAGTTGTATGCAAGGACAATCAATGAGCGTCTTAATGATGTTATATTTTTTCCTGTTGTGGATTTTGGACAGAAATATTTTTAAAATTTAGGTAACAGTTAATTTAATTAAATAAATTGACTACTTGCAGCTAACAGATAATTTGGTCTGCCTCTATGTCTGTGGCACTGTCGTGAATGGGGATAAGTCACTTGCTTAGCAATAAATCTGAACTATCACCAGTTCAGAATTACAGTAAGATTGATATGATAATGTAATATAAAGAAGGCAAAATTGCTTCAATCAATTATAACCTATAAAAGTGTAAAAGAAACATCAATTACAAACTTACACATTTTTTAGAGAGTGGTAAACTTTGTCATTTTTACAGAGAAACAGTCCTCACTGTTATTGTGTGTTACATTTATATGGCTTCATTTTGAAACAGAAATGTTTACTGATATGATGCTAAAACTTCTGCATATGGAAATTACCTGAATTGTACCATGGATACGTTTCTATTTGACTATAAATCTATGTACACCAATAAATTAATTAATTGGGAATAAGATTTCAACTATGTGCTCTCATTGTGGTGATTTAATTTTTTTCATTATAAGATTAAGCCAGAAACTTATGGCTACAGGGTATAAGAATGAGAATTTAATGAGGTATAAAGCATATACATAAATTGCAAAGTCAATGATGTTGTCCACATAGATTAAAAGACCTGTATAACTGCATTATAAAATGAGGCATAAAAGTATATTGACATTAAGCTTGTAAATCAACCACACAGGGTCTAAAGACTTCACAACTCAGAGCAGAGTCAATTTCTATGCTTTCTTTTTAAAAATTCAGAATAAACAACACCCATAGAGGACTGTTTCCTTCAGACTCTTATTCTCCATGTTGATTGTTTCTTTGTTTTCTGTCCACCACCTTAGCACTGAGCTACATCCCCAGCCCTTTTTTATTTTTAATTTTGAGACAAGGTAGTGCCAGGTTGCTAAGTCGCTCATGCTGGACCTGAACTTGAAATCCTCCTCTCTCTGTAATTTCATTCTCAAAGTTATTCTGAGCTTATTTCTTTGCTTAAAAGAAAAGAAATATGGTTCTAAATGTTGTTGTTGTTTGTCTGACTTCATAAATTCAAGTCCTAGTTTGGCTACTTAGTACAAGAATAAACATGCAACCTTGTATAAGTTATTTCCAATTGACTTCAGTCTCATCTATAAAATGGACATTATAATAATAACAATGTTGACAAAAATGAACATTCTAATTTTTTAAAACTGAGATTAAACCTCATCCACAGTAATGTTTTTATATGTGCCCTTCCCTCTTAGACTTTCCAAATTTATTAGGAAAACAATTGCATTTATTTTTGGATATTTTACACAGTTTCAAAATATATTTAACAGAATTTTTGCAGCCTGGATTTCTCGTAGTGATTAATTAAAAGCAAGAGAAAAATGCTCTCTGAAAACCAAGTCTTAATAGCCAAATTGCCAAGATTCCACATAGAATTGATTTTGGTGTTTTGTTTCTATGAAAGCATATTCACATTGTCAGGTTTATAATTATGTTAACAACTGAGACTCATTTGGCTGTCAAAATTTTTGTTGAATGTTAAAACTAGAATATTAGATTTTTTGTGGAAAAAATTCAAAGATTATTTTGCATCATTTAAGCTAAAGGGCAGAAAAATCACACTTTCATTAGTTTGTATATTTTTTCCTGTGTCTTAGTTTACACAGATAGAACTAAATATAATTTAATTTAAAAATCTAAGTATGCATTCAAATGTTTACTGATGTTGCCTGATTTTAAGCATCACACAAATTTCTTTTTGATAATTCAGATTCCAATGGCTCATTCCAAACCTTTCAAATCATAGGTCCTAAAAGAGTGTAAAATAACTTTTCAGGTGATTTTTTTTTTCATCAGCCAAGTATGCAAAGAATGAATACATACAAATGTTTCTTGAATTAAACATGGGATTTTTAAAAAGTATGTCTTATCAGTACAAGACAACATGAACTAAAGGAGATCTTATGTTAATAAAAATGCAACAGAGTTTGAATGGCAATAGACTTCACATTTTATAAACAAAATTAAACTTAATTATCTTAATTTCCTTTAGTCTTCTTACTCTATCCAAATTGGCTATTTAAATTGGTAATGTCCTCAGATTTGTGGAGTGTTTTGACTCTGAGGATGAAAAATAAGAATTGCAAGTCACAGCTAAGGAAATTTTTAAAGAATAAATCTACTATTGCTGGCTTAACTTGTGAAGGGATTTCAAATATTTATTATCTTTTTTCTTTAACAAATGACTTAAACTATCTGCCTGTTGGTGTCTGCCAAGCTATTGTGTGAAATTTTACCAGCTGGGAATGATCCCCTCATTCTCTGGTGTGATTAACACTTCCAGCTGTAGAATAATTAAAATGTCAATCAGTTCCGAAACAGAGCAAAACAGTTTCTCATTTGATCTGTCAGTTGGAAGGCTAAGTGATGAGCACATCAGGTGTGGAGCGCTCATCACTAGCGTGCATAGATAGCTCTCTCTCTCAGTCTCTTTCCCCCAGTTCATGCTCACACATCATACCCACACACGCATCCCTATAGAATCTAAGGCTGGGCTCCATTCAAAATGAACTCTGATGTGCCATCAATCCTTCGAAATCTGTTTCGTTAATTACCTTTAGGGAAAAGTGGGAGGAAAAATGAGGTCAGAAGGCTGAGGGATTATTGAGCTTTTAATGTTTTCTGCACAGTATATATTCCCCAGACTATGCAAACATCTTGTTTTGAAACTTCTTGTTTCCCAAGTTTCTTCCATTTGCCTGTAAAAGCTTCCACGTTGTTGGACTTCATTGATGTGTAGTATTCCATTGTGTATAAATACCACAATTTGTGTATACACTGGTCTGTTGGTGGGTATTTTGGTGACTTCCATATTTTAGCTACTGTTAGTTGTGCTGCTGTGAACATGGGTATACATATATCTCTGTTGTGTGTTGTTCTGACCTCTTTTGGATATATTCCCAGGAGGGGCGTCGCTGGATCTGGATCTAAGGGAACATTTATTTCTCGTCTTTTGAGAGCTCTCCATACTGCTTTCCAAAGGGGTTGTACAAATTTACATTCCCACCAGCAATGCAGGAGGGTTCCTTTCTCCCCACAGCCAGCACTGATTTCTACTTGACTTGTTGATATAGGCCATTCTCACTGGGGTGAGATGGTATCTTAGCATTGTTTTGATTTGCATTTCTCTTATGGCTAGAGATGTTGAACATCTTTTCATGTATCTATTGGCCTTTTGCATTTCTTCAGTGAGTAAGAAGCATAAGGTGAAACATCGAATGGTCTCTCTGATATGAGAGTCCCAGAGCACAACTCCTATGGAACTTAAAACTAAAAACAAAGTGAAACACGGGGGTCGGATAGGGGAGGATGGAGGGAGGGTAGGGACGGGGGAGGGACAAAAGGAGAGTGGTAAAGCCCTTGTCACCTTGACAAGATACATACATGCATAAAAGGCTCAACTCCATTGTAAACCTTAAATTTTGCACATATACATATCAATAAAATGGGGGGGGGGGGAGAAACTTCTTGTTTCCGATTCTGTCAGTTCCTATCTGATACTTCTCATTTTTCATAGTCAGGATTCAAAAGAATGATGCTTCTGGGCCTATAAGAAAAAAAATGGGCTGGGAAATGATATTCACACAATGTTGTTGAAGGTTAATGCTTGTGAGTGTCCTCAAGTCTTTAGTTTTGTACCAAAATACTGACTGGAAGATGTAGTTTCAATCTACAAAAATTTAAATCTACACACGTCTGAGTTCTCCAGGTCCACCTTTGCTTCTTATATATTTTTAGATAGATCTTAGCAACAGCAGTGTGGTTTTCCATTTTTTTTTTTGCTAGAGTTCTTTTCTGACTTAATTAAGGCTTTAATTAGAGTTTTATTTTCCTTAGAGGGTTTTTGTAAGATTTAAAGTGGCCTTAGAAAGAAGTGATGATATACCAGTTCTACCAAACATCTTTTAAAACTTCTTTTTAGTAAGAAGAAAGTTGCTAATCAGATGGATGAACTCTTTTGGATAAATCTTATACTCCAGATAAAAGTGCCTAAAACTCTAGTGGCATTAGTGGTGGTTTCTTTGAAGTCTTTTAAGAAGAGACAGAAGCTACACGTGAGGAAAAGGGCAAGGACAACAAGTTGGTAGAAACTAAAAAGGGTTGGGTGTCTGAGTAATGTCTTCTGAGTTGAAGAAACCCTGACCTTCTCTTTGGTTAGACCCTGACGTGATGACAGGCTCGAGCCAGACAAGGTGATGCTCCTGATGCATGATACACGTGCTGAAGGTTATAGAACCCATGAGTGCCTTTATAGTTCCATCCCTTTAAATATCTTCATTGTTTTCATCCTTGTAAAGTAATTGTGTACACAGGGCTATTTTCCAAATATTGGAAGAGCCAAATACATTTATTCTTTTTGCAATCTTTCTTTTTCTTCTCAGCAATCTAAAAAACTCCTTGTCCTAAAAGTGGAGCATGCTTCTAATAATCTTAAATCACTTTTATAACAAATGGAATTATTTTAATGCATTCTGGAGTCATTATTTCTATAGAAAAATAATCTTTTTCTCTCTTCAATATGCTTATGGTGTGATTATGATTACATTAGCAAGGGCTAGTCCATCGATCCCTGAACAGTTACGTTTAAAAAACAATTTGATACGCAGTAAGGGAGGTCGGACCATCGTTCAACTAAAAAGTGCCTTTTGAAAAGGTCAGTAAGAGCTGCGGGGGTGTAGCTCAATAGTTAGAGCACTTGCCTAACAAGGACAAGACTGAGTTTGACTCTCCAGCACCACCTCAACTTGAATGTGGTGATGCATACCTGTAATCCCAGCACTCAGGCGACTGAGGCAGCAGGGTTGCCATTTGTATTTGAGGCCAGCCTGAACTACAGTGAGATCCTGTCTCAAGAAAAGAAAAAGAAAAAAGACGATGGAATTCCTTCAAGTACAAGGTGTGCTGTTCGAGCTGTTCAGAACTGTTGTTATTGCTGGAATTTTACTCTGGGCAGCAGATATTTTAATGTTGATGAATCATAAATGCAGTGTTCTCGGTGGTTTCCAAAGATTATGGAAGATCAGAAGGCAATATATATATATATATATATATATATATATATATATATATATATATATATATCTCAAAAAAAGGTCAACATTGCATCTGAATAGGTTCAGAACAAGACCATCCTGTCCTGCTACCCTGTGCATTCTCTGAGAACACAATGAGGATAAAACGTGCCACAGGGAACCGGAAAGGGCTTCTGCTGACTTCAGATAGAAGTGGGGCCTGACAGAAGGGAGAGCAAATGATACCTGGATATGCCATTAGAAAATTTTGTGTATCAACAGCTGCACTCTATGAGCACTTTGGAAATTAAGGGATTGCCAGCTTCCCCACTTTGGGACACAGAACATTTGTGCTAAACAGCCGGTAAGTAAGTGCAGTAAACATATTTTTACAGTGAATAGAATTGTTTTATATTTTGGGGACTGGTTGTGAATTTCTATTGCTTCTTGATTAGCAAACATTTGGCAGTTCTCAAGTCTTTAGACATTAAAATGCCAAAACAGATTTTTATTCTCAGACTGAACGCCTATATTTTTTTCATCCCTCTAACAATTATCCTCTAAACATTTGAAAGCACTAAAATAAAATGTGTTCTGAAAACACATGCAGAAACGTTTTACCTGTGTGACTCTAATAAGCATGTGAATAAAAAAGTACTGGGTTACTGTGTAACTTCCTTGGGGCAGAGAACACAGCACATGTGTAATGACTCTGAACTGTTGGTGGGCATTTCCTAAGGCCTTGCCTTGGGACAACGAAGAATTAGATTGCTGTACACCAAACCTGGTAAAAGCAGATGTTGGTACAGAAGCCTCTTCCATTTATCTCTTAGCGATAATATTCCTGCTAATCTTTTAAAATCAGTAAGCTTCTATGTGCTTTTAAATTTCTTAGTAATGAATTCTATTTATTTTGGTTTTAAAAGTCATATCCTTGTAAGAATGCTTGTGTTACTTTATTGAAATTATCTCTTCAGAAGATTTTTCTTTTAGATGATCATTTTAGATATCTCACATGTTTATCAATATTTTCGGATTAGAAGATGGGTTATGTTTGTCACACATTCATCTTGAGATCATTTTCATTCTATTTAGATTAACTAAGAAACCAAATGTTTTAATGTGTCAATTTATACAAAACTTAAACATTCAAAATTACCAGTGTTACTATGATTTCCATCTGGAATGTCCCCCAAAGGCTTCATGTTGCAAAATTCCTATGGAACTATGAGCTATTACAGGTGAGGTTTGGTCAAAATGGGTTGAACACTGGGTCTTGACCTGGACATGGCAGATCACCGGGACTTGATCTGGAAGAGTGTATGCCAGCTCACCCCTCTGCGTGCTTACTTGACTTCCTATGTACCATGCCGTGAACTGCTTTCCTCTAGTTTCTACCATTGCCAGCTACCCACGAATGGACTGAGACCCTTCTGAAACTGTGAGTCAAAAGAAATCCTTCCACCTTCTTTCCCTGGGAGGAGGGGGTGCTGATCTATCTGGCTTCTCCATGCTGAGAGTGGGCAGCTTTCGGATTAGGGGGTCTTCTTCAGAGGCTGGCTGTCCAGGAGACCAGGGTAGAAAGGTTGTTTCATCTGGGGCTCCAGATGGAGCACCATTTGTAGATAGATGGACTCAGTTCATGTCTTCAGTCCTCCAAATCTTTGATGATAAGCCCCCAAAATGTTATATCAGGCTGGTGTTGCCTGATCTCCAGGTCCAGGAACTCTTGATATGATTAAGAATAATCAGTCAGAGTTCACAAAAAATCTAAAGCAAGAAGAGGTTGAGAAAGTAAAGCTCTGAAGGAGGAATCAAAATGGGGTCTCAAGTGAATATCCCATTGAAGAATATCTTGATTGTTTCCAAATACTGGCAATTATGAATAAAGCTACTATTGATATTCATGTACAGGTTTTTACATGAATATGTAAATTTCAGCTTAGGAGGGTCTTTCAAGACATACAATGCTGAATTAAATATTAAAAGTATGTTTGCCCTTTTAAGAAACAAATCCTTACTGTCTTCCAAAGTGGCTGTAATGTTTTACATTTCTGCTAACATGAAGGGAATTTCGTGTGGTTCCATATCCTTGTCAGCCTTCGCTGTTGTCAGTGTTCTCACAGAGCTTTTGTCTTGAATGACTGTTGTGGAATGGCTTGTGGATGATGACTGCCTCCAGCCAGCTGTCTTTTAGGTCATCATGTTTTACTTTTAGACATTTCAGAATTAGTTGCTGTATTAGTTTGAGTTCTTTCTAAAGCCAGAATTTGTGGAAATCATAGCAAAAAGATCTATTTGGAAGGCTTACAAATCTGAGGATAGCGATAGTTCAAGATGGCGGACTGCACATGCAAGAGCTGGAGTGTCTGATGGCTGCTCAGCTGTGAAGTAGATCACCTGTCTGGGACTGCAGGGCAGCTGGTGAGAGTCTGCTGTGGGTTTCAGTTGTTTGAATAGAAATGGTGATGTATGTTTACCCATGTTCATAGCAGCACAACTAACAATAGCTAGAACATGGAAGTCACCAAAATACCCATCAAAAGACCAGTGGCTACACAAACTGTGGTACTTATACACAATGGAATACTACGCATCTGTAAGGTCCAACAGCGTGGAGGTTTTCACAGGCAAATGGAAGAAACTTGAGAACATCATGCTTAGTGAAGTGAGTCAGAAGCAGAAGGTGAAACATCGGATGGTCTCTCTGATATAAGAGACCCAGACCACAACTATTTCATGGAACTTTAAATGAAAGACAAAGCGAAAGAGGGGGACGGGTCGGGGGGTCGGTAAAGAGAGGGAAAGGAGGGTGGGGGGGACAAAAGGAGAGCGGGAAAGCCCTTGTCACTTTGACAAGAAATGCATGTGCACAAAATGCTCAACTCTATTGTAAACCTTAAATTCTGCACTTGTATGTATCAATAAAATGGGGAAAAATTATAAAAAAAAGAAATGGTGATGACCAGAGACTGAAGGTCAGCAACAGGCAGACAGCCACAAGTTGAGACTGAAGCACATCTGTGATGAAGATTTGCAGTGTGTAGCAAGTCTGTATCCGTCGACAATTGCAAAAGTTGCATTTAGGACAATTAGGCTGAAAAACCAAGATTTTAAAAAAGCATCACTTTTAAATTGAATTTACATTAAAATAATTGTCATATTTGCAATAGCCATATATATTTTAAAAATTGCAACTAAAATATGTCACTTCCTTTGTTGATGTATTTAGCTGTCCCTGCCATTAACCAATCTCACTTCCAAGCTGTGGTATTATCGGAAATGAACCATTTTATTTGCCACAGGCACATCCATTATTTTAAGCAACTATCTTTGATGCGGCCTTTTATATGCATCTTGAGAATTAATAAAGATTTTTATTCTTAGTAAACTGAAATGCCTTCTAGAAGAAGTGTTCAAATGCTAATGTTCAAACATAAATTATTGAATATCTACTGCAGAGGGCTTATAAATTCAAAGCTTTCAAAAATTCTTTTGGTTTTAAATTTTTTTGTATGTTTTTACACTGCTTCTTACTGTTTTAATGATTTGCTAACCACCATCTCTCTGAAATACATGGGTTTTAGCACTTTGTTATAAGTTATGTGTGCTAAACCAAATTCAACAGACAAGGAATTCATGGTAATTTTTTATCAATTCTCTTGATATTTTGATTTGAAATTATTTCCATTGTGATCACTTGGTTTATTTTTACAGCTGCACTTAGAGGGTATGTGTCTTTAATTAATTAACAAAAAGTTCAGTGAAGTTCATTTCACTTGCTATAAATTAGAGTTAAAATGGAATACAACTTTCTCTAATTCATTTAACAATAGTGAATTTTATACTTTCAAAACTGAAACTCTGAAGTTATAAGAATACACATTTTCTCGCTTTGTGTGTTGATGTGTAGAGTAGATTTATTAATTTTAAAACTTTACACAATGCAACATTGTGCCTCATGGGACTGCACATGTGAGTAGTTACAACTTCAGCGTGATGTGTACTCAACAACATGAAACTAATGATCATGATGTCACAGCAATAATAAATTGCCGTGAAAGTTTCTGGATATTTATTTTCTGTGTCTGCATTTACCTTTTACTGAAAAAGTAACAGATGATTGGTATCAATTGATGAACCCATGTTCATCTAAAAATTAACTGCACAAAACAACCCATGTAATTAACTAAACTTTGTATTTAGTCAGGAGAGCTGAACTAGGGTCAAAACGTGGGAATTTCTTGCAATTCTATGATGTCTCTACTTGATATTTACTTTAAAATTTATGGTGTGATTCTCAGGAAAGCTTCATCCCTCTGTCTTATGCTGGTCCATGCTCTGGAATGATATTTCTGAAAATGTGCCCTATAAACCACATGGAGTGCTTATTAACAAAGTCCATTAATGAAATACACCGGAGAATCTCTGAGTATGGCTGGGAGTCTACACCTTAAGAAATTCTACCAAATATCCTTGGGCACAGTCAAGTCTATGATCCACTGGCATACATGCATCTTTCAAGTTCTCTTGGAATTCTAGTCATTTTTAGTTGAACACAACATGATATTTTATCTACTTTTAGGTTTTCATCTCCCCCTTTTCCTTACTGACTTCTCTTCCCTACCCTCCACTCTCAAGGTTCTTTTTTCCCTTTGTTCTCTTCTTTATGAGATATCAATATGGCAATGTGTAACCTCTGTGGAGAAAAGAGCATTTCTAGTTAGGTCCGCTGTCCTTTGCTTCTATTACATTTTCAATCCCTCTAGGTAACTCTTCTTATGTTTTTGGCATCTCAATAAAAGTGAATATAATTAACCAATGTCTTGATTCTCACCAACTTTAGTGTATGCTTATGGGGAAGAGGGAGGTCTTAGCTCACTAGTACCATTTTTTTTTTCCATTTACTCAGGATCAAAGTTTAGACTTTTGCTTCTTTCTATACAGGCAGAATTCTAAAATAACTCTTTTGATTCTGGACCCCTGAAATGCACTTTTTTGTAATTCTCTTTCTTTCTGTACAGATGGAAACCTTGACTCAATGCTACCTTGTAGAATACAGCAAAGGTGAAAGGATTAGGTAGATGTGACTAAGCTTCTTAGTAAGTTTATTTTGAGGTAATCAAAAGGGAAATTATTCTGGGCTTTTCTGAGCTTATTAAAGGGAAGTCTAAGCCTTCTCTGACATAAGATTAGAAACAACAGCTTCCTTTTCAGCTTTGACCAAGTGAACTGCCATGAGTTTGACAGCTGCAAGAAAATGAATTCTGCAAACAGTCTGAGAAAGGCTGGAGGTGGATCCTTTCCTGTCAAGACTGCAGAGATAATGCAGCCCAGAATCCTATTTCTTTTCAGTTTTATGGAATCTTGGGCAGAGTACCTAGGAGAGCTGTGCCCAGACTTCTAAGCTATGGAAACTGTGAAGTGGTAAATATGTGTTATTTTAAGCCACTAAATTTGTGGTGATTCATTACGCAGGAAGAAAAAACTAACACATTTTTTCCCTTCAATTTCCACACTTGTTCACCAGTCCAGCTTCCCTTGTTTGCCTATGTAATATTTCTTATGTTCATCCTCCACCTTTTCCTCACTACCACTTTGATGCACAACCTTGTTTTTCTATTTTCTACCAATTAAGCAAATTTTCTGTTTCTTCTAGCTTATCCTAATAATTACAAGAGTCTGATCATTGCCTCTTCGAGTTACAAGGGTGGCCACTATAGCCCTAAGGGACCATGTTGAATCTATGGTCTTGACAGTTAGATCAACCTGTGCAGAGCAGAAGTAGTAGAAGGCTGATGAGGAGACTACAAATAGGTTAAACATACACAAATCATTGCATTGCATGGGCTATACAGTATTTAAATTTGGTAGAAATTTTAATTTTATAATGCCATTAACTGAGTACAAAAGAAATAACTCATCTTATGTTCTTTCTTAAGCTTTTCTTTATAGAAACATAGTGAAAGGGTCTCTTAACCTTTTGAGCCAATAATTTTAAGAAAATAGACCCTTCTGCCTAATTTATTACAACTAAAAATCATATATTTCAAAGTTCATGCAAAAATATCACATAGGAAAAAAACCCTGTGATTTTCAACCCTGCTGATGAAAAGTGATTCACTTAAGCTTTTTCATAGGTTGTGTTTTCCAAAAGGAAAACACAAATGCTAGTGTTAATCAAACCAGCATGGAAGTTAATTAGAACCCCAAGAACAAGCGGATAGGCTTAGCACCTTGGACACATGAGTATCCTGTTTCTAAAGATGACCTCAAAAGATTGCGTAGGAGCCAAACCCTGCACAAGTCAAAAGTAACTAATTAACTTTTTATTTTTCCCATAGTAATTTAGTCTTGCTCTTTAAAAATATTTCTTAACTGAGAAATTCTCATTAATTGCTGCATATTGGTGGCTCAAATGAGAGTAATGACCCTTTACTTGATTGCATATACCCATCATTTAATTTATTTTTATGTGTGCTTTAAAAACAAATCTCAAACATGAAGAAACTTTAGTTAATAGCCTCATTAAATTTAGTCCTGGACACAGAATTTTAAAGATTGAAAAACTTCCTAACGCTGCATGGAAAATATTTTCTCATCTACTTTGCAGGGAAGGACAAATTATCTTGATCTTTCCTGCAGGCATCACTGCTGGTCACTTTCTCACAAACTTTGATTCTCCCTCTTATAATCGCTTCTGTCAGGAAAAGTGTCTTTGTGCGCCCAGGACAGTGCTGTCAGCAGTACAACATCAGAGAGGCTTAAGATCATGTGGGCAGAAGTGTTGGCTGCTGAGCAAGCTCTGTCTTTAACCTTTCCTTCCCTCTCTCTGTTGCTTCCTTGCCCCGCTCTAACCAGCCCGTAAGAGAAAGGTTCTGAAAAGTGCAATGGAAGAAGAAAGGTTCCGTGGGTAGCAGGATAATTTTCAGGAAGGATATAAGTAGGACAAAGGAAAGAAGATGGAGCCTAGCATAGAATTCCTCAGCTGTGGCTTCGGAGTGTGAATAATCCACCCTTAACGCTGCCAGAAGCAGCACTCTGCTCTCCTGTCCACAGATCACCAGGAAGACCCCGGATGCCCCAGGGGAGAGCTGCACGTGGACTTTGGTGGAGTGCAGCCGTAATACGGGAGGGCCGTTTAAACGAGCAACTCAGACTAGGTGAACCAGACAGCTCAGGAATAAAAAGAGATACTCTTTTCTCACACATTCTAGAAGAAGGGGCCAAATGAAGAGGGAAAAAAGTCATTATGGAGAAATACCAGGTGGAAAGATGGGGTAGAAAAGGGGGCAAGTAAAAGGCAGGACGCGGATATCTAATGAATACACACGGATGTCACTTGTATTGGTCAGGGATCCAAGAGAGAAAAAGTTAATAGAATTTACGGAGATAAAGGAAATTTATTTGGAGGTCTTACAAGTTTGAAGAGAGAGTCCAAATCGGCCGAGCACACGTGGGAGAGCTGGAGGGTTTCGGTTGCTGCTCAGGCTCCTGCCGGAAGCAAACCCGTCCGTGACGGCAGGGCAGCCAGGGGGAACCTGCAGCAGATGGCTGTCCACCCAAACATGTGAAGACTGGAGGCTGATGAGACTCCGCTAAGGAAGCGAGGCAGAAGCAGAACCAAAGTGCTCCCCTCCCGGGCTCAAGACTGGGCCGGAGCCTTTTGAAGAAGGGGCTACAACAACAATGTATCTTCATTCCTCAGTTGGGCTATGAGTTAGGTTCTCCCTCTTCCTGACCGTCATGTAAAAAACACACCCCAGAAAGCTGTTCCCTGGACGCTCCCCAGTTGCAACAAGTTGTCACAATTTCTCCGATGTCCACATCACTTCAAGAAACTTTCATGGAATCAGGCTGTATCAAGAGAAATCAAATATAAAAGTAAAATTAAGATATTGGAGTGTAAAAGCACACATGTCACACTCTAAGAATTTGGAGACAAAAGGGTTGGGGGGGGGCAGTATTGAAGAGAAAGGAAATTATTGAGTAAACGGTCATGCATATTTTCCCAGGAACTAGCGAAAAGGAGCAAATCACACTGACAAGAATATCAGAATGCCAGATCAGGCAGGATGAATATAGACTCACTCACATGTAGACTCCTTATGGTGAAATTTAATAAGAACACCAAAAACACTGAGAACATTTCAAGAGCTTGAAGACAGGCCAAAGAGTCACAAAGGGAAAAACCCCAAACTTCTCTGTAGCGACCAAGGAAGCAAAAATGAGATCACAAATAAAAGAATTGGAATATGGACTTTATATTGTTTTATCATCAAACATTTCTGGCAAAGTTACAAATAATAGCAAACATCCTTTATCTACTATTATAAAATAATAAGTCATTACGTTCCCTCCTAAGATGTGGAATTTGATGATCATCCTTCCATGTATGTATTTGTTGTTTTTGGTTTTGTTGTTAAACTACTAGACAGTATCCTTTTTAAATAAAGTAGTCATGTGTTTTATTATAATTTTAAATTGTCATTTATTTTATTATAAGGAATGTTTCTTCAATTGTAGAATACAGTAGTAGCTAAAGAGGTATACAGGTAAATTTAAAAACATGTCTACCTTTTGATACTCACAGCAAAACAAAACTATTTTTACTCTAGTTATTTCCAGTGGACAATTTTATAATCTATTGACAAAAGCATTGTGGTGGATGTGTGATTACAGTATCGTTTGTGGCCCTTACAGATAGTAATGTCTGCTTTAAAACACAATTTTTGCTACATTTATTATTAGGAACTCTGAACATTTGGGTGGGCTTTAGTTTGAAAATCAACAGATAAATGGATAAAGAAAATATGGTTTATATTCACAATGAAGTACTACTCTTCCATGTATAAAAATAAACTTGAGCATTTGTTGGAAAATGGATGCACCATGAGGTCATTATACTTAGTAAAATTGTTCTTGAATATTGAATAATCTCTCTAATATGAGAAACTGAAAGTACAAACAATTAAAAGCACCAAATAAGAGTGATGGTATGAATAAGAGAGAGATTTCATGGAGCGGGGGTAGAGGGGTGAGTGAGGAGGAGGGAGGAAAGGAAGAGACATAAGAATGATGGACACAATATACATCTGCACATGTTTGTACTGTAAATGCATACTAATAAAAATAATTTGGGGGAAAATAACATTTTTTGGATTTTGGAAATGTACTGAAAGAATACAAAACATTATCTTCCTATACTACTAGTACAAATATTCATACTGCATTGGCACATCTAGTTTTTCTTGTGTATACAGATAATCAAAAAGTATGGTTGATGTTCAAATAAAAATTAATTGCATTTAAAAAGTCAAAGAAAAACAAAAATCACTGACCAGTGGTGTAAAAAGTGTTAAGTACTATTTATCTAAATCATTGATAATTCAGTGGTACTTTCCTTATAATACTCTAGCTATAAAAGCAAAGTCTATTTTCCCATGCATTTTTTCTGACATTTCTATTCTCTGCATAACTAATTTAGGAGATGTACCGCTGAGACTAAGTTCTGACACGGCGAAGTATTTAAGGCTTCAATTTTTCTCCCCTAAAGTAGTTTTCATGTACTTCTCTCAGACAGGACTCTTGGTTAGCTGACTGGCTCGTAATATGGTACATGGACAAGTCCTGTGTATTGGTCAAGAAGTTAAATTTAGCTACTTTTCACTTATAAAGAAGGGCTCACTAGAATCTTTCACAATTTCCAAACCACCAAATTAATTTGTTCACTTTTGTTTGGACTTGTATAAGTATAAAAAATGTTCTCACAAATCTCTTCAAGAGTATCTATTCTCAAAGTTGTGCTACAATTTAAGATACTCTTTTGTTATTGATTCATTTTATTTTATTTTTATTTTTCGCAGTACTAGGGCTTGAACCCAGGGCCTTCATCCTAAGCTATGTCCCCAGCACATTTTTTAGTTTTTAGTTGGAGACAAGTTCTCAATAAATTCCTAAATTTTTGAAGCTGCCTTAGCTATCCAAAGTCATGAGATTGCAGGCCTATACCACCAGGACTGGATCATTTATATTTTGAAATGTATATTTATAGAAAACTAGAAAGCGTTATACAGCTATGCCTCATGTGCTCTTCTCCAATGTTCACGTATTGCACAAAAATACAAACTACTAAACATACATGTACATATTTGTATATTTAAGTACACACACTTCATGCAACTCTATTAGTCACTCAAGAATATTTTGCATAAATACCACAATCAAGGAATTCAATTTCACTGTCACAAGACTTCCTCATGTCATCCCTTTTTAACTGTAGTAATCTCCTCTTTGCCCAGGCCTACTTTCTAGCAGCCACTCATCTGTTTTCAGCTTCTATAATTGTTTTTTTTTTTTTTTTTTTCTCTCAGTGTAAACTCCTTGAAGTTCAACCGAGCCTGGACTTCATTGAGATTTTTTTCCTTATTATGGCTGAGTAGTGTTCCACAGTGGGCATAGATCAGTTTGTTGTTAAGGACATCTGCATTGTTTTTAGGGATTTCTGTCTAAAATAAATGAATAAATAATACAAACTTCCCTGTGCAGGATTTCACGTGGCCATACCTTCATTTTTATCAGAGACATAGCCAGCTGCATTAGTGGGCGGTGTGCAAATTCCATTTTCTTTCTGAATGGAGCCATCGGCGTCTTTTTCTGAGTGATTTGCACCATTTTGCATTCTACCTGCAATTCTTCACCAC